>JAPPVO010000029.1:107881410-108265562 GCA_030407325.1 Camellia japonica | reverse complement strand
TGGGAGCAAAGGCTCTAGCCCCAATAAATCCAATTTTGGATCTTAAGGGTGAGTTCACGTTGCCATGAAGGAGGACAGAATGCACCCTTATGGAGAAATATAATAAGATTGTGGTCCCTTCTAAAGGAAAAGGGTCGAAACCCATCATATTCCACTCACTTGGAGATATTGAACAGAAAATGAAAGTTGAACAAGTGTCAGAAGAAAACATCTCGAGTTTTGAGAAGCCTACCTTCGGTGCAGAAATTACCTAAATGTTGGCAAAAGTTGGTTTAGATCCTGAAAAAATACTAGAAATAATGACACCTTTTGACTTTGCATTAACACCTTCGCAGAGGCAGGCTATCCAGCAAGGCGGTATTATCACCGCCAGGACAGAAGGGTTAGGCTATCAGGGGGATGAGGAAAAATTTCCAGTAAACATGACTATCACTCAAGATGTGTTGGAAGATGTTGACCAAGATGAAGCTCAACCTGCACCAACAGAATTTGATACAGGAGGCAAAGCCACCGTAGATGACCTTCGTGAAGCAAATCTGGGTGATGAAGGAGAAAACAAACCAACCTTCATTAGTGCAAATTTAAAGGAAGAAGAAGCTCGGCAATATATTTCCTTCTTAAGGGAGTATCGTGACATATTTGCATAGAACTACAGTGAGATGCCTGGTCTTAATCCAGAGATTGCAGTCCATAAGCTTGTAATTCACCCTGAGAAACGGCCAGTTAAATAGCCTCAAAGGCGAACTCGACCAGAGCTTACAACCCAAATTGAAGTTGAAGTCGCAAGCTTATCAATGCAGGATTCATCGGGGAAGTCAAATATCTAACTTGGCTAGCAAACATAGTGCCGGTCAAGAAAAAGAATTGTCAAATCAGGGTTTGCATTGATTTCCTTGATCTCAATGAGGCTTGTCCTAAAGATGACTTTCCCTTGCCCATCACTGAACTTCTTGTAAATGCAACTACTGGGTATGAAACCTTGTCTTTTATGGATGGATACTCAGGATACAATCAAATCCGAATGGCACCTGAAGATGAAGAAATGACTGCATTCAGGACTCCGAGAGGTGTCTTTTGGTATAAGGTAATGCCTTTTGGCCTGAAAAATGCTGGGGCCACGTATCAAAGGGCGATGACTGTAATTTTTGGTGATATTCTCCATGACACCATTGAATGCTATGTTGATGATCTTGTCGTCAAGACAAAGGAGAAGGAAAACCATGTGGAAGATTTGAGAAGAATCTTCGAACGTTTAAGGAGATACAAACTCAAGATGAACCCACTAAAATGTGCATTTGGAGTTTCCTCAGGAAAATTTCTAGGGTTTGTGGTTCGAAACAAAGGGATTGAAATTGACCCTACTAAGATTAAAGTCATTGCTGAAATGCCTTCTCCATGAAATTTAAGGGAATTGAAGGGGCTACAAGGGAGATTGGCCTATATCAGAAGATTTATTTCTAACTTGGCTGGTCGATGCTTGGCATTCTCAAGATTGATGAAAAAGGGTGTTCCATTTGAATGGGATCAGCAGTGCCAAAATGCTTTTAATAGTATTAAGGAGTATCTTTTGAAGCCTCCAGTACTCATGAGCCCAATAAAAGGGAAACCACTCTTGTTGTACATAACAGCCCTGGATGGTTCGTTAGGGGCACTGTTGGCACAACACAATGAGCATGGGAAAGAAAATGCCTTGTATTACTTGAGTTGTACTCTGGTTGGGGCAGAATTCAATTATTCTCCCATCGAAAAGACATGTCTTGCCTTGGTGTTCGCCTTGCAAAAACTAAAGCACTATGTCCTGGAACACAAAGTCAAGTTGATATCAAGAGCAGACCCCTTGAAATATATACTTTCACAGCCCATACTTTTAGGGAAAATTACAAAGTGGGCTGTAATTCTCCAACAATTCGCAATTGAATATGTTCCCCAAAGAGCAGTAAAGGGGCAGGCTCTAGCAGATTTTTTGGCAGCACATCCTATACCTAATGACTCACCTTTAGTAACTGATTTACCAAATGAAAGAGGTTATACAAGTAGAAATCCAGAAAGGACGGGAGATGTATTTCGATGGAGCTTCAAGGAGTCCAGATGGCAAGAAGCAAGAAAATCCTAAAAACAATAAAGTTGGAATTGGAATTGTGTTTGTGACTCCAGATAATGCTATAATCACCCATTCTTTTGCCTTAAGTGAAGGATGCTCCAATAAGAGTGTTACAACCTTTAAAAGAGGTTTCTGACTTGGTTCCAATCTTGGTCGTTACTACGAAAGGAGAAAGCGAGGAGGATTGGCGGTAACTATTCATAGCTTACCTTCAACATGGTAGGCTACCTGAAGATAAAGTAAAAAGAATTAAAGTGAGACGTAGGGCTACCAAATTCGTCCTGCGGAAAGATGGGTTATACAAAAGGTCTTTGGATGGAATGTACATGCGGTGTATAGCCAATGAGCATATTCAAGAGGTAATGGAAGAAATACACGCAGGTGTATGTAGGGCACACCAAAGTGGTCCTAAATTACGTATGCAGCTAAAACGGTTGGGATACTATTGGCCGACTATGATTGCAGATTGCATAGATTATGCTCGAAGATGCCAAGTCTGCCAATTCCATGGGAACTTTCTCTACCAACCCCCAGAGCCTTTACATTTAACAACTTGTTCTTGGCCATTTGCAGTATGGGGTATGGACATTATTGGTCCTTTTGTACATCCATCTTCAGCAGGATATCAATACATCCTAGCTGTTACTGATTATTTCTCAAAATGGATAGAGGCCGTGGCTTTAAAGGATATAAAAAGCACAGTTGTCTCTGAGTTCATCTGAACCCATATCATTTACAGGTTCGGGATTCTAGAAAGTATCATCATGGATAATGGACAGCCATTCAGGAGTGATGCTTTGAACAAGTTATTTGCCAAGTACAAAATAAAAAACAACCATTTATCAAGATATCATGCACCTGCCAATGGCTTGGCAGAAGCTTTCAACAAGACATTGTGCAAAATTCTCGAGAAGATGGTGGATAAGAACAAAAGAGCTTGGCATGAAAAGTTACAAGAAGCTTTGTGGGCTTATCGGACTTCGCACAGAACTCCTACTCAAACAACCCCTTATTCGTTGGTTTTTGGAGGAGAAGCAGTGTTACCACTTGAGGTTCAAATACCATCATTGCGAGTGGCAATACAAGAGTCCTTAACAGAAGATGAAAGTACAAGAGTGAGGTTGGCTGAGCTCGAGACCCTAGATGAAAGAAGGTTGTATGCTCAACAGAATTTGGAGATCTACCAACAAAGGATGGCAAATGCGTTCAATAAAAGGGTGAGGCTCCGCTCCTTTAAAAAGGGAGACTTGGTACTAATGGTTAGAACACCTATAGTAGTCTCACGAAGAACCAAAGGAAAGCTTGAGCCCAAATGGGAAGGACCTTATGTGATTGAGAGGGTTTATTCTAATGGAGCCTATTCGTTGATAACGATGGATGGTGACAGAATCATTTCCCCAACCAATGCAAGGTTCTTGAAGAGATATTACCCTTAAGAAAGCCTGCTAGGTTGAAAACCCGAAAGGGCAGCCTAGGAAAAAGTTAGGGTCAAAAAAAAAAAAAACCACCAACGGTATTGTATGTCGTTAAACTGCTAAAATATCCCACCGAAGTCTAGGGTGGTAAAAACATTGGATACTCCTGGCCCGCAAGAGTATAAACTGTGTACAGCCAAACAAAAGTCGAGGACCACCAACGGTATTGTATGTGGTTAAATTGCTAAAATACCTCACCGAAATCTAAGGTGATAAAACATTGGATACTCCTGGGCAAAAGTATAAACTGTGAAGGACTAAAATAAGACAAATCAATGTATTGTATTGAGAAATTTCATATAACAAATAAATCTATCACTGAGCGAAATTTCATAAATACATTATGTTCGGATGAATAACAAAATAAAAGTGCATTCATTCATTAAAAGAAGCCTTAGCCCTTTCAAAAGCACGTTCCACAACACTGTGTTGTCCATTCTTCTTCTTGTGTTGGCTCAAAACATTCAGAGCAATTTGCACGTCTTCTTCTGATTTAGAAACACTCTCGGAAGCTTGTGCAAAATCATACATAAAGAATGCATGTTCCGCTTGGGTGGATGACAATTCCTCTTCAAGTTGTTTAAGTAGCTCTTTGGTTTGAATAATCCTTTGATTAAGACCCGCAATGTGCTCATCCGACTTGATAATTGAAGCAGACAACTGTTCATGTTCACTGGAAACTTTGTCGAAATGAAGCTTCTTCTCATAGTATTGGGCCTCAAATTCTGCAGTAGACAAGTTTGAAGAATCTGCAAGTTGGGTTTTCAAAGCAAAGCACCCAAGGAATATCTTCACCTTCTCGTAAAAGGAGATGAAGTCTACACCCAAACTCTTCAAAATCATGAAAACGTTGTTTGCTACAGCAATCATGCCATTAACATCCGTCATTGATTGGAGAGAAATAGTAAGACCTTTCTGAATATGGATGGCTGCTTCGTTAGAGGAAGTTCCCAAAAGAAGGCTAGATGGAGCAGAGGGTGCTTAAAGTTTGTCAAATAATTTGTTAACCCCATTTGCTTCAAGTAAGTCTGCAAGAATTTGGGCCTCTTCCGAGGTATCAAAAGTAATTTCGTCTGTCTCTTCCAATGTGTCAGAAGTAATTTCTGTGAAAATAGAAGAAGATACTCAATGAAAACATAGAAGGTAAAAACAATATATATATATATATATATAGATGAATGAAGTATACCTTGGTGTACGGCTTGAAGAGACTTAGGTGGGGGAGGAGACAAGTTGTGATTCCCACAAGTGGACCACGGATTTTGCAATGTGGCATGATCTAAAGAGAAAAGAGTTCCTTGAGTATGTATACATGATGAAATAAAATGAGGTACAAGGAATGAATAAGAATACCCTTAAAGGTAGCCAATGGCATATGCGAGGCAGCTGGGGAAGTCCGAGGCGCAGTGCCTAAGAAAATGAAAGGTATTCAAAAAAAAAAAAAAAAAAAGAATTATACCTTTCTCTAATAGCTTGGATGGCTTGTTCGAAGAAGGAGAAGAAAAAGTTACATTTGCTGGGGGCAATTTACTCATCTTAGTTGGTGTGCCATCTAAAAGAGGGGTGTAGTAATAAAACTCATATTCGCTCTCGCTACTCCCATTGAGAAAACGATCAAAAGATTTGATGGGAGAAGGAATTTCAACACTCCTAATGCGAATATGACCTAAGGCAGTTAATTCATACCCATCTCCCTTAAAGAGTTCTTGAATCATATTCTCATCTTTATCTTCAAGAAAAGAGTACAAGTATGTGAGAAATTGGTCCATTGGGGTTTTGGTCGATACTGTTGGTTGGGAAGTTCCTGTATAATCACTGATAGTAGTTTCTTATTCCGATCTGTATTTCAGATTAGCACTATCTGATTAATCGTATATCTGATTAACTGGATTGATCTTTGGGGTTTCATCCTGTGTGGTGTCCTTGCTATAGGCTCTAAGGTGTCATCTTTCGTAGGCTCCACTTGTCACTTGAGCATCTTGAATAACGTCATTGAGATACAACATCGTTTTATTTATGCACTTCAACGGATCATATTGATCTTTTTAGGAAGTGATTACCTACAACTTTCCTATCATAGGCTCTATACGTGTCATAAATTTAGTTGAAATTTATCTGCCAACAAATGCCCCTCGTGACTTGCACAAGTGAATTTTCTTAACCGTGCGAGTCACGACAATTTGGCACTTTTATCTGGATGCTCTTTAGGTCTTGGATGGAATTATTTCTTAGTCTTGGTCCCTTTCTGCCACTTTTCAAGCTTTGTATTATTTTTTTTTTTAATGGGTTGATTGCTCCTTATAGTCCATGGGCCTTTATTATTATTATTATTATTATTATTATATTATTATTATTATTATTATTATTTTAGGGCACGGGCCCCTTTTTCATGGACTTCGGCCCTTTTTTTTTCCCCGTAAGGGTCATGGGTAAGGTCCAAAGATTTAATTGGACATTTCCTTTTGTGGGCCTCCAACTTCCCACCATTTTTTTTACACTAGATTTTTTTCTAGGTCATCATGGATTTTTTTGGACCATCATGGACCTTTCTTTTTCTAGGCCACCATTTTTAATTGAGCCTTTTCTTTTATGGGCCTCCAACTTGCCACTTTTTTTTTTTTTTTTTTTTTTTTACAGCAGATTTTTTTTCCTAGGCCATCATGGACCTTTCCTTCTCTAGGCCACCATTTTTTTTTTAAATTGGGCCTTTTCTTTTGTGGGCATCCAACTTGCCACTTTTTTATTTTTATTTTTTAGGAGATATATATATATATATATAGGAGTTTGTCTAAATGGAATATGATGGATTTGCATGGTAGGATTTCTAATCCTACACAAACTCTTACTTCTATGGAGTATTTCAAATCCTACCTAAACTCTTGCTTTTTTGAAGTATATTTAGGAGACCACTACCTCCTTTCTTAAGCAAGAATTTGTTGCTTTATATAACACCTATTAATGCATACAACACACACACACACATATATATATATATATATATATATTTCCTCCAGCTTTCTTTCTTCCAGCAGATTTTTGTTTGTAGAAAATCTTTATCCTTCCAGCATATTTCCAGCAGAATTTGTTCTTGGAGGACACAAAAGATTCCCTTCTAATCCCTCATATTTCCAGCGGAAATTGTCCCTTCATATCAGGTATGCTTTCCTTCTTCTTTTGTTTGCCTTTCTTCTTTCTCTCTCTCTCTCTCTCTCTCTCTCTCTCTCTTTTAAAAAAAAAAACAGCATCAGCCCTTTTTTTTTTTTTTTTTAGAATCTGAAACCTCCTCTTTTTTTTACCTTCCAGCATAAATTTTCTTCTCCATGAACCTTTTTATAACCCATACGAACCCTATGTATAACCTACTGCCATTAGCAAATATGGCCTAGAAATAAAGAGAGCCCATTTTTGCTAGACAACAAACCTAAAAAAAAACTGCGGCCCTTTTTTTAGCTGCCTGCCCCATTTTTTTCCTTGTTGCTGCTAGTCATCAGACCAAACAGACTTTTTTTTTTTATATGATGGCAACAAAGACAGCCCATTTTGCTAGACCATAACCCAAATAGTCTAACAAACAAAGACCATGCAAAAAAACTGCAGCCCTTTTTTTTTTAGCTGCTACCTCATTTTTTTCCTTGTTGCTGCTAATCATCAGACCAAACAGACTTTTTTTTTTTTTTAGATAGGATGGCAACAAAGACAGCCCATTTTGCTAGACCATAAACCCAAATAGTCTAACAAACAAAGACCATGTAAAAAAAAAACTGCAGCCCCTTTTTAGCTGCTGCCCCTTTTTTTTTTTTTTTTTTTAGCTGCTGCCCCATTTTTTTCCTTGTTGCTGCTAGTCATCAGACCAAACTGACTTTTTTTTTTTTTCATACGATGGCAACAAAGACAGCCCATTTTGCAAAACCATAAACCCAAATAGTCTAACAAACAAAGACCATGTAAAAAAAAAAACTACAGCCCCTTTTTTTAGCTGCTGCCCCATTTTTAAGTCTTGTCTGTCACAGAAAAGATCTGTTTGCTGCCCTATATATATATATATATATTTTTTTTTAAGTCTTACAAGCATTTTTGTTGCTAGATTATGAGCCCAAGTAACATCCTTGCTGATACAAACAAAGGCCCTTTTCTTTTTCTTTCTTCTTTTCTTCTTCTTCTTATTTTATTCATTTATTTTTTCTTTGCACAAGAATTCATGGCTGCCTTCCAGCAGATATATATATTTTTAACCCCCAAGTCCTTGCTTGTAAACATGAACAAAGACCTTTTTTTTATACCAACTTCATGGATTCATAAAGCCTGCATGCAGTAGCATTCCTTGGCCTAACAAGACTTCTATCTCTGCATTTTTTTTTTTTTTTAAGGCATAAAATTTCTTTTCTTCAAGAAAGAACAGGTTCCTTTATTGGCAATCAAGTATGTAATATGCCTTTTATCCATAGCACCTTTTTTCCGACACTGTTGTTACCTATTTTTTTAGACCAAGAATCTAAATAGGCCAAACAAAGTTCTTGTCACAGAGCCTTCTTTTATTCATAACAAAGTTCTACTCTTCCCTTATACATTGTTACTTTATCCACAGCAACTTTGTTGCTATGTTATTTAGCAGATTTGCTTGTGGATATGACCAAAGAATCTGCTGACAAATGACAGCAAGATCCCAAGTTACAAAAATCTGCTTTCCCTTTGGCTTATTTAGCTGAACCCTCAAAAAATTTTCAGCCCCTTTTGTAGAATTTTTTTTTAATCTAATCTAATCAAGGCCTGCCCCTCGTGATTCGTGCAAGTGAATTGTAATTGTATGAATTACGATTTTTTTTTTTTGCAATTATTTCATGCCTTTTTTTCCCTCTTTTACAGGCAACCCGCAAGGCGTCAGAGTTTGTTTGCAGGTATCATTTCCCTTTCCAACCTAATGGTAATGAGTGGCTTGAATCCTTGGCAGTGATTGTGTCCTTTCACCCCAATGGCTTGAATCCTTGGCAGTGAATGTGTCCTTCACCCCAATGGCTTGAATCCTTGGCAGTGATTGTGTCTTGTCACCCCAATGGCTTGAAACCTTGGCAATGAATGTCTCCTTCACCCTAATGGCTTGAATCCTTGGCAGTGATTGTGTCCTTCACCCTAATGGCTTGAATCCTTGGCAGTGATTGTGTCTTTTCACCCCAATGGCTTGAAACCTTGGCAGTGAATGTGCCCTTCATCCCAATGGCTTGAATCCCTGGCAGTGAATGTGTCCTTCACCCCAACGGCTTGAATCCTTGGCAGTAATTGTGTCCTTCACCCCAACGGCTTGAATCCTTGGCAGTGTTTGTGTTCGTCACCCCAACGGCTTGAATCCTTGGCAGTGATTGTGTCCGTCACCCCAACGGCTTGAATCCTTGGTAGTGATTGTGTCCTTCACCCTAACGGTTTGAATCCTTAGCAGTGATTGTGTCCTTCACCCCAACGGCTTGAATCATTGGCAATGATTGTGTCCTTCACTCCAACGGCTTGAGTCCTTGGCAGTGATTGTGTCCGTCACCCCAACGGCTTTTAGCTTTTTATAACCCGTATGAACCGCTCTTCTTTTTTTTTTTTTTAACATTCAAGCAAGAAAAAATTTGTTATGTGTATAACCTGTGTATGGCCCGTAGGAGTATAAACTGTGTACGGCCAAACAAAATTCGAGGACCACCACTGGGAGGTATAGCAGAAATATATTTGTTGCTGTGATGTTTAGCAGCATATATATATATATATGTGTGTGTGTATGGTAAATTTTTTTTTTTTTTGCTGCCAGCTTTTAAAACCATGAGACCAAATAAAGATTTTTTTTTTTTTTTTTAATATAATGGCAAACTGCCACGAAGATATATGGCCTAAACAGAAACAACCCATTTTGCTAGCCCATAAATCCACATAGTTCTTGAAATCAGGACAACCATGTAAGCAATTTTTTTAAAGACCAAACAGTTTCTTTTTCCTGTGCTTTAATTCCATAATATCTTCTTCTTCTTTTTTTATTTTATAGCATCAATTTGTTTGTTGCTATGCTATTTGGGTTAATCAGGTTGCAACTACGGCCTTTGTTGCAGCTTCAGCGGGCGCAACAAGAAATGTTGTGGCCCAACTACTCACAAGGGTAGAAGGCTTCATTAAAATGGCAGAGTCTGCCCAGAAGAGGGCCTCTCCTGAAAACATGGCCATCATTAGGGCCATTGGGAGAAGGGTAATGACCCAAACTCCTATTAATGGAAAAAAGGCCCCTATTGTTGAAAAAATAGTAGTGGCCTACGAACCAACAATTCTGTTCAGAGCACAAAATCGGTCAAACAAAATTTCAGTCAACTCTTAGGAGCCAGAGGAACACCCATTGGCCCGACAGGGTTCGAATAAGGAACACCTGTTGGCCCGACAAGGTTCGAATAAGGAACACCCATTGGCCCGACGGGATTCGAATCAACATCAATTGGTCCGCCCTAAAAATGTACGGACTGTTTTGAAAATTCATGAGGAATTTGTAAAAATGCAAATGGCTCCTTCTATGCCCCTAGGGACTCGACTTGATATGTCATCAAATGGTCCCGTTTCGAAAAGACAAAGGCAAAGAAGAAATAACGCCTTAAAGAAACTGGAACTAAGAACAATGGCTACAAATGTTATAGGAGCTATTGAAAGGGCTCTCTCGAAAGATGAATGCCAAAAACAAATTGAAAGTCCTGACTTTGTTGGAAAGTCAAAGGTGGAGGAGGGTAAGCAACCTTTGGGAAATATTTTTACTTTGATGAAATTATCTATGGAGGGAATAAGAAAAGGGCCTGTAATAAGGTCCATAATCTGTGATGCTCAAAACAAAGCATCGCAGTCAGATGCTTCAAATATGAGTAATGTTGTGGGGGTTGATAATCCTTTGTACGAACAAGATGATTCTATCTTGTTTGTTTCAACGAATATTGGAAACAATGAATTGAGAGATATCAACAAAGTCGCAGTTATGATGACTGAGGTTGAGAAAGAAGGTGAAAATTTGCAAGTCCAACAAGACCAAGGTCTCAGGGAAAAAGTGGTGGCCCTACAAGAACAACTTGAGAGAAGAGAACGAGAAATGGCTGCTATGTTGGAGCAAATGCAATAGTTGCAGGCCCAAATAACAGGACCAGGAAATGCACCCAAACAAATGACACAACCTGTTGTGGGGACATCCATAGGCATACAAAGCACACTAGCCCCAGGGGGCAATGGTCCTTGTTACTCTGATCTAACCAGTGGTGGTATGAATCCAATACCCATGGCCATGATTGATGATATGGTGAGGAGACAAGTAAAGAAAGTCAAGGAAAAAGATGATGAGAACTTACAAAACCTTACCCAGCATGGGTCGATGCTGTTTTATTTCCTTCTAGTTTTTCCCAACCAGATTTCAAAATGTTTGATGGAACAGGAGATCCAAGACAACATGTGACTCATTTTCTTTCAAGATATGGGCTAATAGCCCAGAATGAGGCTCTGTACCTGCAGCTATTTGTTCAATCACTTGAAAGTTCTGCATTTACTTGGTATGCTAACCTTCCTGATGGATCAATCCTAAATTGGGATTCCATGGTGAAGGTGTTTCTTAAACAGTTCTACAACACACAAAGGCGAGTTGGAGTACCAGAACTGATTGAGACCAAGCAACGTGACAATGAGTCTGTTACAGATTTCATTGCAAGATGGCGAGCTTTGACATTTGCATGTCCTCAAAAGTTTACGTAATTAGAGTTAGTTCGGATGTGCCTTAACAACTTCTGACATGAGCTCTCTACGGCTCTTATGGCTCAAACTTTTGAAGGATTCAACGATCTATGCACTAAAGCTCATGATATGGAGCTGTATCTAGCTAAACAAAGGAGGCCTAGGGCCGTTGAAAGGGTTGAGTCTTCGACTGCAGCTACAATTGAAACCAGAAAGAAGGGTCCTGTTGTAGTAGGGGCTAAAAAGCCTAAGGAATTTAAAAAGGTGACTATGAAAGAGAGGTTGGAGAATAAGTATTCTTTCACGGATGATCTGGTCAAAGACCTATTTGAAGATCTGTTGGAGCAAAAGTTGATTGTTCTCCCTGAGGTGAAAATACCACATGAGATAGGAAAGACCAACGATCCAAAGTATTGCCCCTACCATCGTTTGATTAGTCATCCGATAAAGGAGTGTTTTGTTCTGAAAGATAAAATTTAGGAACTTTTGGACTCTAAGATTATCGAGC
This sequence comes from Camellia japonica, assembly GCA_030407325.1. Taxonomy (NCBI): domain Eukaryota; kingdom Viridiplantae; phylum Streptophyta; class Magnoliopsida; order Ericales; family Theaceae; genus Camellia; species Camellia japonica. The sequence continues at coordinate 108,253,759 of JAPPVO010000029.1, read as the reverse complement.
TCCCTCCTCAAGAGAAAGCATATGCTAACCCAATCACTATCGACAATGATAATGAAGGTGAGTGGGTTGTTTATCAGTCAAAAAGCATAAAGAAAAAACAAAATACCACAAGCTAGAAATTGATAACATTTTCTAAAGTCTTTCCAAAAACAAAATTGATAATATTTGATAACATTTTTTTATTTATTTTAAATAAACCTTTTCTAAAGTCTTTCCAAAAAAAAAATTCACTTTTAGGTCCTATTAGATTAGAAGTCTTAAATAAACAAATAATATTTTTCAAAATGTCTACTAAAGAAAAAATAATTTTTGAGAGATTTATTTATAAATCTCATTTAAAGGATTTATAGTACAATAAGTGGACAAAGTATTCTTGTGTTCCACCTAATCTCATACATTTGAACTTATATTCCAATAGGTCTTTTTTTTTCATATTAGAAGTATTATGTAGATTATTTTACCTTTGTAAAATTTTATTATAATATATATAAACATAGAAGATTATTATTCTTAATATTTTCTTTGCCCCAATGTAAGGAATTCTCTTGATCAAAGGTCTTTATTCACCATTATTTTACAGTGTCACGTCATGGAAGAATATTTGGAAAAGAAACTTAGTTGTACATGTAAACTAATGATAGAGATGATGATGGTGTTGGAAAGTTTGGTTTTAAAAGGCTTATTTTGGGCCATCTTTGAGTCCAAAATTGAGTGGGCCCACACGTCTTTTGGGGTGGGTCCGAAAAGGTGACGTGTTCCTTGCTACGTAGCAAGTCACACGATGAAAATGGTTCGTCAAAACCATTTATGAGTGAATGGGAAGTTGACGTCGTCTTCGGGTTCGTAGAATGGACATTTAAAGAATTAAATGTAGATTTCCTTTAAATGGGTTGTCTCACATTAAAACTTTAATAGAGTTTTTGTGATTACATAAACTCTTGGTGTACTAACTTGGATTGGACCCCAAGGGGCACCCCATGTTTGTAAAAGGGAGGAGTTATGGACAAAGTGAACTTTAGCCCAAACACCCACACGCGCGTGCGCCGCAGCCCGTCTGGCCGGCTGGGCGCAGGTGTGGGTTGTAGGTCAGATCGGTTCTAATATTAATTTTTTAGATAAAGTTTATTTGAATTTTTTTCAGAAATTCTTAATGAAATTAAATTTCAATTTTGTGAAAATTGAAATTAATTTTCTGTCCAAATTTTACCGACTTCTGTCCGAAATTCCTAAACAATTTCAAACTATTTTACAGTTTTAAAACTGCCAGAAACTGCTGTAGTTACACAGTTACAAACTGCACAGTTCAAACAGATCAATCTGTCCAGCAGATCTGTTGAATTTTGGACAGTATCTGTTCATTCAAAATTTGCACCTGTTCGGTTCAAAATTGAACCTGTTCGGGCAGATCATTTTGCCTATAAACACCAGCATTGTTCCTGTAGTCTGGACATCGAAAAAATAGTCTGAAAATTACTTTTTTGCTGTCCAATTTTCTATTCTGTTGCATATATTCTTCATATTAGTTTTTAGAAAAATTAAAGAGAGTATCGAACACAGGTTCTAGTTCGCCGAACAAATTGTTTGGAGTGTTACTACAATTTGTGAAGATCATTGTATCCTAGGAGATAGATGCCATAAGTCCGTAAGCATCGAAGCAAGGTGAATCTGTCTTAAGGACAAAATGTCACACACTCGACTTGATCTTTAAATATTTATTCAGTTTAGTAAAATAAATTCGGTACGTTATTTATTTTTATTTTGTTTGATTTAGTTTCAATTTATTTATTGTAGACAAAAGATTGTTCCAACAATCTTAAGGTAGATTCGAATTATTTTGTTTACCGAATTTTTCGTTTGTTTCCCTTTTTTCTTTCTTCTTCTTACAGAAATTATTTTCTGTGATTCTACAAAATAATATTCTGGTTGGAAAACAAATAAGTAGTACTATACTGTTTGACATATAGTAGTAATATACTGTCTATTTCCTTTGACAACTAGTTGTAATATACTGGTGTCATTAACAATTCAGAATATTTATTTGTGAAGTTTGTCAAAAATTAATTTTGGTTTTCAGAAATAATTTCTGAGTGTTCATTAATTAAAATTCTGTTTCAGTATTTTAATTATTGAAGTGTTACAGAAATTTAATTTTCTGTGTGAAATTAATTTGGTTAAATAAATTTTATTTTATTTTCATATTAATTGGAAATAAAAGTTACAATCTTGTTTCTTTTATTTTTACAGAATTTAATTCTATGAATTCGGATTAATTATTTGTGTAGTATAAATTTTTAATTATAATTTTGTTTGATAATTTAGAATTCATGGCTACTGAAACAAATGCTCAAACGAGTACTGGTATGGTGGCTGCAATTGCGCCAACCCCCTCTCCTATTGTGACAGTACCGGTAAATCACGCTGAGAAGCTAGAGAAGTTCTCTAGAACTGATTTTAAAAGATGGCAGTAGAAAATGTTGTTCTATCTTACAACTCTGAACCTAGCTTGTTTTCTCTGTGAGAATGCTCTTACATTGAACGAGGATGAAACTGACCGGCAAGTAGTTGCTGCGGTCGATGCCTAGAAACATACTGATTTCCTTTGCCGGAATTACATCTTGAACGAACTTGACAACACATTATACAACGTCTATAGTCCTATCAAAATAGCAAAGGAACATTGGGAATCTTTAAAGAAAAAATACAAAACAGAAGATACCGGCTCAAAGAAATTTGTGGTTGGCAAATTCCTAGACTTTGTGATGGTTGATTCTAAGATTGTGATCAGCCAAGTTCAAGATCTCCAACTCATTCTGTATGACATTCACGCAGAAGGCATGTCTCTCAGTGAATCCTTCGAAGTTGCTGCCTTAATTGAGAAATTACCACAAGGCTGGAAGGAATTCAAGAACTACCTCAAACACAAGCGCAAAGAAATGTCTTTAGAAGAATTGATTGTGTGTTTGAGGATTGAGGAGGACAATCGCAATTCTAAAAAGCGGGCTGGTAAGCATCATATGGAGTCTAAGGCAAATGTGGTGGAACATGCTCCAAAAGCAAAGAAATAGAAGTTTTTTGGAGAAAGTTGATCACAAGGCTCTAAAGGAGGGGAAAATAAAAAGTACAAGTTTAATGGCAAATGTTACATCTATGACAAAGAGAGACATCGGGCCAAAGATTACTGTAACGAAGGCAAAAGCAAAAGAAGAACAAGTAAGATGCCTGCTCAAGCCCACATGACCGAAGTGGACAAAATTTCCAATGGTGTTGATGACATAAATCTTTTTGCAGTTGTTTTCGAGGCAAACCTTGTTGGAAATTCTAAAGAATGGTAGGTGGACACTGATGCTACTCGCCACATTTGTGCCGGCAAAAAGATGTTTACATCTTATTCTACAATGGACAACGGTGAACAACTTTTTATAGGCAACTCCTCAACTTCCAAAGTTGAAAGACAAGAGAAGATTGTTCTGAAGATGACATCTGGAAAGGAACTCACTCTCAACAATGTGTTGCATGTACCAGACATTCGCAAGAATCTTGTTTCCAGATCTTTGTTTAGTAAAAATAGGTTTAAGCTAGTTTTTGAAAGTGACAAGTTTGTACTTACCAAAAACGGGATGTATGTAGGAAAATATTACATGTCTGATGGCCTTTTCAAGATGAATGTATTGACCGTTGTATCCTCAGTTATTAATAAAAATACATCTTCTTTTTACTTGCTTGAGTCTTCAAATTTATGGCATGGTAGACTAGGACATGTTAATTATGGATCTTGTACGGGGGGAAAATAACCTTAGCTCTCCGTACGCCTTGAACGTCAAGCTTCCGTCAACGGCGTCTGTCTCTGCAACACGAAAATGGTGAGCTGCCCGGCGGTGGTGTGCCGGAAAAACCCTCCGACGCTCAAGTTAGTTCACTGAGGAAGAAGATAATCAGAAGGGAGAGAGAATGCTCGTGAGAATGAATTCGCATACCGGTAATGTCCGCCCTCCCTCTCTATATCTAGGCTTGCCACGCAGCTACGAGATTGTGCGCGCACTACCTCTGCTGTCCTTCCCTGGACAGGTGGCAGTGCTCGCCTCTCACCACCCTACACGTGTAAAGATTTTGTCCTCACTCCAGTACATGCAGAACTGCCCAACGGTATTGAGGCGTTCGTGGAGCAGATGTCCTCTCCGTCACACCACTGGCCCAGGTAGCACCCTTGACCGAGTACCATGACCGGCCAAACACTTGTGGAAAATCGCCATCACACAACCGTGCTACATACCGCCGGTTTGCGACTTGGAACCAGGCGAGATCTTAACTGCAAACGCCGAGCTACCCTCGACCGGTTCATCTCGATTGAGTTATTGTGAGGCATGCCGGCCTCCGACCGTTTCATCTCCAATCTCGGTCACGCGCAACAGCTTCGCCTTGGCTAGGCGGCTAATGGCGTGCCGACCAGGCCGCATCTTCGGCGTAGCCCGGTCAGTCCTTCTGCTCGGTTGCAACCTCCACTGTGGACTTCGCCCGAACAACTGGTCTCCAGTTCGGCCCTCAGGGGTAATCGGTTGACCTCGGTCAACCGAGCAAGGTAGATCGCTCGGTCGTTGCACTTGCCTAATTTGCTCGGCGCCGCGTAGTCTGTAACGCCGGACGTTATTCTTGCTCGGCCGTACTATGAGATGGAAATCTCCCCTCTCAGATCTTTACGTAGTTTAATTAATATGGAATGTTTACCTAAATTTAACATTGATTTAAATCGTAAATGTGAAATTTACGTTGAGGAAAAATTATCCAAAACTCCTTTTCATTCAATTGAAAGAAGTACGGAACCACTTGAATTAATTCATAGTAGCATTTGTGATTTTAAATCAATTCAAACTAGAGATGGGAAAAAATATTTTATCACTTTCATAGATGACTATACTAGATATAGTTATATTTATTTAATTCGAACCAAGGATGAAGCTTTGGAAACTTTCATTCAACATAAGAATGAAGTTGAAAATTAACTTGGTAAAAAAATTAAGAAACTTAGAAGTGATAGAGGTGATGAATATGAATCACCTTTTGGTGAGTTTTGTAAAGAACATGGAATAATTCATCAAACCACCGCTCCTTACTCACCTCAGCAAAATGGAATTGCTGAAAGAAAAAATAGGACTTTAAAAGAAATAATGAATGCCATGTTAATAAGTTCTGGATTGCCTCAGAACTTGTGGAGGGAAGCAATACTTTCTGCTAATTATATTTTAAATAAAGTACCCCGAAAGAAAATGAATTAAACACCTTATGAATTGTGACATGGAAGAGTACCATCCTACAAATACTTAAAAGTGTAGGGGTGTTTGGCTAAAGTGGCTATTCCTAGTCCTAAAAAGACTAAGATAGGTCCTAAAACCGTTGATTGCATTTTCATTGGTTATGCCAAGAATAGTAGTGCATATCGGTTTTTGATTTATAAATTAGAACATACTAAAATGCATATAAATACTATTATTGACTCTTGGAATGCATCATTTTTTGAACATGTATTTCCAAATAAAACTGGACAATAGACTAGTAATAATAAAAGATCTTTTGATGCTATTACTAGTAATGACCAAGAACAAGATCAAGAGCAAGAGATAGATCAAGATAAGGAAGAGGAACCTAGGCGTAGTAAACGTGCTAGAACCTCAAAATCTTTTGGTCCAGATTTTTTAACTTTTTTGTTAGAAAATGAGCCTTTAACTTTTAAAGAGGCTATGTCCAGTCCTGAAGCTCCTTTATGGAAAGAAGCTGTCAATAGTGAAATTGAATCTATCTTGCAAAATCACACTTGGGAATTGGTGGATTTGCCACCAGGTTGTAAACCTCTTGGATATAAGTGGATTTTCAAAACGAAAATGAAAGCAGATGGATCAATTGACAAATACAAGCCAAGACTTGTGGTCAAAGGTTTTAGACAAAAAGAAGGTCTTGATTACTTTGACACATACTCACCGGTTACTAGAATAACATCCATTAGAATGCTAATTGCTATTGCATCATTGTACAATCTAGAAATTCATCAAATGGATGTGAAAATCGCTTTCTTAAATAGTGAGTTAGATGAAGAAATTTACATGGAACAACAAGAAGGATTTTCAGTTCCAGGAAAAGAAAAGAAAGTGTGTAAATTGGTTAAATCATTATATGGTTTAAAACAAGCGCCAAAACAATGGCATGAGAAATTTGACAAGGCAATGATGTCAAATGGTTTCAAAATTAATGAGTGCGACAAATGTGATTATATTACAAACACAGACAAAGGTTATATTATAGTATGTCTTTATGTGGATGATATGCTGATCATAGGTAGTAATAATGACATGATTAAAACTACCAAAAAAATGTTGAATAAACATTTTGACATGAAGGACATGGGCATTGCTGATGTAATTCTTGATATGAAAATTACCAAAACATTATAAGTTTATGCTTTGTCACAATCTCATTACATTGAGAAAATACTTGACAAATTAGCAAAGAAGATGATCATCTTGCTAGAACACCTGTGGATGTTAATTTGTTTCTTTCTAAGAATATACAGGAAAGTATTTCTCAATTAGAGTATGCTCAAAATTATTGGAAGCTTAATGTACTGCACTCGCCCAAATATAGCTTATGCAGTAAGTAAATTAAGTAGATATACAAGTAATCCAGGAGTAGAACATTGGAAAACTATTATAAGGGTTCTTAGATATCTCCGATTTACTCGTAACATTAGACTCAATTATACTAGATATCCAGTAGTACTTGAAGGATACTGTGATGCAAATTGGACATCGGATACTAGAAACTCAAAGTCCACCAGTGAGTATGTCTTTACTCTTAGTGAGGCAGCAGTATCTTGGAAATCTTCCAAACAGACCTGCATTGCTAGGTCTACTATGGAATCAGAATTCATAGCTTTAGACAAAGCTGGGGAAGAGGCAGAATGGCTTCGCCACTTCCTTGAAGATATTCCAATGTGGCCAAAACCGGTGCCTGTTATATGCATACATTGTGATAGTCAATCAGTAATAGGTAGAGCACAGAGTCATATGTATAATGGTAAGTCACGACACATTCGTTGTCGACATAATATCGTGAGACAACTACTCTCTAATGAAATTATTTCCATTGAATATGTAAAGTCTAAAGACAACATAGCGGATCCACTAACCAAAGGGTTAGCAAAAGAGTTAGTTGAGAATTCATTGAGGGGAATAGGACTTAAGACTATTAAATAAGAGTTACCACAACGGAAACCCAACCTAGTTGACTGGAGATCCCAAGATCTAGGTTCAAAGGGACAACCGAGTTGTGTATGACTCAGAAAGATTACTGGAGAGTCAAACTCCTACCCATTTCTATGATGAAATAGTGATGTCTGCAGCGTTTTAGGTTAAGTAATACTTTTAATGATTCCTATATCTAGGTAAACCTAGTGGAGTGTGGCAAGATACTCTTCATAAGAATCACCTATGTGAGTGTGAACTGGGCCGGTTCTATGAGATTTGTGAAGGGCTACAATTCTCTAGAGCACTCATGAAAGACCAGATTGTTCAGGACCAAAATGAACACAATAGTGAGAACTAAACTGTGTCTGGTGATATACTGTGTGAGTTCTATTGTCTTGGTTTATACAAACGGCTGAACAGTTCAAGACATCATATTCACTGGTTAGCTAGTAAATCTGATAGTGTCTCACAAGGTAAGGTTCAAAGCCAAAAGCTACTTATCATTTGCAAAATATTTCCAATTTATGTACTCTTTGAAATTAGATCATGTTGTTGCATTTTCTCTCCGTCAAATTTCATTCATGTGAGGGATTCTTGGAAAGTTTGGTTTTATAAGGCTTATTTTGGGCCATCTTTGAGTCCAAAATTGAGTGGGCCCCAAACATCTTTTGGGGTGGGTCTAAAAAGGTGACGTGTTCTTTGCCGCGTAGCAAGTCACACGGTGAAGACAGTTCGTCAAAACCATTTATGAGTTAATGGGAAGTTGACGTCGTCTTCAGATTCGTGGAATGGACATTTAAAGAATTAAATGTGGGTTTCCTTGAAATGGGTTGTCCCACATTGAAACTTTAAGAGAGTTTTTGTGAGTATATAAGCTCTTGGTATACTAACTTGTGTTGGGCCCCAAGGGGCACCCCGAGTTTGGAGAAGGGAGGAGTTATGGACAAAGTGAACTTTAGCCCAAACCACCTCACGCGCGCGCCGCCACCCTTTTGGCCGGCTGGACGCGGGTGTGGGTTGTGGGTCGGGTCGGTTCTAATATTAATTTTTTAGATAAAGTTTATTTGAATTTTTTTCAGAAATTCTTAATGAAATTAAATTCCAATTTTGTGAAAATTGAAATTAATTTTCTGTCCAAATTTTACCAACTTCTGTCTGAAATTCCTAAATAGTTTCAAACTGTTTTACAATTTTAAAACTACCAGAAACTGCTGCAGTTACACAGTTACAGTTACAAACTGCACAGTTCAAATAGATCAATCTGTCCAGTAGATCTGTTGAATTTTGGACTGCATCAGTTCATTCAAAATTTGCACCTGTTCGGTTCAAATTTGAACCTGTTCAGGCAGATCATTTTGCCTATAAATACCAGCATTGTTCTAGTAGTCTGGACATCGGAAAAACAGTCTGAAAATTACTTTTTGCTGTCCAATTTTCTGCTTTGTTGCATATATTCTAGGGGTGGGCGCGGGTCGGTTGCGACCACGAAACCTCAAATCCGCCATCCGTCCGCCATATTGGCGGATTGGAGAAAATCAATCCACATCCATCCGCCAATCCGGCGGATGTGGATTGAGCGGATTGGCGGTTTGGTGGATGAATGCGAATCGGTTTGGCAGTTTAAGATTTTATAAATTTTCAACATAATTCAACTTGTGCACTTCCTCAAAAAAAGAAAGAAAAAAAAAATATTACAGTCAATGACTTAGAAAACTATTACAATCACTGTATGTCTCATCCAAAAAAAGAAAGTTTGAAACTTTAGAATATCATAATCACTGCATGGCTTACCCACATATTACAATTACAGCATGATTCATCCACGTAAAGTATTACAATCAGTGGTTCTTAAAATATAATAACAATTCAAACCACCAAAACCATGAACAGGACAGTAGTAGAGATTGTATGTCTCTGTATTGTTATATCTATATATATTTTTGAAAACAAAAACCAACCAGCATATATCATATTTTCTATTTATTATTTTTAGAGTTAAATTTAAAAACAAAAAAATATAGATAAATAATACGTTTATTTTTTTAATTCAAAAAATATATTCAAGTTGAAAACTTTTTTTCAACAGAATATTTAAACTCTTTTTCAATTGAAAACACAAACAAAATATTTAAACAAATTGAAAACATAAAGTCTTATAAATTATTAGGAGTGCTCGCGGTTTGGTGGTTCGGTTGCGGCCAAAGGAATCTCAAATCCGCCATCCATTCGCCAAATTGGCGGATTGGAGAAAATCAATCCGCAACCGTCCGTTCGTCATCACGCATCCGTCCAAAATGCGGCGGATCGGTTCGGTTCGGTCGGTTTTGGCGGATCGATATATCCGCTGCTCACCCCTAATATATTATTCATATTAGTTTTTAGAAAAATTAAAGAGAGTATAGAACACAGGTTCTAGTTCGCCAAACAAATTGTTTGGAGTGCTACTACAATTTGTGAAGATCATTGTATCCTAGGAGATAGACCCCATAAGTCCGTAAGCACTGAAGCGAGGCGAATCTGTCTTAAGGACATAGTGTCACACACTCAACTTGATTTTTAAATATTTATTCAGTTCGGTAAAATAAATTCGGTACGTTATTTATTTTTATTTTGTTTGATTTAGTTTCAATTTATTTATTGGACACAGAAGATTGTTCCAATAGATGGACTTGCAACGGAGATGATAGTAAACCGGCAATGAACAATCGTTTTTTATTCCATGATTATACATAAATTGTAGTATCTTCGTCGGTTTGTGTAGTCATCCATACTGTGTAGTTTATTCACCGATATAATGCCAGAGTTGATTGTATACATATTTTCTAAAAAAATACGTCAATATATATGAACTATTTGATGATTTGTTTTATATGCTTGTTATTTGCTTGTTATTCTGCTTGTTGGTTGAGTAATCATTTTTATTATCATTGAACAATCAAAATAGTCTTAAGAATAGAGAATTGTTGTTATTTTTTTATTGTGTATTAATTATAAAAATAAAAATAAGCGTAGAAAGTTGAAAGGGTGATTTGGTCATATTACATTAAATAGGACCTAATGAAATATTCAAAAAAAAAATATGAATTAAATGAAACATAACTCTTAAGAATGAAATTTACTAACAAAAGCTCCCATAATTTTTTATTTTATTTAAAACCTTTTTGGGTCCTTGATGAACTTTTGTTGGATTTTTTCAAAGAAAAAAATATATTTATTTTAAAGATCTTTCTAGACTAGAAGGCTGAAAAAAAAAAATAAATAAAAATAAAAATAAAATCACAATTAGATGTTGAAACAATTACTTTGCAAATAGGTAAGTGTGATTATTTGATACTCTTGGAGCATTGTATCGCACCACTTAACCCTTAATATTTAACATTTGTGAAATAACTTTCCAAAATCCCAATAAAAGTAATTAATAAATATTTGATTGAGACACTATGTGGATTTGTTCCATGGTCACTATATAATTTTTCCACATATCGACATGAGAGAATGATGTACAAAAAAATTTTATGACGCAACGTGAATTTTTGTACTCTTTTTATTTTCAGCCAAATCATCCATCAAATTCTATTTATGAATTATTTTGGACAAATTACGTACATGTGGGAGAATGAAAAAAAAATATCAAACACATAAGGAGTCCAAATGTGCCTGTGGTGGAGTGTAAATAAAAGGCTATGGGGTGTAACTGTCACTTGTACCTCTTCATGTGTTGATAATTTTTTCTCCCTTATCCCACCTGTATATAGTTTCCCTAATTATTTTTCCAATCAAAAATAAGTTTTCTTTGATTCAGTTAGGCTCGTCTAGAATAAATTTTTTAGCTTAGCTAAAAAATTTCGTTTGAAATAAATTTTTGACTTTTTTTTTTTAATGTGATTGTTGTGGGAGAAAAAATAAAATGATTATTATTTAAATATAACATTTTGTCTTATTTTGATTTTTTAACCTAATTTGTCTTTTTGTTGGCTACATTAACCCAACCGGCATGCCAAATGAAGCCTTAAATAGTGATATGGGCTAGACAATAGAGCAATCTGGGTAAGTATTGTACTCACAACTGTCCAAACACTACTAATCATAAAAATTTTGGATATTAATTCTATAATCAGTACTGTACAATAAAACTTTACCAATTGCATTGTAGAAATTTGAGTAAAAGTCTCTTGCCATAATTTTAGTGGTAAAACCAAAATTTAATATTTTTTCATACATAAAATTTTTTGAAATCAATTTTTCATGCGAGAAATGCAGGCCTCATTTTTAAAAATAATTTTGCCCATTTTTTTTGAAATCATTCACAACAACATCATTTCTATGAAGTATATAGAACTCTCAAGCATCTTTCGTTGGTAGTGGTAACGTTTTATATTTTGAATGTCACAGGTCTCATTTGTCAAAAAGTCACCATTGTCTTCATCTTGTTTGTAGAGAAGGTGCAATTCATTTTTTTCTATTTAGAATAAAATAAAATAAAATACACAGTGAAATTTCACTGTGACGAGAGATTATACTATCCTCTATTCCACCCTCCTTAGAGTAGATACAATAATTATTTCTTGATGTACTCAAAAAAAAATTATCCTGAGAGAGAGTAACTATTGAATGTAACGGTGATATCACATGATGATATCACCATCTAATGAGCATTATTAATTTGCGATAGAAATTATAATATTGTTGGGTTAGTGAGAGACACGAGTTGACTACCTAATGCATTTGCAACTTTTTATTGGTCAGTAACATCATATAAGATAGTGTTACCGTTGCACTTAATATTTTTTTTTTTCTTAAGAGGAGGAATCTCCTTCCATTAGTTGGTTCTATACTAATATAATGAGCCCTTTTGAAGTCATATTCATAGTTGCTAACTTGCTACATGACCATATCAAGTGAGAAACCCATACTACAAAAGGAAAAATCACAATTTTTTTAGCGAGAGACCAAGCCCAAGCCCACAACCACCAAACTCGCTGATTCAGCCAAGTTCAGTTGCTGTCTTACTCATTGTCCATGGTTGAACAACACTCATTTGATGACAACTTCCAATCTTGTCTTTAAATAGGAACGGATTTAAAATTATCACTATAAAAGTACAAATGTATCTTTTAGAGTGCAAATCTTTATAATTTTTAATTATTTCAAATTATTAGGGATGCGGTCCCCCCCTTTCGCACGCTCTAAATCCATCATTATCTCTAAACTTATTCACAGAAAAGAAAAACATATATATATATATATATATATCAAGCTATAAATTGAAATTCTGAACAGTAGTGTGTCCAAAGTGGGACCAATCTGGACAATGAATTGAACAAAAACAAGCTTGCATGTACTTGTCCAGAGCTGAGCTGTGTCCTTCCAATTTCAATTAATATTCTACTTCCCCCTTTGAATGATAATGTATCCATGTAGCTGTCTCCCCAACCCAACCAGCTTCAAAGCATTGGGGGCCTGTGTAGAGCTCGCTCTCTCTCTCTCTCTCTCTCTCTGGTGGTTGTGGTCCCCTAACCCTTCAGTAACATGCAAAGCTTCAATCACTGCTACAAATGGGGTTGGCCTTGCTTTCTTCCAAAACAAGTCAATTTTTGTATGCTTCCATCCCAAAGTTCCAAAACTACTATCTACTCAGAGGCATCAGCAACTGACAAGAATGAATCAAATCAACCTTGAAAAATGGCAAACATGTACCATTTAAAATGTCTTCCAATCATTCATTGCAGCAATGCAACGATACTCCATGTAGCGGGGACTGTGTTGAGTATGCTTATTTGGGGGTATGAAATTGGATTTCATGCATGGAACCAATATTAATGCCTTTTCTTAGCTTTCTCCAGAAAGTAAGTTATTGTGTCTACAGACTTTTGTTTGTTGGTGGCCACTGAATCCATGAACTATTGACAAAGTCTTGCCCAAACTGTTCTGGGGTCACTAACCCAAATCAGGCAATGTGAGCAACTTTACTATCCAAATGGGAATGTTATTCAGGGCAATATATGCTTTTAGCATAAGGATTATTCCTTTTTTTTCTTTTTCATTTTTTTTTTAAATAACACATTTTTTAAGAAACAACAAAAACTAGTAATCAAAATTTCAAAACCTGTTTCCAAAAAATAAAAATAAAAACAATGGGTGTTTTTGAACTTGTCATTATTTTGGTGTCTGAAACACGAAAAATGAGTAACAAATATATAAAAAAAAAAAAACACAAATAACCAAACAAGCCCTAAGTTTTCAGGTCCTATACCATTGATTTGGTAATAAGTCCAGGAATTAACAACCAAAGAAAATAACAACTTGAGGAGTAGATCCAAGGCAACTTCATTTCATAAGAGAACATTTTCAGAGCTGAAATTGCTTGAGCCACCACCTGATGTCAAACCCCTCCGAAGTTGCTACCCATAATGGAATATAATCTTAGAGCCTGAGATTAGTTTAAACATGCTCAATTTGCACAAAATGCGGTGTAAATGGAAGAAATGTTAAACAACGTCGGGTTTCCAAAACAGTAAATGAAAACAAGCATGAAGCAAATCAAAGAAGAATAAGAAAAAAGAACCGCCAACCGTAGTAGATAAACAAACAACTTTATATATAATTCTGGAGCATATATCTATAAACAGCATACAAATATATAACACAATGGATGTTTTCCCATCCATCTCATATAATTAGTTATATAACGTTAGCTAGCACCGACCTCAGATTGATCAGCCACCAAACATTTCCCCCACACTTTTGTTTTGCTATCTTTCGTCACCAACAGTCAGAAAGGGTGGGTAATTTTGAATTGGTGGATCTGCTAAACTTAGTTAGACGGCTTTGCCGGCCTATATAACTACTTACATAACACCATATCACTCAAGTTCCAAAAACCCGAGTTGCAAAAGAAAAAGAGCCTCACAATCCAGCTACATGCTGAACCACTTGCCTTCTTCAACAAACAACCAAACCCAGCCCAGCCATCTGTCACCAAAGATAAACCAGACCCAATGGAGCACAATAACAATAACACAACCAACTGAAGAGTTAAGCAGTAGTTGTTGGAGTGAGTCCAGCACACTCTTGCTTTACACCTCATGCCAACATATCACTCTTGCTGTGTTGGAGTGAGTCCAGCACACTAGTCTTGCTTTACACCCCATGCCAACTTATCACTTTTCCTTTACAACTCATACCAACAGATTGTAGCCTTTAAATATTATATAGACTAAGATTAGCTTCTTAAAATAGTTTTTTGGTATCTCTATATATTGTACTCTGTTTCATCAAATTGATATAGAAGAAAAGAATTATGTTTGATATGGTATCAGAGCAAGATCTTGGGTTCCCTGTTTTTTGATCAGACAGGGGTCTAGATTTTTCTCGGCCTCCATGGTTGAATCCACTGAAACCATTCTTGATAATCTAACATCAAAAATGACAGAGGCTTTGTCAAAGGTTCAGACCTCTTCCTCTCCCATCACTGATTCCCCGATGGTTCCTATCAGCATCAAGTTGGATGGTTCCAACTATGGATTATGGTCCCAGGTTGTTGAGATGTATATCTCAGGAAAAGACAAACTGGGATACATCAATGGAGACGACCCCCAACCACGAGAAACCGATCCCTCCTTTCGTAAATGGCGCACTGAGAATGCCATGGTGAAAGGCTGGTTGATCAACTCCATGGACCATTCCTTGGTCATGAACTTTATTCGCTACCCAACGGCTAAGCAGGTATGGGATTCTGCTGCCACAGCCTACGTCGATGGCACTGACACCTCGCAGGTATACGAGCTCAGACGTCGTGTATCTTGAATGAAACAAGCAGGCGGATCCATAGAAAAATACTATAATGATCTACAGGGCCTGTGGCGAGAAATCGATTTTCGTCGACCGAATCCAATGAAATGTGCAATTGACATACAAAACTACAACTCCAGTTTACAGGAGGAGCGAGTCTACACTTTTCTTGACGGACTAGATGATCGATTGGATCATGTTCGGAGCGATGTTCTTCACCTAAAACCTTTTCCTTCAATTGAGCAGGCATATGCTTACATTCGAAGGGAAGATCTCCGCCAATCTGTGATGATATCAGGAGCAGACGCAGTGCCTAGTGGTGCTGTTATGACCATCAAAGGCGTGAAATCTGGCCAGTCACAAGCTGTGCTCAAGTCTGGGTCCTCTTCACGTTTCAAAGGTCATTCTGATGGGAATAAGTGCACTCACTGTGGGAGTACAAAACATGCTCGGGAAATTTGTTTCAAATTACATGGCTACCCAGATTGGTGGCAGGATCATATGACATTTGATCCAAATGACTTCTCCAACACAACTCAGCCACGGAGGACTTGCATTGCCAATGCCAATGATGCAACTTACCCAGTCACAGGGGCTGGAACCGTGCCCCTGTCTCCCTCTCTCTCTCTAGCTCACACACTTCTTGTTCCATCTCTTTCCAACAAGTTGATGTCTGTGAGTCAAGTTACTAAAGAGCTTAATTGTGTTGTCCTGATATACTCTACTTTTTGTCTTCTTCAGGATGTTCTCAGCAAGGAGATTATTAGGCGTGGTACTAAGAGGGGGGGACTGTACTACCTTGATGACTTCAGCCTAGGCAGAGCCAATCACACTCACCATCCAACCAGTAGCTATGAACAACAGATTTGGCTATGGCATAGGCGTTTGGGGCACCCATCCTTTGGCTATCTTCGGCATCTACTTCCATCTTTATTTTCTCGTCTGCAGCATGTCGACTTTAAATGTGATACATGTATCAAGGCTAAAAGCCACCGAGTTTCTTATCCAGTTAGCTTGAATAAAACGAATACTCCATTTGCATTGATACACTCTGATGTGTGGGGACCATCTCCGATCACTACTTCCTCTGGTCATCGTTGGTTTGTAATTTTTGTTGACGATTGTACTCGGATGACATGGCTCTATCAGCTTAAAACCAAAGACGAAGTTTTCACCATTTTTCAAGCATTTCATGCCATGGTTCAGACTCAATTCTCTTCCAAGATCCAAATACTTCGTTTCGATAATGGTGGCGAATTCATCAACCACCAACTTCAGGCCTATTTCCAACACCATGGCCTCCTCCATGAGACCTCATGCTCTCAAACACCCCAACAAAATGGTGTCGCCGAGAGAAAAAATCGGCATATTTTGGAAACAGCTCGTGCCCTTCTCCTTGGAGCAATGGTGCCGAGTTACCATTGGGGGGCTACGATGGCTACTGCCGTGTACTTAATCAACCGTATGCCATCTAAAATTTTACACTTTAAAACCCCCTTACACATTCTCTCTACTTATATATCCCTTCCTTCAATATTGATGTTTCCTCCTAGAATTTTCGGGTGTGTTGCTTTTGTCCACCTCCACAAAAATCAACGTACCAAATTGGACCCCTGTGCCGTTCGGTGCTTATTTTTGGGATATGGTTTCCATCAAAAAGGCTTTCGGTGCTATGATCCCACTACCCGCCGCACCTATATCACCATGGACGTTACATTTCTTGAGTCCAAGAATTTCTATCCTTCCTCGGTATCCACTTCTTCCCTTCAGGGGGAGCCTCACGTAGAAGAGACGAATTGGTTGATGGCCCCCGTAGGTGAGCTTGGGACTGGAAATAGAGAGGTTAAACCACATGAGGTACCACCAGAAATTGACTATGTTGAGTTGCGACATGAAGAACCTGGAAATGAAGAAGCTGAAGAACCAAGAAATACAGAGTACCTTCGGTCCACTCACTCCTCAGTACCCGAAGACCCTCCTCCTCCTGAGAATGTCCCTGAGGTAAGTACTCCTACTGCACCTTTACATGCTAATATCTTGGATTCCTCTACTGGTTATGTGTTGCCTTTTAGACACAATCGTGGGAAACCACCAAACAGATATAGCCCAGATGAAGAGAAAGAAAAGAAAGTCCAAATTACAAATTATGTATCTACTCAAGGTCTGTCCAAGCCGCTCAAGACTTTCACTCAAACACTATCCTCCTGCCATATTCCCAGTAGTGCTGAGGAGGCGTTATCTGATCAAATCCAAAGTGGGCGCAAGCAATGCAAGAAGAACTAGAAGCCTTAAAGAAAAATAATACCTGGAAGTTGGTCTCATTACCGGAAGGAAAAAAAATAGTGGGATGCAAATGGGTGTTCTCTATAAAATACAAGGCTGATGGATCAATTGATTGATACAAGGCGAGACTTGTGGCAAAGGGTTTTACCCAAACGTATGTCATAGACTACTCAGAAACCTTCTCACCAGTAGCTAAACTAAATACCGTTAGAGTCTTGCTATCTCTTGCAGCAAATTTGGACTGGCCACTACATCAACTTCACGTGAAGAATGCTTTCCTTCACGGAAACCTTGACGAGGAGGTATACATGGATATTCCGCCAGGATACACAGGTTCGGCTGGAACCAAAATTGTGTGTAAATTGGAGAGGGCTTTATATGGACTAAAACAGTCACCGTGAGCATGGTTTGGCCGATTTAGTTCAGCTATGAGGAAGTATGGCTATTGCCAAAGTAACTCTGACCATACTCTCTTCCTAAAACATCGACAAAGCAAGGTGACAGCATTAATAGTCTATGTGGATGATATGATAATTACTAGGGATGACATCGATGAGATCTCGAGGCTACAAGAACAATTGTCTACTGAATTTGAAATGAAGAACTTGGGAGGGCTGAAGTATTTTCTGGGAATAGAGGTGGCGAGGTCAAGAAAAGGCATATTTCTCTCTCAACGGAAATATGTACTAGACTTATTGACGGAAGTGGGATTACTAGAGTGTACACCTGTGGATACGCCGATTGTGCAGAACCATAGGCTTGGAGAATATTCGGATCAAGTGCCTGCTGATAAGGTGAGGTATCAAAGACTAGTGGGAAAGCTCATTTACTTATCGCACACTCGTCCAGACATTGCTTACGTTGTAGGTGTGGTAAGCCAATTTATGCATAATCCGAGTGAAGATCATATGGGTGCCGTAGTTAGAATTCTCCGCTATCTAAAGTCATCACCAGGAAAAGGACTAATGTTCTCCAAGAACGTTCATCTGAATATTGAAGGATACACGGATGCAGACTGGGCTGGAAATATTTTGGATAGAAAGTCTACTTCAGGCTACTTCACATTTGTGGGAGGAAACTTGGTTACATGGAGGAGTAAAAAGCAGAAGGTAGTGGCATTGTCCAGCGTTGAAGCTGAGTTCCAAGGCATGGAAAAAGGATTATGTGAGCTTCTTTGGCTTAGAAGTTTGCTAATAGATGTTGGTTTTCCTCCTGATTCTGCAATGAATTTATTCTGTGATAACAAAGCTGCCATCAACATATCTCACAACCCAATTCAACATGACCGGACTAAGCACGTGGAGGTAGACCGACATTTCATCAAACAGAACCTGGAAGAGCAGATTATTCAGTTCCCTTTCGTTAAATCTGAAGATCAGCTGGCTGACATTCTTACCAAAGCAGTTTCCAGTAGAAACTTCAATGACTCACTTGACAAGTTAGGTGTTAAAGACATCTACACACCAACTTGAGGGGAAGTGTTGGAGTGAGTCCAGCACACTCTTGCTTTACACCCCATGCCAACTTATCACTTTTCCTTTACAACTCATACCAACAGATTGTAGCCTTTAAATATTGTATAGACTAAGATTAGCTTCTTAAAATAGTTTTTTGGTATCTCTATATATTGTTCTCTGTTTCATCAAATTGATATAGAAGAAAAGAATTATGTTTGATAGTAGTACTAATTAATCTTACAAACAGCAAACAAAGCCCTTCTGATGAAGACAACCCACGTGGCGACATGTCAAGCTTCTTAAGTATTGCTGCCCTGTCAGTAAGTAACGTTTATTGATAATTCAGGAATAACAAAATTACGCATCTCATCCATAACAGTGTAGAAGTGTTCATTGTTGGGTAACAAGCAGAACCCAATAGTTGCTTGTTCCAAATATAGCAGCTTCACGTCTTGGCCATTCCTCTTTAGCCCCTCAGCATAATCCAATTGCCAGTCCTGAATAAGATCTAATCCAGCCACCACAACAAGACTCTTCGGGAACTTGATGCCT
This sequence comes from Camellia japonica, assembly GCA_030407325.1. NCBI lineage: Eukaryota > Viridiplantae > Streptophyta > Magnoliopsida > Ericales > Theaceae > Camellia > Camellia japonica. The sequence goes on along the minus strand of JAPPVO010000029.1, from coordinate 108,234,444 downwards.
TCAAGGCTTATACCATTGGGACCAAATGGATTACATACTGGATGGTCCCTGTCTTCTCCTTCAGGAAGAAATGCTCTCCAGTACCAGTCGCGTTCTTGAATTTTGACAAAATATTTTCCATCTAATTGTTTCTCCGATTCAGTTCTTTTCTGCCCACTAAACAATGGGTTGAGAATTATATTCTCCATTACAGAGACAAAGAGCATATCAGTCTAGGAAAATTGCGAGGACCCTTTTAACTAATTCATGGTGATTTTCTTTGCACACAAACAGATTCCAAGTCCACAAACAATTACAACTTCCCCAGTATAAAATTCAGTATGGAAAACAGATGTGAAACAATTGTAGAAAACGAGACTAATAATAACAAAGTAAATAAATCTCTTAGCCTCCAAAAAAATCAATCTGTAGGCAAGTTTTGCAGCGCTAACCCTGAAGAAACCCATATGAATACGCTCAGCCCAGTGTCCAGAAACGACCCCCAAGTACAAAAAGAAGTCGGAAGACGGACGAGAGGAGAAGAAGACGAGAGAGAGTTCCACATCGAAACAATATGAGAAAACTGAGCTGTATTTATAAGATCAGAAGAGGGAAAAAGGACATGACCGTATTTGAACAGGATCTGTTCTATAGGATCGTACCTCTGAATTCTTGAGTTCAAAGGAGACAGGACCAAAAATCTGGTGGATGAACCGTGGCCACTTGACCAGAGCGTGATTGGTGGTTCTGTGGTTTAGTTAACTAATCCACATGTCCGCAGAGGATCGTTCTCAGCTGGTTTGAACTGGCTGCGATGGTCAAGTAGTTGTCTGACAGATTCAATCTCCCATCCAATCTTTTTTGCAATTTTGCTTATCTTTTTTTTTTTGGGGGGTTGGGTGTGCTTGTCATTCAACAAGAAACGTTAGTTTGATTTCTTTTCTACTCTTTTTGTGGAGGTTTTTTCTCCTCAATATTCTAAAAAATGAAACTATTTATGAAAATAATTCACTTTTAAAACTATTCATCAAACTAATTGCTTTATAAAATTGCAATTTGAACTTGAAATTGAATCTGTAACTTGTAATTTCATGTTGACATGTCTCTTAGTGATTGCTGACATATTCTATTTCTCTTTAGTTAACATGAAATCACAGGTTAAAGACAAGTTAAAAATCTAATTTCAAAGTGAAATTACAAGTTGAAATTTGATGTCATAAAATTGGTTAGGTTGATGAATAATTTCAAAAGTAGAATATTTTTGTAAATAGTTTAATTTTTTAGAATATTCAACGTAATTTTTTAAATATTGCCCCAAATTTTATCCTTTTATCTGATATACAGAATGGAATTGTGAATCTTTTCCAAATTAAAAAGGTAAATTATACTAATAACAAAATTTCATAATTTTAACATAATTATATTGATTTTTTTAATAAAGTAAAAATAATTAAAAATTAATGTAAATAATGTGATAGAAAGAATATATATATATATATATATAGATGAAGGGTTAAATATTACGCGACTTAAAATTTTAAACAAATCGAGTGTAATTATGTTAAAAATTATTAACTTATTGTATTTTCTATATAAAAAAAATGGCATAATTTATTGGGGAAATTACCATTCAGGGGGTGTTTTTAAAAATTATCACATTAATGAAAAAAATTATAATTATAATTATTAATATTTATATCTTTTGTAATTATTTTGAAAATTTTCTTTCTGTAAAAGAAATTGTGACAAGTATGATTAATAATATTTTATAAATAAAGCATGCTTCTAAGAAAGAAATCATATTAGTATATATGTATGTAATTCATTATGTCAATAAATGATTTTTCTTTTATTTGAAAAATAGTTTCAAGGTTTCAATTCTGAAATATATTTAAAATGTCAATATTAAAAATAAAAACATCATGCTTAAGATGACATTAAGATTTTATTATTATTTTTTAAATCTGTTGGAAAAATGGTTTAATATAGACATATTTTTTAGCCCAAATTAGAGTGGGCCCCCAAACGTTGTTTGGGGTGGGTCCGAAGAGGTGAAGACAGAACGTCAAAACCATTTATGAGTGAATGGGAAGTTGACGTCGTTTTTCGAGTCTAACAGTAATTTTTTAGATAAAATTCATTTGAATTTTTCAATAAAAATTATTGTGGAAATTTAATTAATTCTAAATTCAAATTTTAGTTATCTAAAGTTTGTATCTTTTCCTTTATTAATTAAACTATTCAAAAGTTTAATAATATTTTTTCAAACAGTTAGTAAACACTGTTCTCTTATTGGGTTGGTTAATAAAACTATTTAAATAGTTTTATAATAATATATTTCCAATTGTTTGAAATCTATTCCAACCAACGGAACTTTGTTCAAATTTTTTGAAATAAAGCAACGGACAGGATTGTTTGAATATTTGGTCTTGCAACGGTCAAACAGTGCCTTTTCAGATTGTACCTGTTCGGATCATATATTTTTGTCTATAAATACAAATCCTTTTTCAGCAGTCCAGGGTGATCCCAAAAATCAGTCTAAAATATTTCTTGTTGTCCAGTTTGTAATCTTTGGTGCATTAGTGCATTATTCTTCATTTTAAGTATTAGAATAAAATTCAGAGAGTTAGAACACAGGTTTGGTTCGCCGAACAAATTGTTTGGAGTACTACTACAATTTGTGAAGATCATTGTATCTTGGGAGATAGACGCCACTCAACCGTAAGTACCATAGCGGGGCGAATCTGTCTTAAGGACAGAGTGTCACACACTCGACTTGGTCTTAATTTTAATTCGGTTCGATAAATAAATCTAGTATGTTATTTATTTAATTTGTTTGAATTTATTTCAAGTTATTTTATTTACACAGAAGATTGTTCCAACAATTAAGACATATTCGAATTATTCTGTTTACAGAATTTTCGTTTGTTTGTTTTTTTTCATTCTTTGTAAATAATTTTGAAAGAAAATTATTTTCTGTGGATTTACAAAATAATATTCTGGTTGGAAAAACAAATAGTGATTATATGCTATTTGACAGATAGTAGTAATATACTGTCTCTTTTCTTTGACAACAACTAGTAGTACGATACTGGTGTCATTAACAATTCAGAATATATTTTGTGGAATTTTTTCAGAAATTAATTTGGATTTTAGAAATTATTTTCTGAGTTTTCATTAATTAAAATTCTGTTTTCAGTATTTTAATTATTGGAGGTAACAAGAGATTTAAATTTCTGTGTGAAATTAATTTGGTTAAATAAAATTTTATTTTATTTCCAAATTAATTGAAAAATAAAAGTTATATTTTTATTTCTTTTATTTTACAGAATTTAATTTTCTGTGTGGAATTATTTTGGTTAAATAAAATTTTATTTTATTTCCAAATTAATTGAAAAAAAAAAGTAATATTTTTTATTATTCTTTTATTTTACAGAATTTAATTTTCTGTGTGGAATTATTTTGGTTAAATAAAATTTTATTTTATTTCCAAATTAATGGAAAAAAAAAGTTATAGTTTTTATTTCTTTTATTTTCTGTGTGGAATTAATTGTTTAAATAAAATTTTATTTTATTTTCAAATTAATTGGAAAATAAAAGTTACATTCTTGTTTCTTTTATTTTTACAGAATTTAATTCTGTGCATTTGGTTTAATTTTCTGTGTAGTGTAAATTCTAATTATAATTTTGTTTATAAATTAGAATTGGGCTACTGAAACAAATGTTCAAACAAGTACTACTGTGGTGGCTGCGATTGCACCAACCCCATCTCCTGTGATGACAGTACCGGTAAATCACGGTGAAAAGCCAGAGAAGTTCTTAGGAACTGACTTTAAAAGATGGCAACAGAAAATGTTGTTCTATCTTACAACTCTGAACCTGTCTCGTTTCCTCCGTGAAGATGCTCCTATCCTGAAAGAGGATGAAACCGACCGGCAAGTGGTTGCTGCGGTTGATGCTTGGAAACATGCTGATTTCCTTTGCCGGAATTACGTCTTGAACGGACTTGACAACACATTATACAACGTCTACAGTCCAATCAAGACAGCAAAGGAACTTTGGGAATCGTGGGAGAAAAAGTACAAAACAGAAGATGCCGGCTCAAAGAAATTTGTGGTTAGCAGATTCTTGGATTTTGTAATGGTTGATTCAAAAACTGTGATCAGCCAAGCTCAAGATTTCCAACTCATTCTGCATGACATTCACGCAGAAGGTATGTCTCTCAGTGAATCCTTCCAAGTTGCAGCCTTAATTGAAAAATTACCAAAAGGCTGGAAGGAATTCAAGAACTACCTTAAACACAAGCGCAAAGAAATTTCTATGGACGAGTTAATTGTGCGTTTAAGGATTGAGGAGGACAACCGCAATTCTGAAAAGCGAGCTGGTAAGAATCCTATGGAGTCTAATGCAAATGTGGTGGAACATGCTTCAAAAACCATGAAACGTAAGTCTTCTGGAGAAAGTTCATCACAAGGCTCTAAAGGGGGGGATAATAAAAAGTACAAGTTTAATGGCAAATGTTACATCTGTGACAAAGAGGGACATCGGGCCAAAGATTGCCGTAGCAAAGGCAAAGACAAAAGCAAAAGAAGAACAAGCAAGAAGCCTTCTCAAGCCCATATGACTGAAGTGGACAAAATTTCCAATGGTGTAGATGACATCAATCTTTCTGCAGTTGTTTCCGAGGCAAATCTTGTCGGAAATCCTAAAGAATGGTGGGTGGACACTAGTGCTACTCGCCATATTTGTGCCGACAAAAAGATGTTCACATCTTACTCTACAGTGGACAATGGTGAACAACTTTTTATGGGCAACTCCTCAACTTCCAAAGTTGAAGGACAAGGAAAGATTGTTCTCAAGATGACATCAAGAAAGGAACTCACTTTCAACAATGTGCTGCATGTACTAGACATTCGCAAGAATCTTGTTTCCGGATCTTTATTGAGTAAGAATGGGTTTAGGCTAGTATTTGAGAGTGATAAATTTGTACTTACTAAGAATGTGATGTATGTAGGAAAAAGTTACATGTCTAATGGCCTTTTCAAGTTAAATGTAATGACCGTTGTACCCTCAGTTATTAATAATACTACATCTTCTTCTTACTTGCTTGAGTCTTCAAATTTATGGCATGGTAGACTAGGACATGTTAATTATGGATCTTTGCGTAGATTAATTAATATGGAATGTTTACCTAAATTTAACATTGATTCAAATCATAAATGTGAAATTTGCATTGAGGCAAAATTATCTAAAACTCATTTTCATTCAATTGAAAGAAGTACGGAACCACTTGAATTAATTCATAGTGACATTTGTGATTTTAAATCAATTCAAACAAGAGGTGGAAAAAGTATGTAATCACTTTTATAGATGACTATACTAGATATAGTTATATTTATTTAATTCGAACCAAGGATGAAGCTTTGGAAACTTTCATTCAATATAAGAATGAAGTTGAAAATCAACTTGGTAAGAAAATCAAGAAACTTAGAAGTGATAGAGGTGGTGAATATGAATCACATTTTGGTGAATTTTGTAAAGAACATGGAATAATTCATCAAACCACCGCTCCTTACTCACCTCAGCAAAATGGAATTGCTGAAAGGAAAAATAGGACTTTAAAAGAAATGATGAATGCCATGTTGATCAGTTCTGGATTACCTCAGAACTTGTGGGGGAAGCAATACTTTCTGCTAATTATATACTTAATAAAGTACCCCGAAAGAAAGTAAATCAAACACCTTATGAATTGTGGCATGGAAGAGTGCCATCCTATAAATACTTAAAAGTGTGGGGGTGTTTGGCTAAAGTGGCTATTCCTAGTCCTAAAAAGACTAAGATAGGTCCTAAGACCATTGATTGCATTTTCATTAGTTATGCCAAGAATAGTAGTGCATATCGGTTTTTGATTCATAAATCAGAACATACCGAAATGCATGTAAATACTATTATTGAGTCTCGGAATGCATCTTTCTTTGAACATGTATTTCCAAAGAAGATTGGGCAAGAGACTAGTACTAATAAAAGATCTTTTGATGCTATTACTAGTCAGGATCAAGAACATGATCAAGAACAAGAGTTAGATCAAAATGAGAAAGAGAAACTTAGGCGTAGTAAACGTGCTAGAACCTTAAAATCTTTTGGTCCAGATTTTCTAACATATTTGTTAGAAAATGAGCCTTTAACTTTTAAAGATGCTATGTCCAGTCCTGAAGCTCCTTTATGGAAAGAAGCTATCAACAGTGAAGTTGAATCCATTTTGCAAAATCACACTTGGGAATTAGTAGACTTGCCACCAGGTTGTAAACCTCTTGGTACAAGTGGATTTTCAAAAGAAAATTGAAAGCGGATGGATCAATCGACAAATACAAGGCAAGACTTGTAGTCAAAGGTTTAGACAAAAAGAAGGTCTAGATTACTTTGACACATACTCATCGGTTACTAGAATAACATCCATTAGAATGCTAATTGCCATTGCATCTCTATACAATCTAGAAATTCATCAAATGGATATTAAAACCGCTTTCTTAAATGGTGAGTAAATGAATGAAGAAATTTACATGGAACAACCAGAAAGGTTTTCTGTTCCAGGGAAAGAAAAGAAAGTGTGTAAATTGGTTAAATCATTATATGGTTTAAAACAAGCGCCAAAGCAATGGCATGAGAAATTTGACAAGGCAATGATGTCAAATGGATTTAAAATTAATGAGTGTGACAAATGTGTTTATATTAAAAACACAGATAAGGGTTATGTCATTGTATGTCTTTATCTAGATGATATGCTCATCATTGGTAGTAATAATGACATGATTAAAACTACCAAGAAAATGTTGAATAAACATTTTGACATGAAAGACATGGGCATTGCTGATGTAATACTTGGTATGAAAATTACCAAAACATCAGAAGGTTATGCTTTGTCACAATCTCATTACATTGAGAAAATACTTGACAAATTCAGCAAAGATGATAATCATCTTGCTAGAACTCCTGTAGATGTTAATTTGTATCTTTCTAAGAATGTACAGGAAAGTATTTCTCAATTAGAGTATGCCCAAATTATTGGAAGCTTTGTACTTAATGAACTGCACTCGCCCAGATATAGCTTATGCAGTGAGTAAATTAAGTAGATATACGAGTAATCCGGGAGTAGAACACTGGAAAGCAATTATAAGAGTTCTTAGATATCTCCGATTTACTCGTAACATTGGGCTTGACTATACTAGATATCCAGCAGTACTTGAAGGATACTGTGATGCAAATTGGATATCAGATACTAGAGACTCGAAGTCCACCAGTGGGTATGTCTTTACTCTTGTGTGGGGCGGCTGTATCTTGGAAATCTTCCAAACAGACTTGTATTGCTAGGTCTACTATGGAATCTGAATTCATAGCTTTAGACAAAGCAGGGGAAGAGGCAGAATGGCTTCGCCACTTCCTTGAAGATATTCCAATTTGGCCAAAACCGGTGCCTGCTATATGCATACATTGCGATAGTCAATCAGCTATAGGTAGAGCACAGAGTCATATGTATAACGGTAAGTCCCGACACATTCGTCGTCGACATAATACCGTAAGACAACTACTCTCTAATGGAATTATTTCCATAGAATATGTTAAGTCTAAAGACAACATAGCGGATCCACTAACCAAAGGGTTAGCAAGAGAGTTAGTTGAGAATTCATCGAGGGGAATGGGACTTAAGCCTATTAAATAAGAGTTATCACAACGGCAACCCAACCTAGTTGACTGGAGATCCCAAGATCTAGGTTCAAAGGGACAACCGAGTTGTGATTGACTCAGAAGGATCACTGGGGAGTATAACTCCTACCCATTTCTTTGATGAAATAGTGATGTCTGCAGCGTTAAAGGTTAAGTAAAATTTTAATGATTCTTATATCTAGGTAAACCTAGTGGAGTATGGCAGGATACTCTTATAAGAATCACCTATGTGAGTGTGAACTGGGCCGGTTCTATGAGATTTGTGAAGGGCTACAATTCTCTAGAGCACTCATGAAAGACCAGGTTGTTCAGGACCAAAATGAACACAATGTGAGAACTAAACTGTGTCTGGGAATATACTGTGCGAGTTCTATTGTCTTGATTTACACAAACGGCTGAACAGTTCAAGACATCATGTTCACTGGTTAGCTAGTAAATCCGATAGAGTCTCACAAGGGAAGGTTCAAAGCCAAAAGCTACCTATCCTTTGCAGAATATTTTCAATTTCTGTACTCTCTGTAATTAGATCATGGTGTTGCATTTTCTCTCCGTCAAATTCTATTCATGTGGGGGATTGTTGGAAAAATGGTTTAATATAGACATATTTTTGAGCCCAAATTAGAGTGGGCCCCCAAACGTTGTTTGGGGTGGGTCCGAAGAGGTGAAGACAGAACGTCAAAACCATTTATGAGTGAATGGGAAGTTGACGTCGTTTTTCGAGTCTAACAGTAATTTTTTAGATAAAATTCATTTGAATTTTTTCAATAAAAATTATTGTGGAAATTTAATTTAATTCTAAATTCAAATTTTGGATTCCTAAGTAGTTTCCTAAAGTTTGTAATTGTGGGAATATAATTTAATTCTAAATTCAAATTTTAGTTATCTAAAGTTTGTACCTTTTCCTTTATTAATTAAACTATTCAAATAGTTTAATAATAATTTTTCAAACAGTTAGTAAACACTGTTCTCTTATTGGGTTGGTTAACAAAACTATTTAAATAGTTTTATAATAATATATTTCCAATTGTTTGAAATCTGTTCCAACCAACGGAACTTTGTTCAAATTTTTTGAAATAAAGCAACGGACAGGATTGTTTGAATATTTGGTCTTGCAACGGTCAAACAGTGCCTTTTCAGATTATACCTGTTCGGATCATATATTTTTGTCTATAAATACAAATCCTTTTTCAGCAGTCCAGGGTGATCCCAAAAATCAGTCTAAAATATTTCTTGTTGTCCAGTTTGTAATCTTTGGTGCATTAGTGCATTATTCGTCATTTTAAGTATTAGAATAAAATTCAGAGAGTTAGAACACAAGTTTGGTTCGCCGAACAAATTGTTTGGAGTACTACTACAATTTGTGAAGATCATTGTATCCTGGGAGATAGACGCCACTCAACCGTAAGTACCATAGCGGGGTGAATCTGTCTTAAGGACAGAGTGTCACACACTCGACTTGGTCTTAATTTTAATTCGGTTCGATAAATAAATCTAGTATGTTATTTATTTAATTTGTTTGAATTTATTTCAAGTTATTTTATTTACACAGAAGATTGTTCCAACAATCTTAAGACATATTCGAATTATTCTGTTTACAGAATTTTTCGTTTGTTTCCCTTTTTTCATTTTTCGTAAATAATTTTGAAAGAAAATTATTTTCTGTGGATTTACAAAATAATATTCTGGTTGGAAAAAACAAATAGTGATTATATGCTATTTGACAGATAGTAGTAATATACTGTCTCTTTTCTTTGACAACAACTAGTAGTACGATACTGGTGTCATTAACAATTCAGAATATTTTTTGTGGAATTTTTTCAGAAATTAATTTTGGATTTTAGAAATTATTTTCTGAGTTTTCATTAATTAAAATTCTGTTTTCAGTATTTTAATTATTGGAGTGTAACAAGAGATTTAAATTTTGTGTGAAATTAATTTGGTTAAATAAAATTTTATTTTATTTCCAAATTAATTGAAAAATAAAAGTTATATTTTTATTTCTTTTATTTTACAGAATTTAATTTCTTGTGTGGAATTATTTTGGTTAAATAAAATTTTATTTTATTTCCAAATTAATTGAAAAAATAAAAGTAATATTTTTTATTATTTCTTTTATTTTACAGAATTTAATTTTCTGTGTGGAATTATTTTGGTTAAATAAAATTTTATTTTATTTCCAAATTAATTGAAAAATAAAAGTTATAGTTTTTATTTCTTTTATTTTCTGTGTGGAATTAATTTGTTTAAATAAAATTTTATTTTATTTTCAAATTAATTGGAAAATAAAAGTTACATTCTTGTTTCTTTTATTTTACAGAATTTAATTCTGTGCATTTGGTTTAATTTTCTGTGTAGTGTAAATTCTAATTATAATTTTGTTTTATAAATTAGAATTGATGGCTACTGAAACAAATGCCCAAACAAGTACTACTGTGGTGGCTGCGATTGCACCAACCCCATCTCCTGTGATGACAGTACCGGTAAATCACGGTGAAAAGCCAGAGAAGTTCTTAGGAACTGACTTTAAAAGATGGCAACAGAAAATGTTGTTCTATCTTACAACTCTGAACCTGGCTTGTTTCCTCCGTGAAGATGCTCCTATCCTGAAAGAGGATGAAACCGACCGGCAAGTGGTTGCTGCGGTTGATGCTTGGAAACATGCTGATTTCCTTTGCCGGAATTACGTCTTGAACGGACTTGACAACACATTATACAACGTCTACAGTCCAATCAAGACAGCAAAGGAACTTTGGGAATCGTTCACAGTTGCACAGGGGATTGTTCTCAGCTAAAGCGAACTTTGGCTGTGAGGGTCAAGTGGCTGTCTAACAAATTCAATACCCCCCAAAATCGGGTGCAACTCGGTCGGGTTGGGAGATTGTCTAAGCCCAGTCCAAGTTGTGCTGAGATCTGCTCAAACTCGAATTGTAATCTGAGATCTGCTCAGGCCCAAATTGTAATATGAGATTGCCTGCCCAAGCCCGACCCGAGTTAAATCCGAATTGTAAATAAATTTCAATTTTTTTTTCCAGCTACATTATTAAATTAATAAAATCTGACTTTATTTATATTTTTTTTATAGAAAATTATTAATACCATCAAAATAAATAATTTATAGAATATACAAGAGATGCCTCTATAGTAGTCTTTACAATTTATGAGTGAGAATTAAAAAAAAAAAAAGAGTAAGATTTTATATTATTTGTATATATAATATATATTCAATATGATTTAATAATCTAAATTACTTCAATATCATATAATGGCTAATAATTTATATATATTTAATATTTTTATATATCTATATATGTATAATTCGGGCTTCGGGTTGCTCGGGTTGTTTGACGTCTTTGCCCAAGCCCGTTCAAATTTAATTCGGGCTTCTGAATTTTTGACCAAGCCTGTACCAATTTTGAAAATATCTTGTCCAAGCCCTAAAAAAATTCAGGCTGGGTTCGGGTTGCCCGGATTGAATCCGCCCAAGTTGCACCCCTAATCACCGCCATGCCACCATTAAATATAAAAACATAACACTACCTTTTTTCAAAAAGTTTTTCATTAGAAAATGTTTCAACCCAAATAAATAAAACATGTTACTTTATCCTCTCATTTATAAATTTATATATTTTAAAATTGAATAAATACATCCTTCTTAGAAATTGTCTGAATAGATGAAAGTGATACATTTTTATAGTTAAAGAAATCCAAATGTACAGATTCATAGATAAGAAAAGAAAGTAAAAGTGATATTTAATAATAATTGAAGGAGTGTTAGTGTAATTAACCTTATTTTTTTTCCCAAAAATTGTCTCCAATGTTTATATTTTTCCCCTATATTATTGGTTTCGTTTATTTAGTCATTAAAAGTTTTCATTTGTGTTCATGTGATTGAGTTGGAGACAATTGTATAAATTACTAATTATTAAATCATAATTTGTCGAATTAAAAGATAATTTTATAATTTGAACTTAAATTGTAGTTTATTTAAAATAAAATGAAAAATAAGTGTTTTCGTTATAATATTTAAATTGTCCACATTTTGAAATAATCTTCTTCTTTCTTCAAAATTAGTTTCAATATTTATTAATTATTATTTTTTGTTTTTTTATTTTGAGATTAAGAGATAAGTAAAGGGCAGAACTGAAGACCAAAGTCTTTTGATGCCAACAATTAATAACATTGTAATATAAATCACTCAGCAAGAGTTTGGGTAGCGAACTAGTTTGGTTGTGTTTTTCTCTGTCTTTATTTTTAAATAATTAGTGAGTGGCGCACACCACATGTGTTCAATTCAAATAAATTAGAATAAAAATTAACAATAAAAAAATTAATATCATAGGTTACTCAAGTGGTAAGAATTAGATCTTGGGTTCAAACATTTTCCACCTCTATCTATATGTCTGGTGTTCACTTAATAATAGTACAAGCGGATAGCATATGCAATATGTGTGTAATTCAATTAAGTAAAAATAAAATAAATAATAAACAAATTAGTATTATAATATGTATGTTGCTCACTAATAATAGTACAAGCGGATGCAATTTAAATAAGTAAAAATAAAAATAAATAATTAATATCAGAGAAAATTGGTGAGAGGTCTATCTTTTATGAAATAATTTGGTGAGAAGTCTTTTTGTTATTTTAAAAGGATATTTTGTTTCAAATTTTACCTCTTAATTTATCTATTTGACCTTTTTTGACTATCTATTCAATTTTTTTTTCTGTTGAATTTTTTTTATCTGTTAAAATTTTATGACCTATTTTTCCTATCTGTTCAAATTAACACCATTTTCAAACTTCTTTCTCTATCTGCTCCTCTCTCCACTTCTCTTTTCTCTTTCTATCTATTTCTCTCTCTACTTTTCTTTATCTGTTCAAATTTATATTTATCCGTTTACATTTATACCAAGCCAACCCCTATCTATTAAAATATCAAACCCCTATTATCTGTTCAAAATTTGAACGAATCTGTTCAAAACAAACCTGTCATATCTGTATAGAATTGTATTATCTGTTTAAAATTTGAACAAATCTGTCAAATTTGTTTTAATCTGTTTCATTATCATCATCAACATCATGAACACCAACACATCAACAACAATAACAACAAAATACACGCACCCACATACAGATCCATACAGATCCATCATATGTAAACATATACCCACACATGCACAACTCATCATTATCATAAGTTTCTTCCAAAACTAGATTTGAGACTATAACCAAATCTGAGACTATACAAAATTAGAACTCAACTAGTGTAGATCCTGACAACAAACCATAGCACACTCGATGACTTCATCTTTCTCTTTCAATCTAATCTTCAGATTCATGTACTGATCTTGAAGCTTATCTAAAGACAATGTAATGTGTACAGGGACAGGCATACCTGTAGAGTAGATAAAGAATGATAGCAAGTTCAGCAACCTACCTCCGATATACTGTCATTTGAGTGCTCCACAACAACAAAAGAAATTAGTATTATAATATGCATGTTGTCCAATTTATAAGAATGTTCTTAATAAAATCTAAAGTCTTGGGTTCAAACCTTGTGCACCTCCTCTTTATTGATGTAATGTTTTAGGATAGAAAAAGTTGAGAAGAAGGATTGTAATCGACAAAAGAAACTTTACTGATGAAGGAAACCAAAAACCAGATCATAACAAAACAAAATGATCTCAACTAGGTTGACACTATTAAACAAGGTCAATCATTTACTAGCATCCCAACAAGTTGGTGAGTAACAAACCAAACAAGATCAAAGCAAAAAGATTTTAAAAAAAAAAACTACACAAGAAAACAAACACCACCCCTAAGTGCTATGCACTCCCAAAATGATCACATAGCAGACTGATGAGTACAGCTCAACCAATTGCTTTGCGATTGCATTAAAACTAGAGTGGCTTTTGTGGGTTAGTGCTGCATCTCCAGGACTGCCATTCTCTATTAATGGGATATATAGAAGATAGAAGATATAGATCACATTAATTTTTTTTTAATAACTACTTTTGTCACACACACACACACACAAAACTATAAAGTTATTTTAAATTTTTATAAACTCTTATCAGACGAAAGATGACAACAATGTGAAAATAAAATTGATTTTACACTTTTTATTATTTTGTTTCTAAAGTATGAAATTGAAAATACGACCAAACTTAGGTGATTAGGTAATCCTTACAAATGCATATGAATATGTTAATGGGATTTGGGGGGGGTTTGAAGATATAGTTGGGTTGAATCAAAAAAAAGAAGAAGATATAGTTGGAAGGGAGGAGGACCCTTCCTATCCATATTTTGAATTGGAGAGTGTTGTTTGGGCCTATGAAGCCTACTAGAGGTCTCATTTTGATAATCTGAACGGTTCATTTTATCGTGTATTTTATTAACAAAAACAAAAAAAATAAATTGATCCGATAACTATAGCCCATTTTTCACCACAACAAAAAAAAAAATGAAGATGATGATGTTTTTAAAAATAAATTATACATTTTTTTAATGACAAATGCAATAAATTGAACAAGTTACAGTTATTGAATCGACCTAATTTTTTTTTGATGAAATACACAAAGTGTCTGACAAAATAAACTATTTGGATCATCAAAAAGGGACTCTTGATGAGCCTTTTGGGCCCAAATAGCACCCTCCAGTTCAAAATATAGAGCGGAGGGGATCCTCCTTAATTATAGTAAAATCTTGATGGAAAATATTTTGTAAAAAATTCGATGCCTAATTAATTAAGGCTAGTTGATAACATTTTTTTTTAAAAAAAAATAAACCTTTTCTAAAGTCTTTCCAAAAAAAATAATAATTCACTTTTAGGTTCTATTGGATTTGAAGTCTTAAATAAACAAATAATATTTTGCAAAATGTCTAGTAAAGAAAAAATAATTTTTGAGAGATTTATTTATAAATCTCATTTAAAGGATTTATAGTACAATAAGTGCACAAAGTATTCTTGTGTTCCACCTAATCTCATACATTTGAACTTATATTCCAATAGGTCTTTTTTTTCATATTAGAAGTATTATGGGGACTATTTTACTTTTGTGAAATTTTATTATAATATATATATATATATATATAATACCATATATCTAAGAGAGAAAATTATTATTAGATATATTTCATTTATGGTATATATAATGGATATAAATATAGAAGATTATTATACTTAGCATTTTCTTTGCCTCAATGTAAGGAATTCTCTTGATCAAAGATCTTCATTCACCATTATTTTACAGTGTCATGTCATGGAAGAACATTTGGAAGAGACACTTAGTTGTACCTGTAGATTAATGATAGAGATGATGATGGACTCGCGATAGTAAATCAGCGATGAACAATCTTTTTTTTTTTTTGCCATTGTTATACATAAATCGTAGTCTCTTCATTGGTTTGTGTAGTCATCGATATTATGTAGTTTATTCACCGATATTATTCCAGAGTTGATTGTATACAAATTTTTCTAAAAAAATACGTCAATATATATGAACTATTTGATGATTTTTTGTATATTGTTTGATAATTTGTTATATATTATTGGGCAAATTACAAACACCCCCCTCGAGGTTTTGTGAAAATACAGATTCCCCCCTGAGGTTTGAGAAATTACAAATTGCCCCCTGAAGGTCAAATTTGCATAACAAATTAGGAAGGAATCTGTATGAAAATAAAAACCTCATGGGGCAATTTGTTATGAAAATATAAACCTCAAGGGGCGAGATGTAATTTCTCAAACCTCAGGGGAAATCTATATTTTCACCAAACCTCGAGGGGGGTGTTTGTAATTTGCCCTATATTATTTGTTACTCTGCTTGTTGGTTAAGTAATTATTTTTATTGTCATTGAACAATTGAAATAGTCTTAAGAATGGAGAATTGTTGTTATTTTTTATTGTGTATTAATTTAAAAATAGAAACAGGCGCAGAAAGTCAAAAGGGTGATTTGGTCATATTACACTAAATAGGACCTAATGAAATATTTAAAAAGAATATGGATTAGATGAAACATAACTCTTAAGAATGAAATTTACTAACAAAAGCTCCCATAATTTTTTATTTTATTTAAAACTTTTTTGGGTCCTTGATGAACTTTTGTTGGATTTTTTCAAGGAAAAAAATATATTTATTTTTAAGATCTTTCTAGACTAGAAGGCTGGAAAAAAAAAATCACAATTAAATGTTGAAACAATTACTTTGCAAATAGGTAAGTGTTTAACATTTGTGAAATAACTCTCCAAAATCCCAATAAAAGTATTAGAACATCCGCATCAAACTAACTAAAATCGTTTATTAGCTAAATTAGTGATATTGTTCATCAAAAATGGAAGTCTATCAGTCTCGCTACAGTATCTCGCTAATTTATGATTGCTACAGTACCTCGTTATAACAAGCGGGGTACTGTTCATCGCTACAACACGGAGATTAGTATTACCGGAAGTCCGGCCGATCAACCGGTTAACGGCCAATATATATATATATATATATATATTTAAGAATTATTTGATTGGTAACTTATCAGTTTAATAAAAAAAGAAAGAATAACAAATGCAATAAGAAAATAATATTTTAATAAGATTGAGTTAGAATAGATAGTTTGATGCAGTAGGTACTAAAGAGATGACTAGCTAAAATAGTAAAATAGCTTTTTTAGCTATAATTTGACTAAAAATTTGAAAAGGCTGGTGTGGATGCTCTTAGTCCCACAATTTTAGTGCTTGTTTGGGATCATCTAAAATAGGCAAAAAGTCAAAAAGTTAACACTATTTATATAGCGATCCCGGTTTTCTCTCCTTTGGTTGTTGTATTCTAGACTTAGGTTTCGTGGTGTTGGTTATTGTATATATCTTGTTTCCATCCTTCAATTCTATATATTTGAGTTTTAGGTTGTGTTGGGAAGGTTTGTAACAGGTTGGTTGTGATTGGGAGCAAATAGTTGCTGCCCAGATTTTGATGTCTTCGCTCGAGCGAGACTTTTGTCGCTCGAGCGAGCTCTGTGTATTGGTTCCTTCGCTCGAGCCAGGGTTCCTTCGCTCGAGCGAGAGTTGAGTTTTGTGTCTGCTGGCTCGAGCGAGAAGTCTTGCGCTCGAGCTTGTGTCTGCATCTCTTTTTGACCTAAAGGTTGCATTTCTTGGCTCGAGCAAGCTTTCCTTCGCTCGAGCGAGCGAGCTGTATGTTTTGGGTTTCTTCGCTCGAGCGAGCTTTTCTTCGCTCGAGCGTGCTTCTGGGTTGCAAACCTGAAGCTTCGGATTGTTGGCTCGAGCGAGGCTTTCTATGCTCGAGCGAGGTTTCTTTGTGTCTGGTCGTTCGAGCGAGCCTCGAATATATCAGTTGGCAGCAGCGGATTTCTACACAATTTTTCATCTCCTTTTTCTCTCAAACCCTAGAACGGCTGCCTCTCTCTCTAAACCACCACTTCTCTCTACAAATCCATCTAGTTCTAGTGTGTTCTTACCCTAGTCCCTTTGTTAAAAGTGTGGAGCTTGGTGTGGGCTACATTCCAATCTGAAAATTTGTGGATTTGGAGCATCTTGGGTTTTCTTCATCTTCTCCGTTTGGTCCCTTCTTTTGAGGTAGGGATAACCTACTCTATTCTATGAGTTTTGACATAAATTTTGGCCATTTTGATTAGATGGTGTTGTTAGTAAATTTTGGAAAAAGTTAGGGCTTGAATTGTAATTTATAAAAGAGGGGTTTTGTGTTTTAAAGCTCCATGTGCATGTGAGGCTTTGGGAATATGAGTTTGTGAGTCAAATTGGTGGGATTTGGTCTTAGGATCAATATTTGAGAAAATGGGGAAAATGCCCTAATTGTGTTGAATAATTATTTTGAATAATTAATTTGTGGAAATATGAAATTGAGTTAAAATTCATGAAATTGGGGAATTATGAGATTGAATGGTGTAGTTGGATTAATTAATCACTCACCTATGAAAATGTTGATATTATATCTGTTTGATGCATTTATTATCTGTTTAGAAATAACTGCTTTGGTGTCACGCCCCACTTTTTATTACTCGAGGTCATTACCAAGTTCATTAGCTTAATTCAATTTCAGAGATAATATGCGAAAATAAACTCATACATTCAACCCATAGCAATGGATATCAGTACTCTCATTCGTATACAAGTAAATGTTTCATGGACATACTAATAAATTGCCCTTAGGCTTACAACTTTTAAATAAACAACTGAAGGGTGTAACCCTTTTACACATATGGCGTTCCGCCAACAAGAAAGAGGCCCCGTGGCCAACAAATAAGTAGATCCAAATCTTGCAGCTCAACCTGCTAAACACCTGAAAAAGATTCAACAACGTGGGATGAACATATAGTCCAGTAGGGATCTCAACTTGATCCTTAACAATAACAACAGTACAGATAGCTATGATCATGCACACTCATTCTTATACTAGAATAGTAATGTGACAGTTTAGACAAAATATATATATATAAATATATATAAACTTTTCTCAAAAACAACTATTTCATTCAACGCTATAAGCGATTCATCTTTCCTTTTTTTCCTTTCATTAACCCCGTTCCCAATCTTTTATACATAAGCAACTACTTAGGAAATAAATTCACTAAGACCACTACTATTCTCCAATTTCCACACATACAACAGATGTGCCTTTCTAGAACATATTTCTAAAATGTTTGATTCTCTTTACACTTCTAAAAGACAAAGGGGTAGCAACTAATACATGATTAACACAAGATAATCCAATTACAATTTCATGACACGAATGTCTACATTGCCTATGACACATAGTCTATGGCACAATTCACCTTCCAATTATGGCTCAGAACCTGGCCAAATAACTCAACAAGGGTTCCATCTCTCATTAACAATATTTCCAAATTCAACAGGGATAACAAATCAAGTTAAACATATATGATAACATAACGAATACACATGTTGGTATCGTAACAATCACAATCAAACTCACTTCCATACTTCCCAACTGATACACATTTTGGCGATATATCATATCAAATAAACAAACACTTCGGTGGACAAGCATATGAGCTGTATCACACTTCTATAGATAAGCATATGAGCTGTATCTCTGCAATAGGCGCGCATATAAGCAGCAACCCTGGGTCCATCCCCTATCTTCCCATAATCATTAACCGGTTTAGAGGTACATCCCCTATCTTCCCCTAAACCGTGGAGCACATCCCCTATCTCCTCCCATACACAAGTAATGCATATAAACACAACGTCATATACACAATCAATCAATAGTGTAATGTATACACAACAGTTCAACGCAACCGTGTCATCCTCCACCGATGACCAAGGACAAAACCTCTAGATGCAGGTATATTGTACATCTATAAACATACTCAATTGTCATGAGATTATCAACTTATCACTAATACTAACATAGTAGTATAAGATACAACAATCCAACATTCATACCCATTCCAAAGTACTTTTCCCATTCCACAAAACCAATCCCACTTCCTTTTATTTTCAAAACCAACTTCATCCCTTTTGTTTCCACAAAATCAAATCCAAAGGCAATAGAGCCAAAACTCATTTTTATCAACCACATTCTTTTCAAAGTCATTCCAATTTAATTATATAAATTAAATCATAACCATTAAATTAGGGTTTTCCTCCCTCTTTCTCAATATTGAACAAAAGGCCTCAATCATCTAAAATAACCAACAATGGCTTCCATTAATCCAGAATACCCAAGTATTTACCCAAAGATCAAACCCCTCTATTAAATTATTAAATCAATAAATATTAGGGTTTCCTCTCCTTTCAACAACAACTAGCTAATTAACACCCAATTAGCCCCAAAACACATCTAATAATCATGGATCTAAAACCAACAACCAACCCAAAGTTCAACCTCATGAATTTATACAAAAATCCAACATGATATAGTTTTCATGCAATACAAAAATTACCACATGTCTATCTATAGATGAAGTATTGAAAAAAAGCAAGGAGAATCCCTACCTCAAGAACCAAGCAAGAAACCAAACCTAGAGAAGAATCCTACGCAATCTCGAATTCCAATCGGTTGAAAATGTTCATCTCCTCTTGTTCTTCATCCTTGATACAAGAATCATGGTGGGTTGTTGATCAAAGTAAAGGAATTCAAGGGTTTGGAGCTAGGGTTTCGGACTTAGGAGAAGGGGAAAGGAGAGGGGAAAAGAAAATATCAATAAATGATCAAAAATCTCGATTTTAAAGCTGCTGTCCCGAAAACCTCGCTCGAGCGTCCATATGCTCGCTCGAGCGGACCTGTTCCAGCACAGATTCCAAAACTTCAAATAGGTGTAACTCTCCCATCCGGACTCCGTTTTAGGTCATTCTTGTATCCAAATTGAAGCCCCGGAAATAAGCTTTCCAATGGTTCTAACCTCACATCCAAATTCAAAGTGTGGAAAAAGAAAAGGGAAAAAGAGTGGAAGCTATTCGTAAAATAACTATCCGAATTAAATTCTTTGGTTCAATCATACTTTACCAACATATTACCACCTCAACTAGAATCCCAAATTAAAATAAAGACGCTCCAAATACACTAATAGGATGTCAAAAATGAGTCCACATGCCTCAGAAATACAACTCATCCTGGAGACCCACTCGAGCGGAAGGAGAAATTCTGGGTCATCACATTTGGGCTATCGGTGAAGGATAGCCTTGATTGTTGTAGACACTGTATGTTGATTAGGGAAAACTGAAACTAATCGAGCGTGGTATGTCATTGAATATGACGGTTAGGACAATACAGCGAATATGTGTATTGATTGATCATTGTATATGATAAGTATTTAAATACATTGTATATGTATATTGTTTGGGAGGAGATAGGGGATGTACTGCATGGTTTGAGAGGAGATAGGGGATGGACTCTCAAATCTGTTTGGGAGGAGATAGGGGATGGACTCCACTGATACAGCAAATTTGTGTATCATTTGAAATATGGAAGTGTTTTAATATGAGTTATATTCTCATGTGAATTGTGAAGTATGGAAGTGTTTTAATATGTGTTATAGTCTCATTGAATTGTTTGGCCAGGTTCTGAGCCATAATTATGAATTGAAACTGTATAAGTGAAGGAAACTGAAATGAAAAATGGATGTACTTGATGTTGAATAGAAAAGTGTTGTAAGTTGGTTTACAAGTGTCAACCATATATCAAATGCTATTGTTTTAGTTATTTCTCATACTTGGTTTAGTATATCTCTACTGAGCATTGGCTCACCCTATATAGGATATCATTTTCAAGGTCAGGTGATATGCCACCTCCAAGGACGTAGCTTGGGAGGCTTAGAGGCGGAAAAACTTTTGTTGTTATCTTTTTGTGTATTACATGTAAACTCAAGCCAAGGGCTTATTTGTATAAAGAGTTAGAACTCTTCTTTTGTTGAACCCAAGTGTTGACTTGGAAAGTTGCAAGCCCGTAGGGCATTTACTTTTGTTGTCAACATGTAATACTTTTGTAACGAATACTCTGATATATGGAAATATGCTTTATTCTCTTATGTCTATGCATGTCAAGAATGTGAGGTTTTATGTATTTTTTGAGGGTGTTAGTATTTATTAATCAATTATTTAGTCAAAAAGTCAACATACACAGAGGGCAAAAAGACTAAAAAGCCCTTGCTAACATGCACAAAAATTTAAATAATAAAAAAAAAAAAAACAGCCCCGCACAGTGCACTGATACAGCGCAGCAAAGTGTATGTTAGTGCTCAGAAGGGTACTTCGGTAATTTTGCTAGTTGATATAATATTTTAATACATATTTTTTTTGTAAAAAATCAAAAAATTATCCCAAACATACATCTTTTTTTCCTCTACTTTTTTAGTAAAAAAATAAAAAAGTGCACCTATATAGTTCATCCCAAACAACTCCTTAATTAATAAATATTAGATGGAGGCACTATGTAGATTTGTTCCATGGTCTTGACATGAGAGAATGATGTACAAAATTTTTGGGTAAATTATAATTTGATCCTTTGTGGTTTGCCTAAAAAATACAGAGCCTCAATATAGTTTCATTTGTAATACTTAAACCCTCTATACTTCATACTAAAATGCAATTTTCGACAAAATTGTTTGTTTAAACAGAATGTATGTTGCACAACCATGAATGGTGAGTGGAGCAGTTTTTTCCGCCCAAAAACATATGACAAATGACCAAAACACCCATATTGCCATATATATACATAGAATGGTGTAGTGCAACAGAGCATGGGTTACACTCTTGGACCGTTACACATATGCAACATCATCACCTTCCATGCAAAACCACCACTAATCACCACCACAGCTTCTCTCTCTAAAAATTATCCAAACCCACTTTTCTTCTTATAATTCAAATTAGTAACAAACCCAACCCATGAAATCAAACAATTAATGTGTAAACATTTAGATTTTTGAAATAGCATTGATGGGATTCATACCAACCAAACCCACTTTTTCTTCCCGTTTCCGACATTTCTTCGGCCTATCTTTCGGACCCCATAATTTTCTCGATTCTTAACGATTTTATCCTGTTCTTTCATCAATCTCCTCACCTTGCTTTATAGTTCATCCTACGCTACCTTGTTTTCTCACTTCTTCCTGATATTGGTGGGTTTGACATACCGAAAGTTGTCCGAAAAGTAACTTCACACATTTCAAAGAAACATCTCAAAATCTGTTTCTTTCTTTTTTATCATCCACCCTCTTCTATTGCTTCATCTATAACACTTTGTAAATGGTGGTTCTTGGTTTTGACGAAGCTGGGCAATGGTGGTGATGATGGTGGTCACAGTGAGAGAGAAAATATATATATAGATATATAAAGAGAGAGAGAGAGAGATACGAAGTAATACAAGATCACTTTTCCTGATAAAAGATAACTGTTGAAATATGTATTATATATATCAGTTAATATGTATGTATATATATCATATATGTATAATTGAAACTACACATCAATTCTTTCATATGTATCATTTATGTGTTATATATATATTATATATCAAATATGTATTATATATATCAGTTAATATGTATATCATATATGTATAATTTAAATTCTAGAGAGGGAGAGATGAGTATTTGTTTGGGTATAAATTTTAGAGAGAGAGATATGTATTTGATGATAGTATGAAAGGTGTGTGGTTTGCCATGGGATAAGAAAGAAGAAGAAAAAGAAAAGGAATACACAAAATTTAAAGAAAAATCAGAGAATATTCTGATTTGTTATGGCATTAAGAAGAAAATTAGAGAAATAAATAAGGGTAATTTAGATATTTTACAATTTCTATTACGTCCGTCCAAAATTGAACTTTGGTATGAAGTATAGGGGGTTTAAGTGTTACAAATGAAATTATAGAGGGTTCCGTGTTTTTTGAGTAAACCACAGGGGGTTAAGTTCTAATTTACCCAAAATTTTTTGTATGACGTCATGTGAATTTTTGTACTCTTTTTATTTTCAACCAAATCATCCATCAAATTCTATTTATGAATTATTTTGGGCAAATTACATACAGGTGGGAGAATGGGAAAAAAAATCACAAACACATAAAGAGTGCAAATGTGTCTATGGTGGAGTGCAAATGAAATGTTATGGGATGTAAGTGTCACTTGAACCTCTCCATATGTTGATAATTTTTTCTCCCTTATCCCACCTGCATGTAGTTTCCCAAATTATTTTTCCAATCAAAAATAAGTTTTTTTTTATTTAGTTAGGCTCGTCTGGAATAAATTTTTTTAGCTTGGCGAAAAAGTTTCGTTTGAGATAATTTTTTGACTTTTTTTTTTTAGATGTGATCGTTGTGAGAGAAAAATTAAAACAATTATTGTTTAAATATAACATTTTGTCTTATTTTGATTTTTTAACCTATTTTATCTTTTTGTTGGCTAAATTAACCCAACCAACATGCCAAATGAAACCTTAAATAGTGATACAGGTTAGACAATAGAGCAATCTTGGTTAGTATTGTACTCACAACTCTTGTAACACTGCTAATCACAAAATTTTGGATGTTAACTCTATAATTAGTATCGTACAATAAAACTGTACTAGCTGCATTGTAGAAATTTGAGTAAAAGTCTCTCGGCATAATTTTAGTGGTAAAACCAAAATTTAATATTTTTTCATATATAAAATTTTTTGAAATCAATTTTTCATGCATTGAGACATAAGAAATGCAGGCCTCATTTTTAAAAATAATTTTGCCCTTTTTTTTTTTTTTTTTTTGAAATCATTCACAACAACATCATTTCTATGAAGTACATAGACCTCGCAAGTATCTTTCGTTGGTACTGGTAACGTTTTATATTTTGAATGTCACAGGTGTCATTTGTCAAAAAGTCACCATTGTCTTCATCTTGTTTGTAGAGAAGGTGTAATTCATTTTTCTCTGTTTAGAATCAAATAAAATACACAGTGAAATTTCGCTCAATGAGAGATTATACTATCATCTTTTTCACCCTCCTTAGAGTAGATACAATAATTATTTCTTGATGTACTCAAGAAAAAATTATCTTGAGAGGGAGTAATTATTGAATGTAACAGTGATATCACATGACGATATCACCATCTAATGAGCATTATTGATTTGTGATAGAAATTATAATATTGTTGGGTTAGTGGGAGACACGAGTTGACTACTTTATGCATTTGCGACTTTTTATTACTCAGTAACATCATGTAAGATAGTGTTACCGATATACTTAATATTTTTTTCCCTAAGAGGAGGAATCTCCTTCCATCTGTTGGTTCTATACTAATATAATGAGCCCTTGAAGTCAAATTCATAGTTGTTAACTTGCTACATAACCATATCAAGTGAGAAACCCATACTACAAAAAGAAAAATCACAATTTTTTTAGCGAGAGACCAAGCCCACAACCACCAAACTTGCTGATTCAGCCAAGTTCAGTTTCTGTCTTACTCATTGTCCATGATTGAACAACAATCATTTGATGACAACTTCCAATCTTGTTTCTAAATAGGAACGGATTCAAAATTATCACTATGAAAATGTAAATGTATATTTTAGAGTGTAAATTCTTATAATTTTTAATTATTTCAAATTATTAGGGATGCGGTCCCCCTTTTGCACTCCCTAAATCCATCGTTGTCCGTTAACTTATTCACAGAAAAGAAAAACAAATATATATATATATATATATATATCAAGCTATAAGTTGAAATTCTGAACGGTAGTGTGTCCAAAGTGGGACCAACCTGGACAATGAATTGAACAAAAACAAGCTTGCATGTACTTGTCCAGAGCTGAGCTGTGTCCTTCCAATTTCAATTAATATTCTACTTCCCATTTTGAATAATAATGTATCCATGTAGCTATCTCCCCAACCCAACCAGCTTCAAAGCATTGGGTGTCTGTGTAGAGCTCTCTCCCTCTCTCTCTGTGGTGGTTGTGGTCCCCTAACCCTTCAGTAACATCCAAAACTTCAATCACTGCTACAAATGGGGTTGGCCTTGCTTTCTTCCAAAACAAGTCAATTTTTGTATGCTTCCATCCCAAAGTTCCAAAACTACTATCTACTCATTCACAAAGAGGCATCAGCAACTGACAAGAATGAATCAAATCAACCTTGAAAAATGGCAAACATGTACGATTTAAAATGTCTTCCAATCATTCATCGCAGCAATGCATCGATACTCCATGTAGCGTGGACTGTGTTGAGTAGGCTTATTTGGGGGTATGGAATTGGATTTCATGCATGGAACCAATATTAATGCCTTTTCTTAGCTTTCTCCAGAAATATAAGGTATTGTGTCCACAGAATTTGTTTGTTGGTGGCCACTGAATCCATGAACTATTGACAAAGTCTTGCCCAAACTGTTTTGGGGTCACTAACCCAAATCAGGCAATGTGAGCAACTTTACTATCCAAATGGGAATGGTATTCAGGGCAATATATGCTTTTAGCACAAGGATTATTCCTCTTTTTTTTTTCTTTTTTTCTTTTTTTTTTTTATAAATAACACATTTTTTAAGAAACAACAAACACTTGTAATCAAAATTTCAAAACCTGTTTCCACAAAATAAAAATAAAAACAGTGGGTGTTTTTGAACTTGTCATTATTTTGGTGTTTGAAACACGAAAAATGAATAACAAATATAAAAAAACACAAACAACCAAACAAGCCCTAAGTTTCAGGTACTGTAACATTGATTTGGTAATAAGTACAGGAATTAAAAACCAAAGAAAATAACAACTTGAGGAGTAGATCCAAGGCAACTTCATTTCATAAGAGAACATTTTCAGAGCTGAAATTGCTCGAGCCACCACCTGATTTCAAACCCCTCCAAAGTTGCTACCCATAATGGAATATAATCTTAGAGCCTGAGATTAGTTTAAACATGCTCAATTTGCACAAAATGCGGTGTAAATGGAAAAAATGTTAAACAATATCGGGTTTCCAAAACAGTAAATGAAAACAAGCATGAAGCAAATCAAAGAAGAACAAGAAAAAAGAACCACCAACCGTAGTAGATAAACAAACAACTTTATATATAATTCTGGAACGCATATCTATAAACAGCATACAAATATATAACACAATGGATGTTTTCCCATCCATCTCATATAATTAGTTATATAATGTTAGCTAGCACCGACCTCAGATTGATCAGCCACCAAACATTTCCCCCACACTTTTGTTTTGCTATCTTCCGTCACCAACAGTCAGAACGGGTGGGTAATTTTGAATTGGTGGATCTGCTAAACTTAGTTAGACGGCTTTGCCGGCCTATATAACTACTTACATAACACCATATCACTCAAGTTCCAAAAACCGGAGTGGCAAAAGAAACAGAGCCTCCCAATCCAGCTACATGCTGAACCGCTTGCCTTCTTCAACAAACAACCAAACCCAGCCCAGCCATCTCTCACCGAAGATGAACCAGACCCAATGGAGCACAATAACAATAACACAACCAACTAAAGAGTTAAGCAGTAGTACTAATTAATCTTACAGCAAACAAAGCCCTTCTGATGAAGATAGCCCACGTGGCGACATGTCAAGCTTCTTAAGTATTGCTACCCTGTCAGTAAGTAACGTTTATTGACAATTCAGGATTAACAAAATTACGTATCTCATCCATAACAGTGTAGAAGTGTTCATTGTTGGGTAACAAGTAGAACCCAACAGTTGCTTGTTCCAAATATAGAAGCTTCACGTCTTGGCCGTTCCTCTTTAGCCCCTCAGCATAACCCAATTGCCAGTCCTGAATAAGATCTAAACCAGCCACCACAACAAGACTCTTCGGGAACTTGATGCCTTCAAGGGTTATACCATTGGGACCAAATGGATTACATGCTGGATGGTCCCTGTCTTCTCCTTCAGGAAGAAATGCTCTCCAGTACCAGTCGCGATCTTGAATTTTGACAAAATATTTTCCATCTAATCGTTTCTCCGATTCAGTTCTTTTCTGCCCACTAAACAATGGGTTGAGAAGTATATTCCCCATTACTTCAATGCCTGATTCTATGGATCTTACAGCAACATTGTGAACAATATTACCACCAGAACTATCTCCAGCCAAGTAAATATGAACTTTTGAATCCTTTCGACTTTGAAGCCATGGCTTTGAACTAACCCACTTAACAGCAGCCCAGCCATCATCATAGGCACAAGGGTAACGGTTTTCAGGTGCTCGTCGATAATTCACTGATACCACAACAGCCTTACAAATGCCCACTAGGCGGCGACAAAGAGTGTCGTAAATGGCACTATCTGAAGAGGAGTGCACAAAGCTTCCACCATGGAAGAAAATTATGACCGGAACAGTATCAGAGCTCAAGGGCTTTTCCAGTTCGACGATACTAGGCAGACCTTCAGTTTCAGCTTGCCGATAAACTCGAATAAGGAGACTGGTTTCACGGTCAATAAGAACATCAAAAGAGAAGACCCCATCAACAGGATTCACATTGGCAGTCACTTTCCGGTCAAGGTACTCCGCCAAATGGCGATTGAAAGTGCCATCCGGGCGACGAAGAAGAGTGTATTTCAGCTTGAAATTGGAGATGAGGACCCATGTATTCAGTGGAACAACCATCTATATATAACACAAAAGTGAAATTTCAGACTCTACTTCAAAGTTAAAGTCCAGAAAAGTCAAACACTGGCGGTAACTAGTACTACATCTATATCTGGTACCTAATAACCAAATTAAAAAGCAATTGTCTATGCAAGTTTTACAATAATAGCATGCTAACAGAGTCAACCTAAAAAAAAGAGCCAACAAATTCACAGAGAAATCCTACAGACCCTATAAATATGGGGAAACCTGTATAGCTGCACAAGCAATTAGAATGATCCAGGAGAACTGGGTAGACCACCAACCATCTCAAAAGCTTGAAATCATAATAAAAGTTTAGCACCAAAAAAGAAAAATCATAATAGAAGTACCGAAAGACCAACTAAAATCAGAAGAAATATAACTCCTCAAGAACAAAATCTGAAAACCACCATCCAAAGTTTATACAAGCAAAAGATGAAACAAACCCATCAACAAATCCTTGTACAATCTTCATATTAGTCAAAACAGATGGAAAAATACCCAAACTCAAATAAAAAAACTAGTTCAAGATAGTACAAAGCAACAAGACTAAAACCCAATTCAAAGAACCAAAAAAAGTTAAAAACATAAGCATCAATCAACACATACCAACATATTTATAGTAACCACTAATCACAATCAACTAAAACACCAGGTATATATATGCACATAGACATAGACACAGTGGAAGATTAGAGAGTCAAATTGAGTAATAGCCATTCTGATCGATAAGAAATTGGATACCTTGGACTCATTAAGGTTAACTTCATTACTTCCAGCCATGAGACTGGCCCTTGAAGAAGAAAAAAAAAAATCAACCACAACTCTAAAACCCAACACAGATCTCTGAGTTTGACATCACATTTCCAAGCACCAACCAAGCAAGCTCAAAAATTGGCTCTCTCTCTCTCTCTCTCAGATCACTCCTCTAACAGCATCAAACAACAAAACCCAATCTTCAAATCATATCTCTCTCTCTCTCTTCTCTCTCTATCTCTCCAAGATTACCTGTGTAAAATCTCTGGCAAAGACACAGGAGAGAGAGAAAGAGAGAGAGAGAGACGACAAAGCTAGCGCAGGATAGCAACAATGTATGGACAAGGGCTAAAGAACAAGGGGGTGGAAAGAGAAAGACCGAGAGCGACGACAAAGCTAGCGGACGGGAGAAGAACTGTTTTTGGTTAAATTTTTGTGGGACCCGACTCATATGTTTAGTTAATTTCATTCTCACCCCCCATTTTTAAAAGCTCTCTGTTCTTTTTCCCCAAACGAGTAAAATGGAAAAAATAGAAGAAAAAAAAAATACTAATATATAGGGATACAATGTCACTTGTACCTTCATAGTCTTTTATTTATATGCTACTATAGACACACTTGCATACCCAAGTGTTTATAATTTTTTTTTTTTTGTATCTCTCACCTACATGTAATTCCTCCAATGAAAAAACTATATTATTATATTTTTATGGATAACTTACATTAAGAGCATCTCTAACGTTTGTTTTTTTTTTTTTTTAATATCAAATTTGATTAAAAATTTTATCTGATATCACGCGTTCCAATGGAATAATCTGGGATTTCATCAAACAACTGGTAGACCAAGAGGACGACCTGAGCATGTCTGGCTGGTCGATCGACCAGTGTAAATTTTTTAAAATTTTGAAACAAATATTATAAGAAGGTGGTCGATTGGGAGACAACTAGTTGGACATCTGGCCGGTCGTCTAGTACTCATGCATACTTGTAAAACTAATGGCTATGTACAGTAAATTGATAAAAAACACCATCTATTCTCAATTTGATAAAAAATTTAAGATATCCTAAATTTAATATTAGTTTGATGTAACGTTGAAGCACCAAAAGTCTACTCTTTTTATCAAATTTTAATTTAATAAAAAAAAGATGAAACGTTGGAGACTCTCTAACCTCACTTGAGATTTAAAATAAATACAATATGTCCCACAAGTAGAACATAATTATACTTAGCTTGCTTAAAGTTTTAATTCATATAAAATTACTTATTTTTATCATAAATTCATTAGTTGTATGTATAAAAACTAAGAGAAATGATTTGTCTCCCTAAAAATAATCCCCCTAATCCCCCTAATTTCCATTTTTGGAAACTGTTTTCTTCTTTTTTTTTGTTTTCTTTTTTTTTTTTTTTTTTTTACTTAAAATGGCATTTCGGGGGATTCGGGCTCCCCCATTTCGGGGGATGAATCACTGCCCAAAAACTAATATACTCTTTTTTATGTTAAAATATATATTTTATCTTATTTATTTTTTTTGAGAATTGCTAGAGATTTGCACTTTTAAATTCAAAAATTCATTCGTTGTGATATCGCAAGAGAGTTGGGCCCTATATCGGGCTCGTTTGGAAAGTTGGCTATTTTTTAAAATTATTTTAGTCTGGTTAAAAAAGTTGTATTTGGGAAATTGGTTAATTTTTTTTGGTAGTTGATTTGATGGTTGTGAGAAAAAAAATAACATGACTCTGGTTTGGATGTGACATTTTAGTTTATTTGTTATTTTAGTTTATTTTATCTTTATTGACTATTTTAACCAAAAAAAAAAGTTAAAAAAGTAACTTAGCAAACACCCCATTATTGAGTGTGAAACAAATTAAAAGTTAACATGTAACACCTCAACCCTTCACATATCATCGATATTGTCCGGTTTGGGCTACACCCCTACGAATTTGTTCTTCCCTGTAGGTCACCCATCCCAGAACTATTCTAGCCTAAGCACGATTAACTGAGGAGCTCTGTTAGAGATTTTACCACCCGGGAAAAAGCCTCGATACAATATAAAGGTCTAGATTTTTACTTTTATAGCCTAGGAACTCCCTCTCCATTCCCAATGTGGGACACATGTCATTGATATTGTCCGCTTTGAGCCACGCGCCGCATGGATTTGTTCTTCCCAGTGGGTCACTCATCCTAGAACTACTCTAGCCTAAGTACGCTTAACTGGGAGTTCTGCTAGAGATCTCACTACTCGAGAAAAGGCTTCGATGCTATATAAGGGTCTATGTTTTACTTTTATAGCCTAGGAACTCCTCCTCCATTCCTAATATGGGACACCGGGACCTTACAATCCACCCCCATTAGGGCTACACGTCCATGTGCAGTAGCCTGTCAACTCACAAGCCCGCTCACATACACCGAGAGACGCTAGGGGCCCACACTCAATACTCCGGAGAGTCGGCTCTGATATCATTTGTAACACCTCAACCCTTCACATGTCATTGATATTGTCCGCTTTAGGCTACGCTCACACAAATTTGTTCTTCCTAGTGGATTTTCATCCCAGAACTACTCCAGCCTAAGCACACTTAACTAGGAGTTCTGCTAGGGATTTCACCACCTGGGAAAAGTCCTCGATACTATATAAGGGTCCAGGTTTTTACTTTTATAGCACAGGAACTCCCCATCTATTCTCGATATGGGACACATATCATCGATATTGTCTGCTTTGGGCTACGCCCATACGAATTTGTTCTTCCCAGTGGGTCACCCATCCCAGAACTACTCCAGCCTAAATAAGCTTAATTAGGGAGTTCGGCTAGGGATTTCACCACCTGGGAAAATGCCTCAATATTATATAAAGGTCTAAGTTTTTACTTTTATAGTTTAGGAACTCCCCCTCCATTCTCGATGTGTGACACATGTCATCGTTATTGTATGCTTTGGGCCACGCCCGCACAGATTTGTTCTTCCTAGTGGGTCACTCATCCCAGAACTACTCCAGCCTAAGTACGCTTAGTTGGGGAGTTCTACTAGGGATCTCACCACTCGGGAAAAAGCATCGATGCTATATAAGGGTCCAGGGTAATGAGATCCCTAGCAGAACTCCCCAGTTAAGCGTGCTTAGGCTCGAGTAGTTCTGAGATGGGTGACCCATTGGGAAAAACAAATCCGTACAGGCGTGGTCCAAAGCGGACAACATCGATGACATGTGTCCCACATCGGGAATGGAGGGGGAGTTCCTTGGCTATAAAAGTAAAAATCTGGACTCTTATATAGCATCGAGGCCTTTTCCTGGATGGTGAAATCCCTAGCAGAATTTCCCAGTTAAGCGTGCTTAAGATGGAGTAGTTTTGGAATGGATGACCTACTGGGAAAAACAAATTCGTGCAAGCGTAGCCCATAGCAAACAATATTGATGAGATATAAAGGGTTGGGGCATTACAAATGGTATCAGAGCCGACTCTCCGGAGTATCGAGTGTAGACCCCCAGCGTCTCTTGTTGTATATGTGCGGGCTTGTGAGCTGGCAGGCTACTGCACGGGAACGTGCAGCCCTACAAGGGATGTATTGTAAGGTCCCGATGTCCCACATAGGGAATGGAGAGGGAGTTCATAGGCTATGAAAGTAAAAATTTGGACCCTTATATAGCATCAAGACCTTTTTCCAGGCGGTGAGATCCCTAGCAGAACTCCCCAATTAAGCGGGCTTAGATTGGAGTAGTTCTAGGATGGGTGACCCACTAGAAAGAACAAATCCGTGTTTGCGTGGCCCAAAGCGGACAATATCAATGACATGTGTCCTACATTGGGAATGAAGGGGGAGTTCCCTGGCTATAAAAGTAAAAACCTGGACCATTATATAACATCGAGGCATTTTCTCGGGTGGTGAAATCCTTAGCAGAACTCCCTAGTTAAGCGTGCTTAGGCTGGAGTAGTTCTGGGATGGGTGACCCACTGGGAAGAACAAATTTGTGCGGGCAGACAATATCGATGACATGTGAAGGGTTGGGGTGTTACATAACACATCATTGTAGGTCAAATTATGAGAGTTTTTTGAGAAACATTTTTCATATTGTGTTTTCATATCATATGTATTATTTTTAGTCTTTAATATTACTAAAAAGAATATCAATGTAATTATATTAAAATTAAAATACTTGTTTTTTTTGTTTTCAAATATAAAGAAAAGTCAAGGTAATTTATGCTATTTTTATTTATATTAATAAAAAGAAAGGGTAATTTACAATAAAACTCCTGAAACTATGATCTATTTGCATTTTGTTTCTTGAACTTTAAAACTCAAAGTATTATCTTGGTATAGTTAACCGTTTTTGTTAAGATTATATTAGGAATTTATACAAAATCATATTTGTGTGAAGCTGGCGTTGATTGAACTTTAAAAAATAAATACTTTTATTTCAATATTTTTAAAATTAATATTTTCTTCTTTGAAGTTTAGGTTTGAGAAAATTAACCTTAAATACAAGGTTGATGCAGACAAGTGCAAACTTCTCAAATTATTTCAAACAATGAAAACTGGAGGATGAATTTTCTTAAGTAGAGCAAAATGATGCAGACCGAATTTTAAAAAATAAATATTTTTATTTTAATACTTTAAAAATGAATTTGGTTAGGAATATTTTAATTTAGAATAAAATATTATAGAATTATTTAATTATTTAGTTTCCTTAGTTGATATGATTTAATTTCTAATTTTATTAGTTTTGATTTTCATTTCTTATTTTATTAGTTTCTTGTTTTTCAATAATTATTATAAACTAGTGAAAAACCCATGCTATGCAAGGGATGTGAAAAAATTAACAAAATATTTTTATATAAAATAATATAAATAGTTAGATTTTTGTATGTAAATTATGAAAATAAAAAAATATTGAAATCTACAATTTAAGTTTCACAATTTTATAACATTTTTTGTATTAATTTTTAATTTGTCACAACTTCAATCATGTAATTTTCAACCCCCTTGCTAAGGTTGTAAACTCGAGCGAGTTCAACCCGAGCAAGTTCAGCCTGGAATTTTTTAAAGATTAGGCGACATAATTTTTAATTCGGTGAGAACCTGTGTAAAATTAAAAAATTCTAATGAATTTGAGTGGACTTGACAGAGACACCAAATAACCTGAACAATTGAAACAAAATTATATAGGAGTATATAAATATATAAAATTATTTGGTAATTTTTTTGTAATAATAAATAAGATTAATTGAAAATTTAATATTAATGAACAAAATGCTTAAGTTTTTTCCATAGATTTTTTTATTATGTTTAAAAAATACACATTTTAGAAAGGGATTATCAAATAAGTTGATATTTAAAAAAAAAATTACATTTTATAATGGCATAAAATAATTTTAATATAATTAAATTAAATTTCTTACAAAATAAAAGTGTTTGGATAAAAAAAATGTAAGAAAAAAATTTAGAATGGTATTCTCATCTGATCATAAAATAATCTAGGTGACCAAAAAATTATCACATATAACTCTTATTTTTTTGATGAAAAAAGATATTTCATAAACCATCACCTTTAATATAAAAAAAATAACATTTATTTCTATTTGTTTTTAGCAAAAGTCACTTTTTAGCAATTTGAGCAAATATATATATATATATATACATATATATATATTTATTTTAGTTTGTTTAATTGACAATTGAGATTTAAAAAAAAAAAAAGAAGCATGATCCACCATGTTTCTTAAGTGCTAAAGAAATATAGATGAACGATAAGGAAAATGTTTAAGATCCGCAAAAAACACTCACAATTATACTCATAATGATGTGGTATCACTACAACAAAAACATACTTTAGTGGCACTACACTAGTGGCATATTTTTAGAAAATGCCACAAAAAATGATATTTAGTGGCACGTTTTTGAAAAGTGCCACAAAACGACAAACATAAAAGGCTCTAGTGACATTTCAATGAACAAGTGTCACAAAACTACAACAAAAACATACTTTAGTAGCACTACACTAGTGGCATATTTTTAGAAAATGCCACAAAAATGATATTTAGTGGCACGTTTTTGAAAAATGCCACAAAACGACAAACATAAAAGGCTCTAGTGACATTTCAATGAACAAGTGTCACAACACTACAACAAAAACATATTTTAGTGACACCATACTAGTGGCATGTTCTTAAAAAATGTCACAAAAAGAATATTTGGTGGCATTTTTTAGAAAAATGTCATAGAGCCACAAACATACAGGGCTCTAGTGGCATTTCAATTAAAAAAAAGTGTCACTTCACTACAACAAAAATGTCACTACAACAAATTTACACTTTAGTGACACTACCCTAGTAGCATGTTTTTAGAAAATGCCACAAAAATAAAAATTGGCATTAAATGTTTTAGAAAAATGCCACAGAACCACAAAACATATAAGGCTCTAGTGGCATTTCAACAAAAAAATGTCACATCAATTTTATGTCATTTTATAAAATAATGACACAAAAAATTATATTCGTGACATTTACCAACAGATGCCACTAAACTTTAGTTGCAATGGCATTTTTTAAAAAATGTCAGGACAGTAGGTAGGTGCAAATTACTTTTTATGGCACTTAGGTGAAAAGTGTCATAAACAAATATTTATAGTATTTTGAGAAATGCCACTAAGTCAAAAACTTTCCAAGCTTATAATGACATTTTTGAAAAAACAAAAATGCCAATATATTTTCTAAATTTTTAAAATGCAGTAAATGATTAAAAATAAATGAATTAAACTCAATATACACTACAGGAAAAAGCATATTCGGCGACTAAATTTCCTGACCAAAAAAATTTGGTCGCTGAAAGTATAGCTTTCAGCGACCAAAACAGCATTAGTTGCCAAAAGTAAAGCTTTTGGCGACTAAACAATTTTAGTAGCCAAAAGTCTACAATTAGCGACTGAAACTAAGTTTGGTCCCTGATTATATGGGTTTTAGTGACTAAAAAATTTTTAGTAGCCCAAAGTAAAGCTTTTTGGCGACTAAAAAAATTTAGTGGCCAAAAGTCTACAATTGGCGACTAAAAATAAGTTTGGTCGCTGATTATATGGGTTTTATCAACTAAAAAAATTTTAGTAGCCAAAAGTAAAGCTTTTTGGTGCCAAAAAAAATTTTAGTAGCCAAAAGTCTACAATTGGCGACTAAAAAATAAGTTTAGTCGCCAAAAGTGGTCATTTTTAGCGCGGGAGAACTAAAATCCTAAGGCGGGAATAAAATTTTTTGGTGACCAAAATTTTGGTAACTGAAAGTGCATCTTTGGCGACCAAATCCGATTTTGGTCGACAAAAGTTAAGTTTTTTAGCAACTAAAAAACAATTAGTAGCCAAAAGTTAAATTATGTTCAATAAAATAATTATGTTTATACATATACTTTTATATTAATATGGATGTATGTACTATATAAATAATATATGTTGCATACATAATCATGTGGTGCTATAGAGGTGTAGTGGGAAGAGTGTGGTGTATAAGGTTTATGGTATGGAAGGTTGGCGGTTCAAGTCTCCGCAAGAGCGGATCAAATTGTTCTACAACGAATTATCGTCATGAATGGCATTGATAGCGTCACGAATAGTGCCTACCATGACATTAAAGTGTCACTGAAAGGTTTTAGTCTTGACGGTGTAATGACACTTACAAGTGTCACTAACTCTTTTTTTAATGGCGCTTGATAGTGCCACAAATAATATCTACCATGACATTAAAATGTCATTGAAAGTTTTCAGCCATGATGGTGCAGTGGCACTTGCAAGTATCTACCGTGGCACTCGTATCTACCGTGGCACCGATAGAAGTGGCACTTGTTCAAAATGCCACAAGACCAAAAAATGTCATTAGAAGAATAGTTTTGTGGCACTTTCAAATGTCACTAAACTAAGAAAATGTTGTAGTGTATCATATGTGTCACTATTAATTTGCTATACACTCAATGGCGTAGAACCCAACTCCCTCGCCATATCAATGTGGATGAAAGTGTAGGTTTGTAACATTGCTGAACAATAAATTATTACATGTAACCCTCATTCTTTTATTATATATATATATATATATATAAACAAGTTTCACCAATCATCAAATAATGCTTATTTGATTTTAGCAAAAGTGACTTAACTATTTACACCCAAAAAAAAAATGTTTTTTTATTTTAATTGACAATTGAGATTGAACAAAAAAGAAAAAAAAAAAAGAGGTTTGAAACTTGTTACAAAATAAACCCTAAATTTTTAATTTCGTCAATTTCAACCATAGTCTTTTGATTTGCTTTCAATCTAAACCATTCACCTATTTTTATTAAATAAAATCGATAGAAAGAGATTATTTTAGTTATTAAACTCAATTTAAATATACATAAAATGCCTACAATATCATTTTCATTGAGTTTAATGACTAAAATATCATTTTTTCCATTGATTTTACTTAACAAAAATAGGCAAATGATTTAGATTAAAAACAAATAAAAAAATTTAGGATTTAAATTAATAAAATTTAAAATTAAAGGTTTAATTTGTTAAAATGGTCAAACCCTGTGTTTTTTTATT
The DNA here is from genome assembly GCA_030407325.1 of Camellia japonica. Classification (NCBI taxonomy): domain Eukaryota; kingdom Viridiplantae; phylum Streptophyta; class Magnoliopsida; order Ericales; family Theaceae; genus Camellia; species Camellia japonica. The sequence continues at coordinate 108,197,368 of JAPPVO010000029.1, read as the reverse complement.
TTTATTTTTATAATTTCTCCAAAAATTTAACAGAATCCATCATGTTTGGCAAGTGTTAAAAAAGTTATTCATTTTCTTAATGTTTTTATCTTTTGTTAAAAAAAAATATTTTTGTTAAAAAAAATTTATTATTCAAGTCCTTGTAATTTAGAAGAATATAAAAAAATTATAAGATCTAAAATTAAAAATGACAAAAAATAAAAATATAAACTTTTAATCGCCATTAATAATTTGAACACGTGTATTTAATAACATATTATGTTTATATCGATAATATTATGACACATTATTATGATACATGTGAATATTGACCTCATTCTAATTGTAATAAGATAATTTAAAAAAGAGTTTAAATTTAAATTTTTATTATAAATTTAATAAAAGATGCATAAATTAATGAATGAATATTGATCTTGTTCTAATTATGGTAATATAATTTAAGGAAGAATCTAAATTTAAAATTTTATTTTAAAAATATAAAATTAATTTATAAACCAATCATATTATGACACATATTAACAAAAATTAAACAAAATAAAAAAAAATAAGAAAAAAAGAATTACAACTTTCAACCATAATAAGATGACAACATTTTACAATTATAAAAGTATATAAATAATGGATGCAAGCCTTGTGGCATGATAGTTTTTAATCATTAGTGAAATTGTGAGTTGAAATACTGTTTTATTCCAATCTTGGATATTCTTTTGCGAAACAACTATTGTTAAATCTTTATTCTTAGTATTTTTTGTGAATCAATGAGTCTAATCAGTGATCTTACTTTCCGTATTTATTTTTAAATCAATAAATTCTAATATTGTTATTATTTCACGGTTTGCGCTGCATCAAAAGCACATAACTGATCTATTGAAATTTTTAATCAGTGACCTATTTGTATTTTATCATTAAAATAAGGGAGAAAAAACATAAATAACAAAGATACTATTGTTCTAAAAAAAATTAATAGCTGATATTATTATACTAAAAATCAATAAAATTCAGAGAATAAGATAATAATTTAAGATAATTAATTGTTGAATTTTAAAGTTCAAGAAAATAAGAGGTTGTTTGGAAAATGCTAAATTAGTATACTTTTTAACTTTTTATCAAAAAACGTAAAATATGAGTTGAGTTTGAAATGATGTGATAGAGAGATGATATAACTTAAATAAGATGATTATGACCTAAATAGAATAATATGTTAAAATAACATATACTATTTTAACACATGTCAAATAACTAGTAAAATACAAATGAGTCATAATTCAAAAAAATTTATTCTAATTTTTTTAAAAGAAATGAAAGAGACCAAAGCTTCCGTGGCCAAGTCACGTGACGACAAACTGAGCTCGTCTCACACTGTGATAGCTTCTAGCCCCGTTTGTTTTCAGAAATAGAATGGAGGAGATTCATAGTGAGAAGATTAATAGTAAGAGGATTAAGTAAAATTGTGTTTGTTTTGATGATAGTTGTTAGTGTAGGAATTGTTAAATTATTTTTATATAACATAATAAAACAAATAAAAAAATATAAAAAATTAAACATTAATATTTTAAAAAAATACCAATATATAAAAAATAAAAAAATTTCTAATCCACTCACTATTTTTCTAATACCATTTCCACCTTCTCTATCTCAATCCCCCTTCCAACCTCCATCTATATTACCTCCTCCATCCTAATCACCTCCCCAACTCTACAAACAAACACAACACTAAATAACCCCACCTCCATCCTAATCCCCTCCCATCTATTTAACCCCAAAACAAACGGGGCCCTAGTTCCATACCCAGAAAACCCTCAGCTCACATCCTAGGTATATAATTTTTTTTTTCATAAATTACACTGTGTGCTTTTTATATTTAAAGTTAATTTTTATTTAAAATTAAATAAAAAATATCATAATAACTGTCATATAATGTGAAAAATATTGAGACATTTACACACAAATCCTAATTTATGGACTTATACTCTATTAAGTCATAACTAAGATTTTTTGGACCTTTAAGTCCTATTAAATTTTTTTAATAATCGGAATTATCCTTCAAATAATAATTGTTCATCATTTATGATTATCTATAAAGAATATGATAATTTGACATTTATGCAAAACTAAAATTATCAACTTTCAAATTAAAAAAACTATAAAATATATATATATATATATATGTGAAAAAAAATTGAAAAAACTGAATTATTTTTTTGTGCAAAACTAAAAATTTTATATCTATGAAGGAGCATGATGATGAAACATTGATGTGTAAAACTAAAAAAAAAAAAAAAACTTTAAAAATGAAAAAACTGATAATGTTATCAGTTTTAAAACTGAAAAAAATTGATAATATTCTCTGTTTTATTGGATAGTTGAATCAAACCAATAAGTAAAATGGCAAAAACGTTTAATCTCATGCTCTGTTTTTTTTTATCAGTTAGTGAAACAATTATCTGAAACATTACTATGCAAAATTGAAAATGTTCTTAATTTTAAAAATTGTGAAAAACTAATAATATTATCAGTTTTATGAAATTAGACTTATTTGGCTAAACAAATTTTAAATATGATCTGAGCTACAATAACATTTGTAAATAAGACTTTTAGGTAATTAATTCAAAAATATATTATTATATTAGAATTTAACTTTATGTCAGATGTACATTATATATAATAAAATATTTTTGAGTAAATTACACTAACACTCCCAGAGGTTTCTATTTAATAAAGATATCCCCTCACGTTTGAAAAATTACACTTAACCCCTTGTCAGATTAAAATGACATATTTGCCCCTTAACCTTTATACATATAAAATAATAAAATAATGCTAATATTTTGTTCATGTCGTTTCAAGGGAAATAACAATCATCTTCTTTGGTTTAACTTACACAACAAGTTTGAGTTTTTTTTTTCTTTTTTTTAAAATTTTTTGTTTTTTTTTATTTTTACTGAATTTTTTTTTTAATATTTCAAACTATTTTATTTTTATTTTTTAGATACGCCTAATCTATATATACTTTAAGAAGTATAATTTTTTGTGATTTTTTTTTAAATTCACCAAATACAAAATATATATATATATATAAATGAAAATTCAATAATACTATAATAAATATAAATGACGGTATTTGGTAATACTATAATAAATGTTGGTGAATAGACAAGAAAGAAAAATGATGGTGGAAATAAAAATGAAAAATTCTATTTATATATAAAAATTTATACAAAAAAAATCATAAAAATGTTATGACAATGATATTGGCCTTGTTTGATACAGCTTAATTTCAGCTGATCTCAGCTTTCAGCTTAATTTAAGCTATTTTGATGTGTTTAGTTTAGCTTAACAATATAGCTTATAGCTTTTTGTAAGTTAGAAATCAACTTATTCTTTGAGTGGGACAGGAGAAGCTTAATTTATAAGTCAAAAATCAGCTTATGTTCACAGTTATAAGCTATAAGGTATTAAGGTATAAGCTATAAGTACTTTCCCACAACTCTACCAAACAGGGCCATTGTTGTAAATATAAATCATGCTCATGGTGTGTTTTGTTTTAAAGTGAAAGGTCACCATTAAGTTATATCATTGTGTTTGAAAATTTTATATAAAATTTATGTTCGTATATCATCACTCAATAAGAATATGTTCAGATAGAATTTAATGATAGAAAGTGTAGAATGTAGTTATAATGATAGGAAAAAGAAATGGTAGGAAAAAAAAAACAAAAAACAAAAAACAAAATGGTCATTCAAAAAATTTTAAGTATGACATCAGCAATGTAGAGGCAATTTGTAATGAGATTACAAACCTCAGGGAGGGGAATGCATTTTTTCAAACGTAAGGGGGGAATCTCTATTAAACATAAACATTAGGGGATGTTAGTGTAATTTACTCAATATTTTTATGCCATATGACTGTCAATGTGTCATTTTTTGTCTAATTTTTAACAGAAATTAGTTTTATGAGTAAATTGAAAAAAAAAAAAAAATTAAACCTAAAGGCTTAAACCTTAGGGGCCAAAGTGAAAAAGTGGCCAAACATAAAATGACACGCCCCGAATTTACACGATCTGGCTCACGTGAATAAACCACCCAACGATGAACAATAGATAACAACTCTCATGTAAATGAATATAATATAGTCACACAATACATGTGTTTATCTGATTTTATACATTCCTAGATACAACATCTAAGTCAAATGGATGTTCTGTAACTAAAAACATACACAAATGTTGTAAATTAAATTGAACGTCCTGAGACTTACATCATATACAAGGGTGTAACCCTTACAAGAATGACACACGACCAATAAATAATATAAATGGCCTATGGCTTACAAATAACTGAACCACCCTACACGGTTCCGAACACAACTTCATGTCACAGTCCACATCCACACATGTACACATGAAAAACATTTTCTGCTATGTAGGGTGAGCATAAAGCCCAGTAGAAAATATTTCAAAAACTAAATATGCTCCACGAGCATAAATGATCATGACGCAATACATATATACAAGATGCCTAAATGCATTTTCAAATTCATTTGATTTCTCAACAAAATCCTTTCTTTCCAATTACCAAACCTTACATTTAATCAAAACATTTTTCGAGTTCAAATCATCCGTTTGATATAAAATCCCTTTCCAAAAACCGACTTAGGTATCTCAATACCAACCAGCAAATACATTGCTAAATCAAATGTGAATACATCGCTAAACAACAGCAAATATATTGCTAAAACCTTTTTCCAAAACATAATTTCAAGTCAAACGATAATAAATAAAATGGATAAATCTCCAAGGCTAGTGTCATACGAGTAACTATATAAGTCATAAGGTCATTTTTACCGGTGCTAACCGGAAGGCTCAACACCTACCGCGTGGGTTTAGGTCTTTCACCATGAACACACAGACTAACTTAATTCTGCTTTAACACCCCTTCATAGCTTTACCACTTTATTTAACTTTTTCCAATAGCACAATACGTGTGATTCACAATATTGTTTTTCAAAATAATGCAAATGTTTCAAAACATAATACAAGAATTTCCAAAACCTATTTCCAAACATACGGTTTTAAATTTTAAAAATCCATTACATGCTTCATGATATGAATGATTTCAAATTGCCTAATTCGCATGCAATTTCTAACGCACGACAATGCTATCCTCTATCGATAGTCAAAACAGTTATCTCTAATGCAATAATTAAAAGATAACAATATAGATATATTTTCCAAAAGAGTAACAATAAGCAATTTCAAAATCCCACCACCATTTTCTTCCCATCTCTTTCCAACCAAACCATTTATCAAAATCAATACAACTTCCAAAACAATATCATTTAAGGTTTTTCTACAAATTGGGGCTTTTCCACTTTTAGAAATCCATATGCATTTTTGATTACTGAAAATAACTATAATAGCAAAATCATAGCCCAACAATCCCCCAATTTCACAAAACCCTCAAGCCCAAAATAACATTTCAAAATCAACTAAAAATGACTACCAAATATAAATAACAAAATATGCCACAAATATGCTACCGAACTTATATTGAGTTTAAGAAATAGTCCCTACCTCTTGAAGTAAAGAGGAGAACTCTGAAAAACTCAAAGTTAATGAAACCACAAAACTCTTGGATTTACAACCTTTCTCAAAGGACCAAGGTGAAAAAATGTCTCTAACTAAGTAGATTCTATGTAAGAAAAGTTGAGTTTCTAAAAGAGAGAGAGATTCATGGTCTAAAGAAGGAAAAGAGAGAGAGAGAGAGAGAAAGTGAATGAGAAAAGTGTGTTTAGGGTCTATTTATAGTGGTAGAATAATAGCCCTAAAGTCAAAGAAAAGAATAAGTCAGACTCCCAAAAAGTTGGGTCCAAAACCAAACCAAAATTTCTGAAAATAACTCACAGGGGTCGACCATCAAGACAATGGTGTCAACCCTCAAGAAGAAAAGTTAAGACACTAAAGTGTGCAGCAGACAAGAGTCGACCCTAAGAAGCAGTGGTGTCGACCTTATATTTCAGTAGCAACACCCAGAACACAGCAGTAGACAAGGGTTGTCTTTGGGACTTGTTGTGTCGACCTTATAAACAAGCAGAGACACTAAGAGCAAGGCAGTAAGGCAACAAGGTGGTGTCGACCCCCAGGAAGGCTAGTGTCAACGCCAAAACAAATTTTCTAAGTTCCCAAAGAACTTTTCAACGAAAACATAATCCCAACAAGTCTAAATCGAATTGTACTCCTCCAAAACCAAAATACAATAACTCCAAAGACTCCCAAAATGAAAATAAAGGAATTAAATACACTCTCCAATAGTTTAGAGGACACAAGTGCCACAACCTCTCCATCTTAGAAAATTTCGTCTCCAAAATTGAAGAAATACCAAAACCAAAAAGGCCACTCAATCAATAAAAGAAAACACAATGCTAACCCAAGCTTAGATCCATCTGGGGATACGTTCCCGGATCTTGATCCAACACCTCGGGGTCCCAAAGACACCCGAACACCAAGAATGGTAAAAAAACCTCACGGATGAGTCTTCGATCCACATAACTCACTGTGGTCTACGAGACAAGAAACAACAGCCACCACAACAAAAACAAGAACTCCTCGGACTCAAAGACATCATCTACGCCTCAACCACTGACAATACCCAAATTGCTACCGAGTGCTCAACGCTCAAACACAGAGAATAAGAAAGCTACTCGTACACAAAACTCCCAATTAACTCTCTCGTAGCACGAGAACATAAAATAAAACATGATTGATCCTAACAACGTTACGGCATACCAATGCTCGACAATTCTAAGTCTTAGCAAAAGTAACATACAACATGTAACTAGCAAGCTTGACTTTTCGCGCCCCCTTTCGGAAGACGAATAAGCCCTACAGTATCGGACTCTAGCGGTTCTGAATCTAATTCCACAAGTGCAATGTGAAATAAATAAACACCAAAGAGTCCAAGTCCAGCAAATCTTTTAGAAAATCGATTTTGAATTAAAATGCCAAAAATGGACTGCTTTGCCAGATACAGAGTCGCAACCTAAATATTTTTGAAAAATTTAGGAAACCCATGACTCATGCCAAAGGCCACGTGTCTGTCATCAACAAGATTGTCTCGGCTCGAGAACTTAGGTACGAGAAGGGAAGGTCATGAATTGAGTAGCCCCGCTCGCCCAATCAAAGATCGGCCTCTACTAATCATGATATGAATCTTATCTACATTATATGCTCTTGTTCCGATTTATTAGGCTAGCATTACTATGTGATGCGCACACACACAAGTATAGACGAACTTGCGAGAATTGGAACACTTGATTCATGTTTGTTTGCAAAATTGTTTCAAATATGTACCACATAAAAAAAGTGATCGCATATGAACACTTACTCAAATTATTCCAATTCAAGCAACTAGCCTTCATCCACAAGCATTCAAACAGTTTATCATTTAAGCAATTAGTCTCATGGCAAGCATGCTAGACATGGCAACAATCACACTCATGCAATTATGCTAAAGCTAATAAAAGCTTACCTAGTACTCCAAGCCAAAAAGATGATAAAGTTAGAATAATGCATGATCCTAACTAATGTAATATGACTAATGCAACACATACGATATGCAATTACTAGGCCCGGCTACTAATATGGCATATGAGTCGATTTGATAGCATGCGGTCTAAGCACGTATTCAAAGAAGCGTTAAACTAACAATGCAAGTTAGAATGATTTGCCAAGTCTCGATGTATGCAAGACAATGATGCAAACATGGAGTATGCTAAATGGAACATGATGCCCTAAACTAACCAACATAAGCTAATAAATAAAAAGGAGAAAGACCGGGGGGGGGGAAGGGTGTTGGAAGACATACACGTTATTACAACATTACGCTCTCACACAGGAGAGTTCGAATGAACTAACTAGCTATTACAAAGCGAAATGAATAAATAGCTAAACTACTTAACTAATTATTACAAACCGAAGTAATTAACTATTCTAGCTAATTAAAATAATTACAACATGAGACAAATTAGCTATTCTAACTAATTTAATTACAAAGCTGCTATGCTAAGCACAATACTAGTATATTAATAGCACGGATCCCGAGGATCGATGGAGGGCTCATGCATAAATGTGGTTTCCACTCGAAAAGCCACTATTTCTGCTGCTGAATGCCTCTGTTGCACAGTAGGACATTTGCACTGATTTCCATCTCAGAACTAACTCTGTTCTGCTTCAAGAGGACACTGCTGAATTTGCACTAATGGCCGGCAGAGGGCCTGTCGTCCACTGATGATGGCCTGAACTTCCTTTCTGCAACAGAGAACAAATAGTGCAGAGACAATGTATTCTCAAGGGTTTGTTTGTACAATTCACCCCTCTTTATCATGAACAACTCAAAGCAGTAGTCAAACTTGATTCACAAACCATCAATCTATGCAATTTCATTACATGATGGCCTTTGAACCAAAGTCTGCAAGTTCAATAAATGCAACAAAACAAGACTCTCAAAACCACCTCTCTATCATGAAAGATCAAGGGAAGTAGTTGACAATGAATCTTGAACCGTTTTTATCACTAAGGAGTACGAAACGACTCAAGACTCAAGGGTTCAATTAACGTCTAATTGAACCCAAACAAGTTCTTATCTTGCACATTTTTTAACTCTATTTTATTACTTCATTTTAGATTACCATCCATTCTTTAATCAATTAAGTCCACAAGTGAATTTGAGTCCTCTAATAGAAAGAGGGCTTAAACCAAGTGTTGGTTTGGGCATGAAAGAGACGTCATACCGTTGGTAATGAACCCCCCAAGGGATTAAGCCATTAAGCATGACATCTCAATCTCATGCTTAAACAAACAAGTAGTTTGAAGCCACTTTCAAAGCAAAACAAAAGCCAAGAAAGGAGGGAGGTTATAGAGGTGATTAAGAGTGATCACAAGTATGGAAAGCCATAAATAAATGCAATCAACTCAAATAAGGTGGTGTCTAAGGCCTAAAACACTAAACTCGTGAGGACAATCACACTACAAGCATGCAAAGCAAAGCTCAAATGCAACAAACACTTAAAGACAGTCCTAAAACAATATAAAAAAAAGTCCTAAAACATGTTGGAATTAAGACAAAAATAGCTAGATTAATAAGCTAAAACATAGATCATGCTAGACTAGTAAGCAAAACACAAGGATGGGAGGCTAACCCCTCCAATTTTGGACTTCAAACCATGATTTTAGCCACTGAAATAGCTCTGAAAATCAGTGTTTAGAAACTCAGAAAAAGATAGTACAAAGGTGGGAAACACAAGGGTAAAGGCCTTGAGGACAAGGTGTAAAGAATGGTGAACCACCCCTTAACCTTTATTGGCCTTAAAACCCAAGTTTCAGCCCAAAAATACAGAGTTTTTATTGCCCAAAAACAGTAGAAAAATAGTAAGGAAAAGAGTAGATACAACAAGTAAAGAGGTAAAGCTTTATACCTCTTGAAGAGAATAACCAATTCTAAGCAATAAACCAAGGCAAACACACCCTCAAGAGGTCAAGCAAGGCTCAAGGATACCTTAACTAAAAGATGGAGAGGTTTGGTTAAGAGTGTATAGGCAAAGGTGAAGGATATGTAAGCAAGGGTTAAGAAATTTGCAAGAGAGAGAGGAAAAATTTTGCTCTAAAATTTTTCTAACCTCTAAATATGAGAGGGGGGTCATCTATATATAGAAAACATGAATTTCCCTCATAAACATCTAGCCATACATGTGAGAGCAGATGCAAGCATCTGTGCAAATAGCTGGCACAACTGTCACAAGATATCTGCAAAAGACATTGGTGGCCGGTCGGCCATCACTGGTGGTCGGCAACCAAGAGTGATGGCCAGCAGCCCATAGCAGTGGCCGGCAGGCTACTAGAGGTTGCAGGCTTGAAGATCACTGGTTTGGTCCAAAACAGGGCAACAGGGGTGCAAGGTTTAAAAGACTCAAAGCTGTGGCATTCCGTTGAGGATTTCGAGCACTTGACAAACATATACACTCATCATCGAGTGTGCAAGCGATGACGTCCAAGTCGTAAGGGCCGTTAAAAATGGGGTGTCTACACTCAGGCTAGGTCAAAACACAACTTCCCAATACAATATATAAGATACCCCATTCAGGTTAAAGAAAAATTCCTTATTTTTCCCATTTGTTTCAAAACACCTTGCTTTCCCAAAAGGTGTGCAAACTCGCACTGTCACATCCCAAATACATTTTCAACCGTCTACAACAAAACTCAGGGATTTTCAAATTGTTTTTTTGAAACCACAAGTGTTACTCATAACACCAAAATCAATTTCATTTTCAAAATATTGTTTTATTATTATTATTTTTTAATTTGTTGAATTCAGTTTTTCATTAAACCAAAAACTTACATTTCAAACCCAAACCGTTTTATTTCAAGAAAACTACTCAAGGCCACAACGCTAAAAAGAAAATTTTTGTTTTCCTCAAAATCATTCCTTAGCGTTCTCCTGTGATCCGCAACACAGTCACCCAACAAAGCCTATCACAACCACGGTGATGCCAGAATACCAAAACAAAATTTCCACGATGAGAATCCCTAGAAATTTTCGAAATGCCAACAACGCAATAACACGAGAAAAAGAAATTTCACACCCACCAATCACATAATGACGCAAAAGCATAGCATAAGACCAAAGTTCTCAACTGTAACCCCAAACCGGTTACATAAACTCAGAACAAGTTCCCAACTGTCCATACAGGACCTACATGCCACACCACGACACTGTTCAATTACACAACCCTTAATTCCAACCTATTTTTGAGGTGACTAAATGTCAACCAATCCAAATACTAACCAATCAACTATCCAACACCACTATCCCACACCAATCTCCAAACATCAACATACCACTTAACTTCACATAAGCCAACATCAATACTAACACCTTGCCCAACCTCACTAACTCTGAAATGGAGTTCCATACACAACCTCACATGTTTGTTGAATCCTTCCGAATTCCTCAAAGTTAACCTACAGTACTCTGATTCTCAACTCACCCATCATACATATGCCTATGTGGCATGCACATCCTCACTTCACATTTGAGTTCGAAATGTATTCTCAAGTTAAAATACCAAACCCCCTCAAGTCAACGCATACACCAACATTTCACACCACGCACACAAGGATTGATAAGGTCAAAACAACCCTGATGGAGCGCACAAATCACTCTACACAATCTTACTGCTTCACTCAGAGTTCCACTATCCAAACCAAACAACAAACACCACACCAAAGTAACCCAACACTATTGAGCATTAGACTACTCTTAACAACACATTAAACACACTATTGCTACACCAAGGCAACCTCTTAGGATAGTCCCATGACCAGTCCCCTTCAATACATCATTGAACAACCTCCAACCATGAACCGGTACACACCATGCAAGCAAAACCCGTTACATACTGCACAACATCTCACCCTTAACCCCAAATAGGTTATCTCAACACTAATGCCCTCACTCTGCCAATGTATTTACAATCCCGATGAAGTTCACAACAACGAGTTTCACATATTTATTCTCTCGTACCAAGCTAACTGGCAAAAGCCTACCACGCTACAACGCCACTGACATTACGTAACAACCCAAACCAAACAATAAGCAAACACAACACCTCCATCCATCAGTGACCAATAAGTCAACTCTTTAATCCACATTCTATCCCATTGTAGACACCCCATTTTTGACGGTCCTTTAAGACTTGGATGTTCTTGCAGGTACATCCGATGGCGAGTCTGATTGCTCACCGAACGCTTGAAGTCCGCGAGAGCGCCACAGGTTTTAGTTTTCCAAACCCTGTATCCATTTTGTCTCATTTTGGACCATTCTTAGGTCTTTTCAGCATGAAGTTGTTGATGGCCTGCCGGCCATCCTTGAAGGCTGTCGGCCATGGCTTTTGGCCTGCCGGCCATTGATGTGCCTTGCTGGCCATCAATGAAGCCTTGCTGTCCATCACTGATGGCCGGCCGGCCATCAGTCTTTCCTGCAGATATTTTGTGATATTTTGTGCCAGATGTTTGCACAGGTTCATGCATCTTCCAACACGTGTGTGGCTGGATCTTTGTGAGGGGATTTTGTATTTTCTATCTATAGGACCCCTCTCTTGCATGTAGGGGGGTTAGAAAAAATTGAAGACAAAAAAATCTCTCTCTCTCTCTCTCTCTCTCTTATAATTTTGTGCCTTGAAACATATTTTCTCTACACTTTTGCATACACTTCCTTGATAGAAGTTACTTCTATTTGAGCTGAGGTTCCTTGAGGCTTGATTTGAGCTCTAGCAAGTGGTCTTAGCTTGGATTTGTGCCTAGAATTGCTCTTTGCTTCAAGAAGTAGTTTACTTACTTTGTTCTCTTATTTAACATACTTGTTTTCTCATCTTTTTAAATTGTTTTGAGGCTGGTTTTGAACTAAAAAAATTCTATTTTTATGACCTGAAAATGGTGGTTTGAAGCCTTTTTTTTTTTTGTTAAGGGGTTGTCCACCCATTTTGCTTCTTAGCTTGTTAAACTTTTGTGCTATTATTCACCACTTTCAAAACAACTTTTTTTGACCTTTCAACCACTAAATCTAAAAGGTTTTTTAGTGGTAAAAATCAACTTCTAAAGTCCAAAATTGAAGGGGTTGCCCTCCCCTCCTTGTGTCTTGTTTGCATGTCTAGTTAGCCTCACATGTTAACTTATTATTTTAGCTTTTTGTGGCTTGAGTCTAGCATGTTTTTGCCTCTGAAATAACCTGTTTTGGCTCTATTTTGGGCTGGTTAGCTCAGTTGAGGCTTGTTTTGCATAGTTGTAATGTTAATTCCTTCACTAGCTTGATGTTTTAATGCTTTAATCATCATTGTTTTGAGTTAATAGCATGTTTTAGTGTTGTTTTACACTTCATTTCAGTATCTAAAATCTCTGCAACCTTCCTCAATTCTTCACTCTTTTGTTTGCTTTGAAAGTGGTTTTAAACCTCTTGTTTGCCAAAGTGTGAAATAGAGGTGTTGCACCTAATGGTTTAATCCCTTAGGGGGGTCATTACCAACAGTGTAATGTCTCTTTCATGCCCAAAGCAACTCGTTGTTTGAGCCATCTTACCATTAGAGGACACTCATTAATGGACTTAATTAATTAAAGAATGAATCGGTAATGTAAAATGAGTAAACAAAATTGGACAAGTAAAAGAAGCTAGATAAGCATCTTTTGTGTTGCATTGCATGTGTTCAAATCGGACGTTAATTCGAACAAAAGGAAAATGGGACATTTCCTACTCAAAAGTGAGGAAAATGCCATTTTCCTTGATCTCCATTGCCCTTGATCATGCATGAATGGGTGGTGGTCTTGTTGGTCATATTTGTGCATTTATCGAAATTGTACAACTTGGATCTTTGGCCATCATGCAATGAAATTGCTTGATTGGTGGTTTTGGATCCAAGTGTGTCACTCTTTGAGGTTTTAAGATAATAAAGAGGGGTACAGTACAAACATGTCCTTGGAAAAACCTTCATTTTGCTCTATTTGTGCTCTGTTGCAGTATGGTGACTCAGAGCATCAGTGGCCGGCAGTGCCTCATCAATGGCCGGCAGTGTACCTATCTGGCCGGCAGGTGGCCGGCAGCAGCCATCCATGGCCGGCAGGCCACTGGTGTAACCCTCAGCAAAGATTTGGAAAGTTGAAGCAGAAAGGTTCTGAAGCATGCTCAACCCTGCAAACAGAGCCTCTCAAGAGCAAAATGGAAGACTTTTCAGGGCGAGAACCGAGCATATGCATATTCCACTTCCCAAGGAGGAGCAGCGGCAGCATAGTTTAATATCTCGCATGCTTAATTAGTGTACATTCGTTTTAATTAATTAGTTTGCTAATTAGTTAAGTGTTGTAATAATTTGTAATTGGTTTGCTAGTTATTCATTTGATTTGTAATAAATAGTCTAATTAGCTTAATTAGATTAGTTTAATTAGCTTAGCTTGTTCATTCGGACCCTCCTCTGTGAGGGCGTGATGTTGTAATAAGTGTGTGTGCATGTGTGTATGTCTTCCCACCCCACGTCTTTCTCTCTTTTATTTAATCGCTTTTGATGGTTAGATTAAGGACATGTTCAATTAGCATACCTTATGCTAGCATGTTTGCATCCATTCATTTGTCTTGCATGCATCGAGGCTCGGCGCATCATTCAAACTGTATTACACTTTCAATACTTATTTGAATACGTGTTTAATTGCATGTTATCAAATCAATCCATATGCCATATTAGTAGTCGAGCCTATTAATTGCATATTGCATGTGTTGCATTAGGCATCTTGTATAGTTAGGATCATGCATCTTTCTAACTAGTTTTTGTTTTGGCTCGGAGTACTTGATGAGTTTTATGCTTTAGCATACTTGCATGAGTGTGATTGCCATGTTGCCATGATTAGCATGCTTGCCATGATTAGTAGAGGCCCATCATGTGGATGAAGGTTTGTTGTTTGAATTGGAACGATTCAATGAATGTGAGTTTTAAGCCTACTTTGTTGTGGCACATCATGTTTTAAGCCCACTATGTTTGGTGGCAAAACTGCATCTTTAAGCCCACTTGAGGTGGCAAATTCAAACCGTTTTTGAAAACAAACATGAGTTGAATTGTTCCAAGTCTTGCAAACTAGTCTATACTTGCTTGTGCGTGTCACATAATAAAGCTAGTGTAATAACCGGAATAAGAACACGTAATGTTTATAAAACGCATATCATGATTAGTAGAGGCCCATCTTTGATCGGGCGAGCGGGGGTGCTCAATTCATGACCTTCCCCCCTTGTAACTAAGTTCCCGAGCCGATGCAACTTTGGTGATGACGAACACATGGCCTTCGGCACGAGTCAGTGTTTCCTAAATTTTCTCAAAATAAAATATTTAGGTGGCGACTCTGTATCGGGCAAAGCAGTCTAATTTTGGCATTATTTGATTTAAAATCGATTTTCCAAAAAGATTTTCCGGATTTGGACTCTTTGGTGTTTATCAGTTTCACATTGCACTTGTGAGACTAAATTTAGAACCGCATGAGTCCGAACTATGAGGCCTTCTTTTCAAACCTTTTCCGAAAGGCGGGGCGCGGAAAAAGGCGAGCCCACACCTATCACTCATTATACGAGTACAACCAAAACGCTAAGTCCCCTGGTCAATCTACCAATTGCTAATACTTACTGAACAATTACCCTGAACCAAACCCCGACACATATACACAACACTTACAAGGCCTTCAAAGTCATATTATCCTAACTCCATAGAAGAACAAAAGAAGTTCTCAACCTCCTCCACCCAAGTCACAACTCTACATTCCCTACTACTCTCTCAACTAACCTAGAATACTACTCAAGCTAAAACAGGGCCTATCTCCGAAAATAATCACCTCCTCACTGTCATTCCAAACCTCGACCAACAAACACAATACTACTCCTATCACTACAAGACACAACCTTTTGCTTCCCAAGAAACTTCCACTGCAATAAATTGAAACTTATACCTCTAACATAAACCGACATCAACCAAACCGAACATACTAACTGGTATAACTTCACCCTCGCAATATTCTAACTAATCATAACGACCCTCAAAATACCAATCACATTAAGGAAAACTCAAACTTACAACATATCAAACTCATCAAAATAAACAACCCACCATGTATACATACATAAACAAAAGTGATAATATTTCAACGGTCCACACCGTATCAGTTACAAAACAAAACGATCACATAATAATTGCAACCGTTTACCCTCCAGTTCCCAAAACAAGATACTCAAAACTAACTGCCTAAAACGGCTATCCCTCTGCCAACACCACGATCACATTCTTATCCTGATTTCCTAGACGGGTTATCCTTAACCCCCGGAACAATCCCTAAACTACGATGCCAAGGACAAGAGCTACAGATGTGACCTAGCTGGCCACACTTGAAACAAAGCACGCATCTTCCCACTCAGATAGAAGTTCAACCCTTCAATGACCCTCAAAGTCTGGTCTACTTGGTTCTGGTATCATTATTGCTCCTGTCCGGACAGATAAGGCTGAACCCAACTAGATTACAAATTATCCAAATAAGTCCCCCGTTGTGTACAAAAACGGCTGGTATGACCCGATTGATTACATTCATAGCAAATAGGCGATTCCTAAATACGTGACTGGTTCGAAGTCTGAACTGGTAAGGATTCCAATGACTACTCCCCCTGTGAGCACTCAATCGCCCTAAGTCCCGGCTAGCTAGATGACCCCGTTGGTACAATTATTGGTTGAGGCAACAACCTTGCCTTTCTCCTTTGGATCTTACTAGGTCTACCATGGCCCCCAGCCGTAGGAGTTGCTGAAGTGACCCCCTCTCCACTCTGTCGCATGACTAGGACTGCAGTCTCCACGTGAGCCGCCGCTTCTATAAGTGTACGATAATTCCTATGCCAAGGCCCAGCAATCTTTCGCCAAACATCATCACATAACTTACCCTCAAACTCTGCACAACGGAGCTACTCGATTTCCACCAACTTTGGAGCGAATCTAGACAGATTGGTAAACCACGACTTAAATTGTGCCAAAAGTGTAGCACCTTGGCACAACTCCAAAAATTGCTTCCTCAACTCTTCCGTGTAGAAGGAGGAAAGTCGTCACATCCTCGCCTAGACATCCTAACCAAAACAAACATATCAAATTTAGCACATATCAAATGGTGTTCCCAACAAAATCTCATACACTCTAGCATTAGACACACAACATATCACCTATATAGCACACTCAGAGGTGCCCACTCAACGTTTACTACCACCTCCCAACACGTTTCTATTAAAGAGAAAACATGTAACCTAGGCCTACAAAGATGGCCCACGAGTACCCTTCACCGAAATACTCACACAGTACCATCATATACGCAAATACTCAAACAACCGCATTTAGACTCCAATCAACTCACACATCAGCTTCCGCATAACACGTAACAAATAATCAAGCTAAGCCTACAAAGATCGTTATTCATTCCAGCGCTCTCTTAGAATTCTCATTAGAAACAATGTTGATCAAGTGTGTTTCCAATAAGACCTCTAAATTAGTCAATTAGACACCAAATAATATCCATGAGTCTCAACCCCATGCCCATATAACATGCAACACGTAAGCATGTTATCACATAGCACACAACATACAAATGTCCTCACCGCGATTGATAAACCCATTATGGCTAACCACTTCCCGTGAGCCCAAGGTTTTCAAACTCATTTAACTCTAATACCAAATTGACATGCCCCAGATTTACACGATCCGACTCATGTGAATAAACCACCCAATGTGAACAATAGATAACAACTCTCATGCAAATGAATATAATGGCCCTGTTTGGTAGAGTTGTGGGAAAGTGCTTATAGCTTATGCCTAAACAGCTTATTGCTTATAACTATGAATATAAGCTGATTTCTGACTTATAAATTAAACGTCTCCTGCCCCACTCAAAGAATAAGCTGATTTCTGACTTCTAAAAAGCTATAAGCTATAAGCTATAAGCTAAACCAAACACATCAAAATAGCTTAAATTAAGCTGAAAGCTGAAATAAGCAGCTTTTAAGCTGCACCAAACAGGCACAATATAGTCACACAATACATGTGTTTATCCGATTTTATACATTTCTATATACAACATCTAAGTCAAATGGATATTATATAACTTAAAACATACATAGATGTTATAAATTAAATTGAACGCCCTGAGACTTACATCATACACAAGAGTGTAACCCTTACAACAATGGCACACGGCCAATAAATAACATAAATGACCCCATGGCCTACAAATAACTGAACCACCCTACATGGTTCCGAACACAACTTCACGTCACAATCCACATCCACACATGTACACCTAAAAAACATTTTCAGCCATGTAAGGTGGGCATAAAACCCAGTAGAGAATATTTCAAAAACTAAACATGCTCCACTAGCATAAATGATCATGATGCAATACATATATACAAGATGCCCAAATGCATTTTCAAATCCATTTGATTTCTCAACAAAATCCTTTCTTTCCAATTACCAAAACCTTATCTTTAATCAAAACGTTTTCGAGTTTAAATCATCCATTTGATATAAAATCCCTTTCTAAAAACCGATCCAGGTATCTCAATACCAACCATCAAATACATTGCTAAATCAAATGCGAATACATCGTTAAACAACAACAAATACTTTGCTATAACCTTTTTCCAAAACATCCTATCAAGTCAAAACGATAATAAATAAAATGGATAAATCTCCAAGGCTGGTGTTCATCTAAGTAACTATACAAGTCATAAGGTTATTTTTATCAGTGCTAACCGGAAGGCTCGACACCTACCGCGTGAGTTTAGGTCTTTCATCATGGACACACAGGCCAACTTAATTCTGCTTTAACACCCCCTCACAACTTTACCACTTTATTTACCTTTTTCCAACAGCACAATACGTGTGGTTCAAAATATTATTTTCCGAAAGAATGCAAATGTTTCAAAACATAATACAAGAATTTCCAAAACCTCTTTCCAAACATATGGTTTTAAATTCCAAAAATCCATTACATGCTCCATGATATGAATGATTTCAAATTTCGTAATCCACATGCAATTTCTAACACAGTGCAATGTTATCCTCTACCGATAGCCAAAACAGTTATTTGTAATGCAATAATTGAAAGATAACAATATAGATATATTTTTCAAAAGAGTAACAATAGCCATTTTCAAAATCCCACAACCATTTCCTTCCCATCTCTTTCCAACCAAACCATTTACCAAAATCAATCCAACTCCCAAAACAATATCATTTAGGATTTTTTCACAAATTGGGGCTTTTCCACTTTTAGAAATCCATATGCATTTTTTATTACCAAAAATAACTATAGTAGCAAAATCATAGCCCAACAATCCCCCAATTTCACAAAACCCTCAAGCCCAAAATAACATTTCAAAATCAACCAAATGACTACCAAATATAAATAACAAAATACGCCACAAATATGCTACCGAACCCATATTGAGTTAAGGGAATAAACCCTACCTCTTGAAGCGGAGAGGAGAACTTTGAAAAACTCAAAGTCAATGAAATCACAAAACTCTTGGATCAAAAGAAAGCCCTTTATGAGATCTACAACCTTTCTCAAAGGACCAAGGTGAAAAGATGTCTCTAACCAAGTAAATCTAGAGATCTACATAAGAAAAATTGAGTTTCTAAGAGAGAGATTCACGGTTTAAAGAAGAAAAAGAGAGAGAGAGAGAGAGAGAGAGAGAGAGAGAGAGAGAGAGAACAAAGAAAAAGTGAATGAGAAAAGTGTGTTTGGGGTCTATTTATAGTGGTAGAATAATAGCCCTAAAGTCAAAGAAAAGAATAAGTCAAACCCCCAAATAGTTGGGTCCAAAACCGAACTAAAATTTTTGAAAATAACTCATAGGGGTCAACCCTCAAGAAGAAAAGCTGAGACACTAATGTGTGTAGCAAACAAGGGTTAACCTTAGGAAGTAGTGGTGTTGACCCTATATTTCAATAGCAACACCCAGAACACAGCAGCAAACAAGGGTTGACCTTGGAACCCATGGTGTCGACCTTATAAACTAGCAGAGACACTAGGAGTAAGGCAGCAATGTGGTGTCGACCCCTTGAAGGCTAGTGTCGACACCAGAACAAATTTTCCAACTTCCCAAAGAACTTTTCAATGAAAACAAGCGCGAACGAATAATCCCAACAAGTCTAAATCGAATTGTGCTCTTCCAAAACCAAAATACAACAACTCTGAAGACTCCCAAAATGAAAATAAAGAAATTAAATACACTCTCCAATAGTTTAGAGGACACAAGTGCCACATAAAAGGGGCAGAGTCTAATTTACTATATATTTTTTGGTAAATTGTGATGTCCCGAGTTTCGGGCTTGAATAGTATTGTCTAGTGGGGTAGTATGTAATTCTTTCGGTGTTTTGTTCATCATTTTGAGTCATTGAAAATTTGTTTATACTTTTATTTAACCTCTCGTAACTTTTCCTAGTTGTAAACTTTGAGTTTTAGGCATTAGAACTTGCCTTGGTTACAAAATCACCTTCTAAATTTCTGGGCAAAACCGCTTGTGCAAAATTGAAAACAGCTCGAGTGGATCCTCACAGGGTTTTTCAAAATTTTTAGAGTTTTCTAGGCAGAAAGCCGCTCGAGCGGATTTTAGATGGATTTCTGGGCAGCTCTCTGGAGTAATCCGCTCGTGGAAGGAAAAATTTATGCTTGTGCGGATTGGGAATTCCGCTCGTATGGAATTCAAACTGCTCAGGCAAATTTTAGTGCGTCTGTCTCGAATTTCGTGCTCTTTTTTCTCAAAACTGATGCCAAAAGGATGTTTTGACCACTTTTTCAGCTCTCTCTATATATATTTATTCATCTTTGCTCTCCCATCTATCTACAAACCCACCAAATTTCGATCTTCTCTCTAAGATTTAGCAAGATCTACTAAGAATTTGAGAGGGCTTTTTACATCAAATCGACGAGGACTACGAAGGCTACATTCTCACCGATCGAATCAAGTTTTCATCAACATTCATTTTTAGGGTTTTTCTCTCATTCCTCTTCTAAGCCTGAGGTAGGGATAATCTTTGAGTTATATATATATTTTTGCAAGTTTATACATGTTTTGAGTATTTTATCATGTTTTGAGTTATGGTTTTTGGGTTGTTAAACCCTAGATAATGTTTTGGAGTTGATTTCATCTATTTTCTCCAAAACTCTTGAGAATATGAGTATGTTATAAGATTTAGGTGTTGTTTTGGAAAAATCTTTTCGAAAATGGAACAAAAATCTTGTTTTGATAAAAACTCTAGAATTTGGGGATTTTGGAAAAAGGTTGTGAGATTGGCAAATTGCTGCTTGATAATTTACCGTGTGAGTAAATGATAGAGGAAATTCTATAGTTGTATCAAATGAAGAGCTTTCATGAGAAAATGAGGAATTGTAGAATTTGAAAAGCTTGAGCTTGTTGTTGTTATTGTGGAAGAACAAATGCTAAAAATGATATTCAATATGTGGAGAATTCATGAATGTTGTTATTGTTATATTTGAAAAATCTAGAAATCCCCTAGATGTTGATTTGTGATTATGTATCAATTTTAAGCAGTATATAACAAACCCAATCAAACAATCAAGACAAATCGACACAACGATTTTAACGTGAAAAAACCACAATTGGACACCTCCAACTGTGATTAAAAAACCACGGGCAATAGCCACAAAACAATCTACTAAGAAGATTTAAAGGAATTACACAGGTATACTCTCAATTACCTAGCGAATCCACGCCTAATTGAACCAACCTCTATGTGCCTCTTCCAACCCCGTCTTCACCTCGGAATTGTCTTTATGATAAGCCACTCCAGAATCCACCGAAGCTTCAGGCTCGAATTCTTCAGAATCCACCGAAGAACAACTTTCTCTTTTGTATAACAAAACCTTTGATGTACTCTCTTTTAAACCATGAGTTGAATACTCAATAAAAACATCAAAGAAAATCTAACAAAATATTTCCAGATATAAACCTTAAGATCCAAAAAGAAGATCTGGAAAAGTACCCTTAGCTTTGGGAGAAAACCAAGTATTTATAGAAAACCATAAGTAATCCTAGATTTGGAAGAAAACCAACTCCTTAAGAAATCTGGATTTTGAAGCTCGCTCGAGCGAAGCTTTTCTCGCTCGAGCGAGGAGCTTAGTTTTTCATGATTTCTACTAGTGCCTTGGCTCGAGCGACGAATCCTTGGCTCGAGCGACCAATCAATTCTCTCAGGTTTTTGTGTGTGGACGCAATCCGTCGCTCAAGCGAGAACTCCTTGGCTCAAGCGAGAAAGCCTTAGCTCGAGCGAGCATTCCTTGGCTCGAGCGAGCAACGGCGGACATGCAATTTTGAATGCAATTTTGCATTTTGCTTCGGCCACGAGCTGACTGGGCAGCTCGACCCCCGTAATAATCAGCGAAGTGGCAATCTTGAAAGTATTGACATCACAAACTTCTCTGCAAAGCACGATTCGGGTTGGATTCACCTCTAACAACTCATAGCCTCACTGAAATAAAAATGCGAATAAAATTACAACTCAATGGAGTTTTGTCAAATGGGGTTGCCAATAATAAAAACCTAACAATATTGTCTCTTGGAAAAAATATACTATGATATTATATTGATAAGAGATGTGAAATTTGATTACAATAGAGGATTGTGTGGATGAATTAAGAAATTTCAAGGCATTGATATAGAAATGTACAGCATTGGCATTGTTGAGATGTTTAAAATGGAACCTTATTATTGCATTGGTCATTTGCATAGTCATTCCATTTTTTCATTGATACAATTGATTTCGAATATTGCATTGGAAAAAGGTATTGTTTTGAGGAAGAAATTTTTAATCATATTGATTTATTTTTGGGATAAATAGGTTGGTAAATCCGGATAGGGGGTGTAGTTGGTATTGGTTAAGTTGGTCTGAGTGTCCATGGTGAAAGATCGAAAACGCGCGTGGATGAGGTACCACGCGCCTTTCGGTTAGTTATCAGTGAAGTGGGAATTTGGTAGTGCTTGTTATGCCTACTTGCAGACACCAACCTAGGAATTACCTGAGTCGTATTTATCGCCCCCTTTGAACTATATTGAAATTATCGAATTGTTAAATTTTCAAGATTACATTAGTGTACAAAAGTTTTCAAAAGGTAGAGATGTATGTTTTAAAAAAAAAAAAAAAAAAAAAAAAAAAAAAAAAAAAAAAAAAATTGGCATGACATATGCATTCATCCCATGAAATTGTATAAAATGTATATGCTTTGTGAAGATTTTTTTACTGGGCTTTGTGCTTACCCCTATGGGATTTTGTGCAGGAAAGGATGTGGTAATTCCGCCGCGTTAGAAGCATGGGATATATTTTGAGAGTACAAGGCTCTTTTCTTTTGTTGTAATTATTTTTGACAAGCCAAGGATTTTATATGTATGAGTTCGAAACCGCTTTTGTAACCAGGCTTAAGCCTTGGAATTTGTAGCCCTCAAGGGCATTAATTCATACTAAACTTCATTGCAACATGCTATAGATTCATATTCTAGGAATGTTGAATATATAACCGCATGTGGCGCATTCTTTTGTAAATCTCTTGATGGTTAATGAATTACAAATGTTGGAGATTTGATGATGATGTTAATATTGTGATTTACTTACGTTTACATTAAACAATGGAAGTTGGTGAATCTTTATTGTGTAAATTTTCGGGGTGTGACATAAATTATAAATATATCTTTTGAGATTTACTTAAAGTATAAATTGTCTCTTATAATTTTGAAATTTGTAAACATTCTATTGTCAAAATTTTGTTTAACAAAATTAATAGAAAATGAAATTTCTAACTACTCTTTTATACAATAATAAAATTACCTGAATTGTTAATTACAATATATTTTTTATAACATTAAAACTATTAATTGACTTAATAATTTATTAATAAAAGAGGCCGTTTGTTATGCTATTAGAAACTTCAATGAGCGGAATGCAATTTCTAGAACCACAAGGAGCAATTTATATTTCAAGCAAATCTCTAGATTTGTAATTTACCCATTTTTAAAGATAAAATATACTACCTCCGTGTTTGAAAAAAAAACAACTAAAAGTATTTGGATAAATCACACTGACCTCACCTAAAATTTAAAGAAAATATAAGTAAACCCACATTTTTTATATAATCACACTAACTTACCTTTTAGTAAGGTTAAATAGACCGAAATTAATACAGATAGTATAAGAATATAAGGATAATTAAGGAATAATATATATTTCAGTGTAACACAAATGACAATATCATTTTTTTTTTATTCATATAATTAACAAATTATTAATGAAAAATGAGTTAAGTGTTATATAAATTAAAATCTTAAGAAAAATTTAATGTAATTATATCAAAACTTTGGGGCTTATTATATTTTTTTCTAAATCTCAGGAGAGGTTAGTGTTATTATAATTTTAGTGTAATTATACTGATTTTCCTTTAGTAAGGTTAAAAGAATCGAAACTAATATAAATAATATGAAAATGCAAAGATAAATAAGAAAAATATATATTTTTTAGTATAAAACAAAGAAGAAAATAATATATCTTTTCATCCATATGACTTAATAAATTACTATTAAAAATTAAGTGAAGTGTTATGTGAAGTGAAACTTTAAAGTATTATGTCAAAATTGTAAGATTTATTTTCCAAACCTCAAAGGAAGTAATTTATTATTTTTTAAATTATTTTTTTCTTCCTTAATCAAATTATCCTTGTGGACAAACAGTTTAAATAATGTTTCACTTATTTTTTTATTACAGTATATAATAAAATAAAAATAGTAAAATATATTAAATATAATGAAGTACACATTTTTTTCACTATATGTGTCATAACCGAAGATTACAAATATTATAATGGACACACATGGTATACACATTTTTTGAGATGTGTTTTATAGTATTTCTCACATTATAAATAAAATATGATATTTATTAAAAACTGTAACGCCCCAAAATAAATACACAAACCCATCTCAAAAGCAGAAGAATAATTGAATTAATAAGCTTTCATTCATCAAAATTTAATATACATGAGAGACTGATAAAAGTAGAAATGAAAGTTATGTAGACATTCATTCACCTTAATGGCTTACATTTTTCCAAGTCGTTGCTTGGTTATAACAAAAACGAGCCTAGCTCAACACAAATTAAAGCCATTGGCTATACAAAATAGATATAACAAAAATAGAAGCTCTTGCTCCGAATCCCTCCAAATTACTACCTTGGCGAAGGCATATCACCAGCACCTAAAAATAGTTTCCCAAGTAGGGTGAACCAAAGCCCTATAGAAACAATCTATCATAATATATGAATCTTAACAAAGATATAGGTAATATGCACATGTTCAATGTCCAATGACAAGATCTTTTACAACTCTTTTCCAAAACCATGTTATGCCAGACTTATATATCTCAATTCAATTTATCTTGGTTCATTAGTTACACCCACTTCATTTAATCAATCAAACAGAAGATACACCTCACAGGTCTCTAACCAATATAATTCTCATACAAATACATTCACTTGCCATTTCACGGAAATTTCGTCTGCGAGAATCGGCACCCATAGATACGCGCGGTTTTCAGGACTTTCACCCTGGACACACATGCCAACTTAGTTTAATGGAGTCCATCTCATTTCTTCTCTCAAACATGAAGTACATCCTCTTTCTCCTCCTAAACATCATACATGTACAATGTATACACATCATAATCATATTCAATGATAAAAGCTAAGAGATTAGTTTCAATTCACCTAATCCTTATGCAAATTCTACAACAATCATGGCTATCCTCCACCGATATCCCAAAACAGATATTTCTAAACAGATATACAATCTTTACAACAGATAAATTATCCAAATTTCCATATGTGCAAGGTAATACATATCTAACTCCACCATTTATATAAACATCCATTCAATTTCATATTCCCAATACCAATTCCATATTTTATACAAAACAATTATTCGAGACATTTTAAGGCAAACCCCTTTTTCCCGCTTTCATCCCAAACACCAAAAATCGACTATTTTAACACAACACAAGCTTATATTTACTCCCATAACTATCTCCAATACATCCATTTGAAAACCCCTCTTTTGATTTTAAACCAAAACCCGAGGTTTGTTCAAAATCACCTCAAATCCCAATATTTCTTACACATCAACAAATAACTAAGCTGAAACTCGTAGAAGAGCGTAGAAAGTCCCTACCTCAAGTTTAGAAGACCAAGGGAGAAGTGGAGAAACTCCAAAGACACCGAAACCAAGATTGATTCGGATCAAAACGTAGCCCTTGAGGTGCTCTACTTTTTTAACAAAGGCACACGGGTGGAGAAATCACTAGATGAAGATGAAAAAGTAGAGAGAAGGTAGGTTTTAGAGAGAGATGGTCTCAACTTTAGGATTTGGAGAGAAATAGATCTGAAAAAGTGATGTAAAATGACCTTTTTACGAACTGATAGACGCACAGTCCGCTTGAGCACAAGAGTGACGCTCGAGAGTCAGACACAATAAGTTGTTCTGCTCGAGCGCAGAATGCACTCTCCCAGTAGTTTTGCAGTCAACAGACCAATTGCTCGAGCACAAGAATGGCCACTCGAGTTAAATCCGCTCGAGCGCAGAAACGACCACTTGAGCGTACAATACACTCTCCTAGTAGTTTTGTAGACCTGCAAAAGTACTGAGAGTTTGCAAATCCCGTTCGAGCACAAGAAGTGCCGCTCGAGCGAAGGATCAAAATTTTGGGCAACAAGGGTTTAAAAACTAAGCAACCAACCTGTCCCAAACGCAACTACAACAATCCGAAAGTCAAACTTAAGGAGATACAAGGTAAACAAGATGTAAAGAACAATATGAAACCATCAAACCCAAGTTCGAGATACAACAAGGGTCGGGTCAAAAGCAGAATCGCTATAACTACCATCCTCATAATATTATTATTTTAATTAGAGTAATATTACACTTGTCATATTTGTCTACTACATTTGATTTATTATTTCATGTGTCATTATTGTATAAATTTATGGATCATGTCACTTATATATATATTATCAATGCAATTGTGACATATCATATGATAAATTAAGTATAATTTATCTATCTAAATTAAACATAATTTATCTATCTATCTATCTATCTATCTATCTATCTATATGCTATATAAGTAAAAGGGAGTTTTTAGTGAGAAGTCTTGTGAGAGTTTCAATATCTCATACTAATTTTTTTAATTTTAAATAATAAAGAAAATCTCCATTAACTAACTTCCATTCAACCAAATAAAAATAAAACTCTAATTAGTTTATGATTTATATGATAATCCCATGTCAGGAAAAGAAGGAAAAAATAAGTTGTTTCACTTATATAAAGTCAATCTTATACTCCCATTTAATATTGTAATGTTGTGCATGTTTCAATTCAATATAGTTTAAATTTTAAAATAAAATTTAAAAGTTTTAATTAATTAATTTTTGTGTTAGTTGGTTGGTTTTTTTGATCTAACCGATTAGGCTAAATCATTTTCTGTTTGACTAATTTGTTGGTTTAATCGTGATTTTGGCAATTTTATCAAAATATATTGGTTAGATTTGTTTGATTTAAAATAAACTAAAAATTGAATCTGATTAATGATTGAACGACTAATAGTGCTTAATTAGAATTAAACTTTTCAGCCAAACAATTGTTACTTTTATTTAATAATCCCACATCGAAAAAATAAGAAAAAAGTGAATTGTTTCACTTATATAAAATAAATCTTATACTCTCATTTAATATTGTAGTTTTGTGCATGCTTCAATTCAAGACAGTTTAAATTTTAAAAATAAAATAACATTTAAAAGTTTTAATTAATTAATTTTTGTATAAGTTGGTTGGTTTTTTGACCTAACCGATTAGGCTAAACCGTTTTCAGTTTGACTGATTCGCCGATTTTATCGCGATTTCTCATATTGATTTTCTTAATTTTAAACAATTAAAAAAAATCTCTATTGGCTAACTTTCATTTAACCATATATATAAAAATAAAACACTAATTAGTCTATATGATCTAATTTATGATCCCACATCGGGAGAGGAAGGAAAATATGAGTTGTTTCACTTATATAAAGTGAATCTTATACTCACATTTAATATTGTAATGTTGTGCATATTTTAGTTCAAGACAGTTTAAATTTTAAAATAAATTTAAAAGTTTTAATTAATTAATTTTTGTTAATCTTTTGATCTAACCGATTAGGCTAAATCATTTTTGATTTGACTGATTTGTTAATTTAATCGTAATTTTAGCGGTTTTATCAAAATATATTGGTTAGATTTGTCTGATTCAAAATAAACTAAAGATTGATCTGATTAAAGATTGAACGACTAAGATTGCTTGTTTAGAAATAAACTTTCCCCCTAAACAATTGTTAACTTTTATTTTATAATGCCATATCAGAAAAAGAAGAAAAAAGTGAGTTGTTTTACTTATATAAAGTAAACTTATGCTCCTATTTAAAATTATTAAAATTTAATTTATTCTAATTTATTTTTCTATACTTTTTAAATAAATTATATGTTATTATTTAATTTCAAAAGTATTTTTAATTATTTATTTACCACGTGCATATGCTAGTAAAAAATATGTGGTAAATGTAACATTACTCTTTCGATCCCATCTTAGGGAATAGTGATCCATTTAGTCTCAAGAATTTTCTTATAGACCAATTAGTCTCATTGATTTTGAAAGGTGGATTTAATATATTCTTTGAAAATTGGGTTTATGGTTATACCTTTATTTCCATCACGTTTCTTTTTTTTCTTTTATTGTCACAACCCAAACCTGCCCCTATAGGTTTAGTGTCGTAACCAGTCAGTAATCCTAAGATTACCAAAGACCTCTAAGACAGATTAGCAAAATAAAGGGGCTAACGGAAGCAAATATCAAAATACAATGTCCATAGAGCTAATTATGAAAATCAAAATACATTTGTGCATGAAAGGTAAGATACACAACTTATGAAAATCAAATTTGGAGTGGATTTTGATATGGGAATTTTTTTTATTTGGAATGGTTGAGGAGTACAAAAAACCCCTTAGTAAGCTTTAGATAAATGTTTAATTTCAAATTGTGGAATTTTAATTTGAAATGATTTCAAATGTGAGATTCTTTAAACACTTAAAAATGTGAGATTCTTTAAACATTCTAAAATGAGTATAAAAACCCCTTAGTAATCTTTGAATATATATGTAATTTCTAGTTGTGGAGTTTTGATTTGAAATGGCTTGAAATATAAGATTCTTCAAACATTCCAAAAGGAGTACAATAATTCCTTAGCAAGTTTTGGACAAATATGTAATTTTAAACTGTGGGGTTTTAATTTGGAATGCCTTGAAATGTGAGATTTTTCAAACATTCCAAAAGGAGTACAAAAATACCTTAGTAAACTTTGGGCAAATGTGTGTAGACACCCCATTTTGACTAGCCCTAAGACTTGGGTACTTTCTTTTGATTACCTAATGATGAAAATAAGAATGTGTTTTTTACAAAATTCTCAGTAAAAAAGATAGAATTTGAGCTTTACTCTCCACCCTAAGCCTATTTTAGCCAAGTGTTTAGGTCTCATCAGCACCGAAGCAAAGCTGGACTAAATTGAAGTAAAACAGCCAACTTTCTCTCTGGCCGGTCGTCCAGTCGGTCGACCATCCAGTGATAGATTTGCCCAGATTTTTGTTACTTTGGGTGGAGGACTTCACAACCCCATTTTTTGACCAATTTATGCATTGAATGAATGTATACTCAGCCTCCATTGCCTGGTGCTTGATCCATTGAAGGTAATGCTCCATTTTTGTCTTCCATTAACTCCACTTATGCTCCATTAGCTCCATTATCTTCCCTAAATGCTCTATTAGTTCTCTACTTTGTCTTCCACCATTGCTCCACTTGCATTGTCTATATAAGGAGAGCTCAAGTCTTGAGTTTTAGGAGAGGAATTTGAGAGAAGAAGTGTAGAGAGAATGTTGAGTTTGAATTAGAGTTTGAGAAAGAAAAGAAAGTTTTGAAAACAAGAGAGTTGTCTTGTCAAAATAGTGAAGTTACCTAGCCTCTATATATCTCATCTTTCCTTGCAAAACCACTCAAGAACCAAGTCCTATAGCTTTGATCAAAGAGAGAGTAATTCTTGCCAAGTTGAAAAAGATTAAGGAGTGATCAATACACCCTCCTTCTAGCTCAAATTCCAAGCTTTTGAATTGAGGATTAAGATCATAATTCACAACCTTGAGGGTGATCAAAAGAAAGTTTAGAAATCAAGAAGTTCAATCTTTATTTGAAATGTGAATTTTCAATTATTTCATTTTCTTGTATTTTCTATCTTATATTTGTTTTCTTGCTTTCGTTTCATATTGTTTTGTTGTAATCTAACCGGAAGTGGTTACTTTTCAATTCTTTCATTTTCCTACACTTTCTATGTTGTATTTGTATTCTTGCTTTAGTTTCATATTAGTCTTGTTGTAATCTAACCAGAAGTGGTTGGTTGAGCCATCTACATATTCTTTGTTTATTTTTTTACTAGTGTTGCAACAAGGCAGGTTTTGCTAGGCTAGTTGGTCGGCCGGCTAACTTCTTTTGGAAGAAACGGAGTAGTCTTCTGGTGTTGAGCATACCAATTTCTGGTGGTCTTCAGGTACATGAAGCTTTAATTCTCTTTTCATTTGAGAGTTTTGTGAGGTTTTTTTTATTTATTATTTTGTTGTAATATTTTCCTCCTCCCTCTCTCATTTGGTTTGTAATTATTTATTCAAAGAAAATGCATCATATTTTTCCCCGCTTTTCTCTATCCCATTCTTTTACTTGCTTTCCTTTGTGAATATGCATCATATTTTGTTTTTAATCATATCCATGCTTTGCATCCATGTTTCATGCATCTTGATTTAGCTAAGTTTGCATTTGTGGATTTATTCAATTCCTATGTGTGATTATGTGCGCTACCTCATATTCTTGAGATGATTCACATGTCATATATTAGAAGCCAAATCGTTAATTGTATCTCATGAGTGAATTGCATTAGGATTTTGTATATAAGATTATGCATATTTTGCTAATATTGTTTTGCAGCTATTCGCGAGACGTCAATAAATATGTAACTTTTTATACTTCAGCATCCCGCTTGTGTATGTTTTTCTTACTATGTTTAGCATCCTACCATGTAGCTACTTGCTTACTTGATATAACTGTATTAATGCCAGTAGATGGAGTTTGCGTCGCTTAATTTGGAATGATGTTGATTTTCATGTTTGTAAACTCAATTTCTTTGAGTTGTACATCTTCAAAACTCTTTCAAAATAAATGAAATCAGATAGTTCCAAAATGAATGGCATAGTCTATACTTATTTGCTTCACATAGTAAATTTTAGGATTTATTAAATAATCGGAATATGGACATATAAAGTTAATAAAATTCATATCATAGTTTAGTAGAGACCGATCTTTTGATTGGGTGAGTAGGGGTGCTCAATTAATACCTTCCCCTCTCATACCTGAGGTTCCAAGCCAAGCATCCTTGGTTACGACAAATAGTGGCTTTGGCATGAGTCACGAGTTTCCTAATTTTTTCAAAATATTAGGTGGCATTCTAAGATCTGGTAATGTAGTCTATTTTTGACAAAAGTTTTGTAATAAAATGGATTTTCTATAAAAGTTGTCAAATCTAGACTCTCACCTATACTTCACATTGCACTCATGAGACTAGATCAAATAATTAAGGGTCCAAACTGTTTAAACGCGCAAGAGTATCCCCTGGGCGATGTTACAATGTGTAATTTCAAACTATAGGTTTTGATTTAGAATGGCTTGAAGTGTGAGATTTTCCAAACATTCTAAAAAGAGTACAAAAACCCCTTAACAAACTTTGAGCAAATGTTTAATTTCAAACTGTGAGTATTTCGCTCATTTATGGATATTAACTAGTATCAACAAGTGTAAATTGTAGGGTTATAATGTCATTTCCGTACAAATAGAACTGTTGGATTCATTAGATTATTTAAAGGACTTATTGATTATTAAGATATGAAAGTGGGATTTATTGGTTCTTCCCCTAATATATGAATAATGTAATCTATTAAATTAATACAATAATCCATGTCAACTTCGGATGACTTGCTTGCGAGTTTTTTTCTTATTCATTCAATAATTATTTTATGTGCAAATAGATAAGGGTAAATTATAGTAAATCTTCTTAAACTATAATTAATTATTGAGTTTTAAAATTTAAGGGGCAAAACACAAAGATGTCACAGTTTAAGAAAATTTACTGTAATTTGTCAAATATATATATTTTTAAAACAAATATAGTGCATAAATGCAACGCCCCCAAAATAATACAATAAAGATAACTCATATGCGGAATAAATATGAGAAACAACATACTTTCATACATCAGAGTTCACTGTTTAACAACCAGTTAAATGCCATGTAGGCTTACATCTTTCCAAGTCATTGCTTTGTTACACAAATTGAGTCTCGCTCATTATATCTTAAGCCCTTGGCTTTACAAATAACAAACATACACACATAAGGCATAATTAAGAAGCTCTTGCTTTCCGAAAGTCCATCCACGCTATTGCCTTGGAGGAAACATTTCACCTGCACCTAAAAATGATATTCTCATATAGAGTGAGCCAACAGCCCAGCAGAGATAATCTAACACAATAGATGAAGTTTAGCAAAGGTATAAATACAACGTGCATAAACAATACCGATACTAAAATATCCACAAGGCCTGCATATTCATATACCACTAAGACCTAACCTCATTCCATTTTCCTTCAATTTATTTCCAGTTCATATATGCTACTCAATTCATGAGTTAAATTCATTATTTTTCAACAACCAAAATGAGACTACAACTCAATGGTTTTCCAACTATGCAAAACACACATAAACACTTCAAATCTTGCCATTTTACGGATATTTCGCCCAAAGGAATCGGCACCCACTTATATATGAAATTTCGGGTCTTTCACCTAGGACACTCTGGCCAACTTGTTTTAAATGGAGTCCATCCCCTTTCTCCTCCTAAACAAATATACATATGCAATGTATTTATAAACATAATCACATATGGAGTACATCCCCTTTCTCCTCCCAATAAACATACATATACAATGTATTTATAACATGGTCATATTCAACGACACCAACAATGGATTAGCATTAAATCGCCCAATCCTCATGTAATTTCTACAACAATCATAGCTATCATCCACCAATAGCCCAATACAATTATTTCAAAAGAGATGTTCAATATCAAAATAGATAGTTTATTCAAAACTTCCATAGGTGAGATAATACATATCCAATATCACCATTTATAACCACCACCTTCAAATTTCACATTTTCAATGTTAATCTCAATTATTTATACAAAATAATAATTTAATCAAAATTATGGACAAAATCTCCCTCTTTCCAAATATTAACCCAAACACCAAAATCAATTATTTTGGCACAACGTGAACTTATGTTCAAGCCTCATACTCATTTACCTCATATTCATCAAATACCCCTCTTTAATTTTACACCCAAATCCTAGATTTGTCTAAACCACAACCAAATCTCATAATCTATACACAATAGCAAATAACTAAGCTAAAAACCATATTAGAGTGTAGAAAATCCCTACCTTAAGTGTAGAAGACGGACCAGCAAGATCGAAACTCCAAAGATGACGAAACCAACTCTTACTTGGATCAACACGAAGCTCTTGAAGCCCTCTACTTTATTCTCAAAGACACTAGGGTCAAGAACACAATGGATTTAGATGAAACCTTAGAGAGAAGGTGGCTTCTAGAGAGAGAAGCTGCAGATTTAGGGTTTGAGAGTGAAAAATGAGATAAAAAATGAAGCAGAACGGCGTTGCTGTGAACTGATGTACACCAGGCTCGCTTGAGCGAAGGAGTTCTCGCTCGAGCGACCAGACACAAAAAGGTCGCCTTGCTCGAGCGGAAGAAGCGTCGCTCAAGCATAGAACGCAAAGCTTCAGTCTGCCACCTAACGCAGATGCACGCTCGAGCGCAAGAAGCCTCGTTCGAGCGAAGAGGCCAAAATCTGGGCAACAACCATTTGTACCAAAAGACAACCAACATGTTCCAAACTCGCCCAACAAGTCCCAAAACTCAAATTCAAAGAATTAAAAGGAAGAAACAAGACATAGACAACAATATACAATCACGGAACCCAAGTCCGGAGCACAATAAAGGTCGGGGTAAAACCAGGATCGCTATGATAAATGTGTGCTTCATTATATTTAATTTATTTTATTATTTTTATTTTATTGTATTCCATAATAAAATCAAGTGAAAGATTATGTTGGGTTTAGAAAAAAAAAACAGGACAAAACAGGAAAACACACAAATGTAAAACGATGCCGCATTAGATTGCAACAGTTGTTGTGCTTTAAGCACAACAACATCCCCCAACCCTCACTAGAAAATCGATTCGAGAATTTGGGTATGAGAGGAAAGGTCATCAATTGAAAATCCCCTCTTGCCCAATTTAAAATGATTGACCTTTATTAATTCTTTTTTAAGATATTTATTTTCATATTTAACTCTACTTACCGTTTTTAGCCTAAATTCTTTAAACTAACCTACAATCTAAGTGAGGCACATAATAAATATTATATTACCTAAATTAGACTGATTCCATGTTTACAAAACTCTTCCAAAGTCTAAATTGGAAAACTTTCCAAAGATGGAAGGTTTCCCAAATAGAAACTTTCTAAAACAAGAAGAAGTTATAACAACATTGAAAATACCCTAACTCGTGTAATACAACCTACAAATTGTGCTATTCTCTCAAGAAAATCATAAGAGCATACCAATAATAGAAAGCATATCTATATGTATTGACACTCAGAAAAATGTGAGAGAGGACTTGAACTCCTCAGCACCAAGCTTCACAAGAAAAGGTTAGAAACATGCATGCATGATTCTAGTTGTTTCTACTAATACAAATATTCATTATATGAACCTAGGGGATTTGGTATCACACTTATTGTGCCACAAGCACACCCGAAACCAAGTTTTTCAGGGATGAATCACATGGAATCAAATCAGGAATGACTTCAAATAAGCATAAGCATGAACTAAAACCTAACCCTAATGCATTAGAATCATGTCACTATGCCTAATTTATGGATGTGAAATAAATTGCATGAAAAATAGGTAAGAGACAATAGAAAAAGTGCTAAAATTAGGAAATGTGCAATAAACCTAAACTAGTCATTATCATATGTAAAAAGGCATGGTGGAGGCCTAGTAAAATAACAAGTAAAGGATGTCTAACCTCTGATTTCTAAATCAAACCGATGAAACTGAAACAAAATCGAAAAGTATGAACCTTGTGGTGTGTTCCTCAGGTATTTGAACATTGGTGCTTTTATTATCCAATGAATATGTTTTTTGTGGTTCAAGAACAACTTTTTACTTTTGGAAGTAAGGTAAATTTTAGAGTTATATTTTAATGAGTATTTGTTGAGTAGAGTTTGGACACGGGGAGTTTGGATTGTTTCTTGAGAAGAAAGAAAGGGTATATATAGGCAATGGTAGCTTCGTGGGCACGGCTATACAACTGGTGTGCAAGGCAAGAAACTACTATACACACCAGGATCGTTTATCACCTTTCCAAAATTGAAAAGGGAAGCAAAATCTCGCAAAACTTTGTTTGCATGCATGTAGGTAGACACATGAGGTTGCAAGTGTAGGATGTGCAATTACACGTGTAAACATGCGGTTGGATGTTGGATTATGCAACTGCAAACTCGTGAGTCGAACCATATGATCCAAACATGTGGATTGCCTAAGAATGTGTCGTCGCAAGTTCTCAAATATGCGACCTCCGTGATATTATCCCTAAACTTTGAAATTGAGATGAGATTATTTTGAACTACAAGTTATTGCATATATTAGAAATTGTTTGTTGTTGGCAATTGGTGGAGAATTGCATTGTTGTAGAGATCAATATTCTAAAGTGAATTAAAACTCCTTTTTGATAAATCAAATTGTTGAATCATTGAAATTGGAAAACCCATTGATGAACGGTGGTATTGTTGAATACATTTCGTTGATTGAGAATGTATGAGTAGCGTTGTGATTTAAAAACCCAATTGATTGAGAATTGAACTTTTCATACTATTGCTATGAAAAACAAATATTGTTGAGAATAAAAAATTGAACGTTGTGGAATTGTAAGAGATGGTTAAGGATTGATTTTCAGAATGACTCAAATGAGAATTGGGAATAGATGTTTGGAAACAAAATTGAGAAACACAATTTTGTAAATCGAATTTGTGGAATTGAGAATTGTATTCGAAATTTGTGAATTATGATTTGAGAATTACAAATGTCTTTATAATAATAGTGAATCTAGGTAATGTATAGATGGGAATGTGATTAAGTTAGCAAAAGAGTCCATAGTAAAAATAAAAAAATATGCATGAGAGTAGGTACCTATTTGTCCTTTCATCTAGCAACCGGTAAAGTAAAAGTGATTAGATAATGCTTAGCGATGACCACTGACAGATGTATTAATAACCTAAGAATTCACCTTGGATGAATAAATGGAATTATTTTATACATTGAAATGGGATTTGTATGAATGATGAATTTGGTGAAACATGCATTGTTGCTTTGGAAATTGAAAAGATCATTATGAATTGAAAACGTTTTACTTAAAATTTGATTGTATCTATATTATATGACATCATGATCATATAGGCGCATAGATTGATATTAGTAGACATGAAATTTTTTCTATTAAACATATGGTTCATCCCATATTGTTTAAATCTTTTCAAGTGATGATGCTGAACCACGACCTCGAGTTGACGTGGCTATATGGATCTGAGCTTGAAAGGCGAACTGTGATAGAGAGCTCTAAAAGTATAGCTCTAAATAAAACTTTATTGAGCTGGCATTGAAAAATAAGGAGAGAAAAAAAACACAAGTCAAAATATCACATCATAGATGGAACCCACCCCATTAGAACTCTCTTTTTAGAGCTCCAAAACATTTTTGCTTGAAAGGCTCCCTTACTTATAGGCATTTTTGCCTTTGTTTTGCATTGTATCATATATATTCATGCCACGTAGATAATATAGCGACCCCGGTCTTTTCCCATTTGATTATTGTATCCGGACTTATGTTCCGTAGATTCCATTGTTGTATCATTGTTGTTGTTGTCCTTTAATTCTTTATTTTGAGTTATAGGATTTATTGGGCAGGTTATGTTACAGGTTGGTTGGGTTTAGAAACCAAAAGTACATGTCCAGTTTTTGGGTTGGTCGCTCGAGCGAGCTCTTCTTCGCTCGAGCGAGGTCTTTGATTTTGGTCCTTCGCTCGAGCCAGGGTCCCTTCGCTCGAGCGAGCTTTGCGTCCAGTACTTAGACCTGATGGATGTGTTTCTTGGCTCGAGCGAGCTTCCTTCGCTCGAGCGAGTGAGGTGTATGTCTTTGAGTTCTTCGCTCGAGCGAGCTTTCCTTCGCTCGAGCGAGCTTTTGGGTTGCAGACCTGAAGCATCGAGTTTTTGGCTCGAGCGAGCATTTCTTCGCTCGAGCGATGATTTTCTGTGTCTGGTCGCTCGAGCGACCATGTCTTCGCTCGAGCGAGCCTGTCAGGTATAAATACGCAAAAACGTATTTTAAAACGGTTTTCAGCCTCTTTTTTTATTCTAAAACCCTAAAGTCCGACTTCTCTTCTTCTTTAAACACCTTCTCTCCTAGGTTTGATCTAGTTAGGGTGGGTTTTTGCCCTAGTTGCTTTACAAATAAGATAGAGGGGAGTGAGGGCTTCCATTTAATCTGAGAAATTCGTGGTTTGGAGCACTTTGAAGTTTGGGCATCATCTTCTTCTTCTTCTTTCTGAGTTATATATTCGAGGTAGGGATTTCCTACTCCATTTATACGCTTTAATCATAAGTGTTAGTATTTTGGTATGTGGGGGGTAGTTTGGTAATTTTGGTATGTGGGGGTAGTTTGGTAATCTTGGAAGAAACCTTAGGGTTTGGTTTAGATTAATTTGTATAATTAATTTAAAGGAATAATGTGGAATTTGGTTTAATTCATAGAATTGGGAATGTTAAATTTACATTCATTGTTATATTTATTTCTTGTTTAGAAATAACTGTTTTGGGCTATCGGTGGAGGATAGCCATTGATTGTTGTAGACCTTGCATGCGGCTTAGGTATAACTGAAATTATGTCACCTATGTTGACTGTTGAATTAATACAGAACATTACTTGTATTGATTATGTTGTATATGGCAATTGTGTGTTTCATTGCATATGCATTTTTATTTGGAGGAGATAGGGGATGAACTCCACGGTTTAGGGGAAGATAGGGGATGGACCTCTAAACCGGATTTATTGGGAGGAGATAGGGGATGGACTCCAGTAGCATCACTCTTATGTGTGCTTATTGTTTAATAGAAATATTTCTATTTATTGTGAATATGATACATCACTAAAATGTGTATCAGTTGGGAAGTATGGAAGTGAATTGATTGTGAATGATACAATACCACTATGTGTATTTGTTATGATTAGGTCTAACTTGAATTGTTATTCCTGTTGTATTGGAAGTAATGGTAATAAAAGATGAAACCCTGTTGGGTTATTTGGCCAGGTTCTGAGCCATAAGTGGAAAGTAAAATGTGCCATAGACAATGTGTCATAGGCAGTGTAGACATTCGTGTCATGAATATTGTAACTTGATTATAGTGTGTTAACCATGTATCAGATGCTAATGCTTTAGTTATCGCTTATGCTTGGTTTAGTATTTCTTTACTGGGCTGTGGCTCACCCTATATGGGAACTTTATTTTTCAGGTTCAGGTGGTTCACTCCCTCCAAGGACTTAGCTTGTGAGGAATTGAATTTGAAGACTTGTTTTATCTGTTATTTGTTTTATTTGAACATTGTAATTCTTCAAGCTTAGGGCTTTATCTGTTTTGAGTTAGAACTCAGTAAATTGTATCCAAGTGTTGGCTTGGCAAGATGTAAGCCCGTAGGGCATTTATTATGGTATTTTATTTCGTAAGACTCTGATGATTGATGTAATAAATAATGTCTTCCTTTAATAATGCATGTTTTGTTTTATATTCTTTGGGTTGAATTTTGAGGGCGTTACAGATAATAAATATATAATGGATGGAAAATGAGAGATTTTATACTTTGATATTTATATATACGGAGCTTTTGATTTCTATTATTATGTTTTCCACGTGAGTTTTGAATTGTTCTTGTGGGTTCGGATTTGGGAATTGCAGAGCATGATATAATATATTTTTTAAAAAAATTTCTATTATGCTTTCAAAAATAAAAATAATAAAAATTTTAAAAGACTCATCATTTTTTTAATTTAAAAATAACTTTTGTTATAGTTTTAAAAAAAATTCAAAAACTTGTAAAAATAGTTCATCAAACAAATTAGTCCTTGGCCTTAAAAAAAAATAAATAAATGAATAAAAAATAATTGCATCATTCTGTTTGCATCACATTTTATTTTTCTGCAGATTGTGGCCTATTAATTATGGTTAAGTTTGATTATGGTCTGTCAATTAAAATTATAAACTATTTCAAATAATGACTTTGACCACATTTGTTTTTATTATTATTATTTCTGTCGACAAACATACTAACATGGCATGACAGATGTGTTAAGGACATGACATGATGACATGTTAAATAGAGGGCCAGAAAGTTAGCAATTGCAGTAATTTGAAAGTTAGTTGTTGAGATCAAGAAACCAAGATCAAATCAAGCACCAAATATGCAAAATTGTTCCTATCAAACATGAGATATGAATAATGTTGAGAAAATCATGGGTTTGTTGAGGAAATCGTGGGCTTAGGTTATTTCTTTCTCTCATGTGGCTGAGCTTATAAATAGGCTAAGAGAGATACAAAGATCAATCAATCAATCATCAACCACTCACAAATCGTGAAGAATTATTTAGGAGTAGTTTAAGTTAGCCATTTTTAAGAGTAGCTTAAGTGATAGTTTTCCAACACTCATTTCTCTTCTTTCTGTCAATTGCTATATTTATTTAATTCTTTGTTCTTGTTTAAATTCTTGTAACTAGTGACAAGTGACAATTTATTCGAATTAATATATATATTTTGTTCTGCTTCAGTTCTTTCTTATTTAATTACCTCTATGGAAGTCCTTAATCTATTTAAGGCATAGAACTTAACCACAAAGTCTGATCTTTTTATGTTTATTTGAAAATTTGTTTAAGTATGTTAATCAATCACTGTTGATTGGGCTTAAACCGAATTTTTGCTAACATAAATTGGCACGCCCAGTGGGACCATTCTATCTTGGAGTCATGATGATGAAGAAGCAGACTTATTCTTATGGAATCTTGCCTTCAACAGGTATGCTTATATCTTGTGCACCCATGGATACAAACCGCCAATGGAATGGCAGCGTTCCCATCGATACAGATTATCAGTGGAATGCCTCATATTCTGAAAATTGTCAGTGTTATGGTGGTGGTTTTACCACTTATTATCAACATAATGACATGACAAATGATGTGAAAAGAATGATTTGGTGTTGTGAGGATGGAATTTATTGGTGCGGGAGTGAAATTTTATTCCTAAAAGAAGAAATTAATTCTTTTTATAGGTAAAGATTTCAAATGATTTCATCATCTCCGTACTATTTGACGCAAAGAGATTTAAATTACTGTGATGAAAAAATTCATTGACTTAAAGGGCAAAATTTTCTAATTGATGAAGAAATTCTATATCGGAAGCAAAAATTAGAAGGCATAATGGCCAATGAAAATTAAGATATGAAAATAATGTGACTTATACGGTTAATACACATATTTTTTAAGAGCCAATTATTCATGAAGAGTCGAGGTATGTGGCTCGAAGGGTTAGCACACCAAGTCATGAAGATAATATGACTTTGGAGAATTTTCACGGGTCATTAATGGCAAAAATTAAAAAACAACCCCTTCTCTCAAAAAAATATTGAAAATTCTGATGATAAAGGTTCACTTAGGGGGCATGATATTTTGCCAAACGTGGCAAAAAGTGAAACCATTAATAGCTAAAAAAAGAACAACCACTTCTCTCAAAAAATGTTAAAAAACCATCACAAAATGATGATAAAAATTCACTTTGGAGGCATGATTTTAAGCCAAAAATGGCTGAAAATTATGAACTTGAGGGGCATGATTTTAAGCCAAAGATGGTTGAAAATTACGAACCCACGTTTATTGAATGTGAATTTTTTTAGCATTGTTCAAAGTGTCAATTTATAAATTTTTCATAACATTCAATTATGTGAGTTTTGGGATTCAACATCCACTTTGGATTTGTGGATCACACCAAAAATTAATTTTCATAACATGGTTTGAAAAACAATGGTTGAAAATTGCTCTATGTAGTGAATTCTATTTAATTAACCAAAATGTGGCTAATAGAGAATTATTTTATTTTTAAAATAAGGGATGTGACTCTTTGTTATGTCACTCGACAAAGCCAAAGATGGAGTGTTCTCCAATCGACAGTGATAGATTAAAAACTACGTAGTGTAATACAACTCTTCAAGAATTTAAATTATTTTCACCATAAAATATTTTATGTCGATTATGGTAAACTGCCTTATAAATCATTTAATTGGATTTCATTCTTCAATCCATTTAAATGAGGGGAACATTGTTTGCATCATATTTTATTTTTCTGTCGATTTTGGCCTATTAATTATAGCCAAGTTTGATTATGGTCTGTCGATTAAAATCATAAACTATTTTCAAATAATAACCTTGACCACATTTGTTTTTATTATTATTATTTCTGTCGACAAGCATGCTAACGTGACATGACAAATGTGTTAAGGATGTGGCATGATAACATGTTAAATAGAGGGTTAGAAAGTTAGCAATTGCAGCAATTTAAAAGTTAGTTGCTGAGATTAAGAAGCCAATATCAAATCAAGAACCAAATATGCAAAATTGTTCTTATCAAACATGGGATATGGATAATGTTAAGGAAATCATGGACTTGTTGAGAAAATCATGGGCTTAGGTTATCTCTTTCTATTATCTGGCTGAGCTTATAAATAGGCCAAAAGAGATACAAAGATCAATCAATCATCATCAACCATCCACAAATTGTGAAGAATTATTTAGGAGTAGTTTA
Source organism: Camellia japonica (assembly GCA_030407325.1). NCBI lineage: Eukaryota > Viridiplantae > Streptophyta > Magnoliopsida > Ericales > Theaceae > Camellia > Camellia japonica. The sequence continues at coordinate 108,155,556 of JAPPVO010000029.1, read as the reverse complement.
AGTTAGCCATTTTTAACAGTAGCTTAAGTGATAGTTTTCCAAACCTCATTTCTCTTCTTTCTATCGATTGATGTATTTATTCAATTCTTTGTTTTTGTTTAAGTTCTTGTAACTAGTGACAAGTGACAATTTATTCGAATTAATACATATTACATTCTGTTTCATTTCTTCTTTATTTAATTACCTCTAGGGAAGTCGTTAATCTGGTTAAGGTATATAACTCAACCACAAAGTCTGATCTTTTTATGTTTATTTGAAAGTTTGTTTAAGTCTGTTGATCAATCACTGTCGATTGGGCTTAAACCAAATTTTTGTTGACACATTCAGTATTGCGTAAAAATATTGAAAAAGGGATTTGTCGTGGCTAAAGGCATAGTAACCTACTCTGTAATCCGGTAAGACTGACTTGAGAGCCTATTTTGATGATTTAAATCGTTCATATTATAAGGTTTGTCAAATAGATTATCTATAAATAAAAAAAAATCAAGTTAATTAAACATCTATAGCTCATAATAATACTACATTTATGTTTAAAAAATAAATCATTAGTATGATTTAATAATTTTTTTTAAAAAAAATTAAAACTTGATCATGAGATTATGAATATTTGATTATATAATTTATTTTATAAATAATATATTTAATAAATTTTATAATATAAATTATTTGAATTATCAAAATAAATGCGACAAACTACCGAGAAATTATTTAGTGATCTGGAAGTATTGCTTCACACTATTCATCTAAAGTGTCAATTATCTCCTAAAAATAGGCAAAAATAAATAAATCTCACTAATTCAACCCACGATAGCCATATTAGAACACCACATCATACTACTCCATGGGCAAAGAATAATTTTCCCAAATTACCTCACCCCACCCTACCTTAAAAGCAGAGTGCACTGTTGTTGAATGGTATCTTTGTTCTCTTTTGAGTCTTTTCCTTTCAGTTGAGGGGGGACAGAAATAGAAGGGTGATTGGACTGGCAATGTCATTTATTTGTAACTTGTAAGCAAGCAGGTGTTACAGCTCATGCTCTAATGGGGTTCTGGAATGGAATGGAAGCAAAGCTTACTTTAGGTCAGACGTGATGCTTTGAATGGACTTCTTTCAGGAATCTCTTTTCTTTTGTCTGGAATCTTTTTGATTTTATAACCCCCAATCCCAACTCTTACTTTTCAAGTGCTTTTCAAAGCTCAACAATATTGGAGTACATCTACTCATCACTTGTGTGGAACCACTAGATAAATACCCCAATGTGGTCCAAATTTTAGACTAGTTTACCAGCCACAATGGCCTCATATTTGGCTCATGGGAGTTCTTTTACAATGGACGTGTATTATAGATTTTTTTTTTTTTTTTTTAAGAATTATATTAAAATATATATATTTTAAAAAATATGCATTATATGTAAGTTATGATATTTGTAATATTGATTATTATAAATGTCATAATTAAATCTTTTCAATCATAATCTAAAAAAAAAAAAAATGGCCATAATCAAATATCGAATAAAGTATAACTAATTTTTTTGAATCATAATCAAAAAATAGTTACAGTAAATCATAACTAATATCATAATAAGTTATAATCAAATTATAACTAAGTTAAATCTAACACTATATTAAGTCATAACCAAAGATTATAAATATCATATCTGAGATATATAATACACATCCCAAATTTGGGAGTATGTTATAGAATTTTTCTTTTTACAATACGCTTCTATATTGAGATTGCTTAGTTATCAAAATTGTGATTTTAGGGAAATGCTTCGGCGTATGCAGCCTTACCACAAAATTACGTAAATTTTCTTGAACTTACGTAAGTGATCTCACAAAAATATATAAATTGAACACAAATTCAGGTAATTTCATGAAAACTTAAGACTTACATAAATTTGTATTCAATTTACATAATTTTATAATAGGATTGCGTATGGTATGCATTGCACACCGAAAAATTTTCCGTGATTTTAATACTATGTGTCATAATTAAGTCATTTTTTGTCATAATTAAAATAATCACAATACATCATAATTAAACATCACTTGGGATATAACTAAAATAGTAATCATAATAATTCATAATCAATAACCAACACCATAATAGTTTATCATCAAACAAAAACTAGGGGTATTCGCAGATCGAATTGGATCAAATATATTATAGAATGATTCAGAATTAATACCATAATAGGAACGGGGGTACTGCTAGGCACAACAGGCTGTTGTGCCCTCCTCTCAGGATGGATATCGGTACTATTTTGATGATTCAAACCGTCATATTGTAAGGTTTGTCAACCAGAGTATCAATATCAAAAATCTGGTTAATCGGATATACATAACCACATGATCAAGGCAATAAAAATATATAATTTATTATCAAAATCACGTTTATCATTTTTTTTTTTTCAAAACAAATGTTATATTGTTATATGGTTATAAATGTCCAATTGACTTGATTTTTTTCATAAATGATCTACTTGACGAATCTTTTAATATGAACGGTTCGAATGATCTATATAGGCCGATATCAACCCCACGAGGGCTCAATAGCCTGCTGTGCCTTCAAGGCACAGCAATATCCTCTTGTCCTACCATAATAGGTCTATCCTCTCCCTCCAAGGGCTTCCTCACTGCACTGTTCACCTCCTCCATACTTAAACAACTTAAACAAACTGACATAAACAGAAGACTACAAAAAATAATAAATCGGCATATGATATTCCGTTTTCTATAATATAATATATTATAGAATTTCCCTGGCGCATACCTTTTCCTTTTTAGTTTTTGGTTTGTTCGTTCTTATGTTTTAGAACTGATCGTTTTATTTGATGACTGTACTCTTCGAACGTGTTTGTTTTGAGGGATTATTTCATGGGATTGGACTATTAGTCCATCTTGGGTTGTTTGGAATGATCTAAATAAGTGTACTTTTTGTCTTTTTACGAAAAGATGTGCAGAAAAGTAGAGAGGTGATGTGATGGAAAAAAGATAAAATTATTTTTGGTTGCCAAACTTGGCTGGTTTAATTTTTTTGCTCCGCATTAATAGTTCCTTCGGACTATTAGTCCCTCATATGAGGGATTATTGTATCTTAGGGGGAGGGGTGGGATTATTTCCATGGGATTGGTATTCCCATGAGACTAATGTGTGAAATGTCCATTTTACTCTCATACTATTACGTAATAAACAATTGAAAAAGGGTAAAATAATTTTTGAACATTTATAAATTATTTTTTTAGTGTTGTTAATTTAAAATTATATATTAAATAAAAAATATAAATTATAAATTATAAATTAATTAAAAATTATGGCCTTATAATTTTTTTAGTGTTGTTAAAAAATTAAATTTGTATATTAAATAAATATAATATAAATATAAATTATAAATTATAAATTATAAATTAAATTTAATTAAAAATAATAAATTAAAAATTACAATCATTCCTTATCCTGTCCGTCCAAACAAACACAACCTTCGTACTGTCTTCCTATTTTCTTTCTATCATCTGACCATAGTTGGTTCGCGCCATCGAACTAGGGTAAGTATAATTCATCCTTGTATGTTTTATTAATCGTGATTCAATTTATTTATTCAATTTGCTCCGAACCCACGCTACTAATGTTCTACGGATTAAAAAGTAGAACCCACTTAATTATTAGGATAAATTATCAATAAATCTTAATAGTCGAACTTAATTCCTATCAAATCCTATTGAAAATAAGATCTAATAAAATCATCGCTAAAAATAATTATTGACGATTTTTTGCATATGTCGCTAAAAATTAACAATTAGTAACTTTTTTTGTCAATAATTTTTATAAATTGTCGCTAAAATTTATAATTAGTAATATTTTGCAATGACAAAATTTTTAAACTATCACTGAAAGTTAAAAATTAGTGACATTTTTTTGTGACGATCTCTAAAACTTATAATTTGTAATTTCTTGTGATACAATTTCAAACTGTCGCTAAAAATTAGCAATTTGTGACGTTTTTTAATAGTATTTGATAAAAAAAAATGACGTTAATTATCATAAAACTTATTAGATAATAAATCTACCTATTAAGACTTCCATGTAAATTTTTCTAATTATTAAAAGTGATGACTTATTAAGTGATGTAGGGTTAGATGTGCCAGGCTCAAATCAATAAGTTCATAATTACAAAACCAATAAGTGCATTAATTTAGGTAAAGTTCTATTCGTATTATAGGTCCATTATTTGACATGTATAGCCACAATTATTTTATGTGATTGATTGTGTATTCATAACCAAAATGGGCTCAAACAATTTTATTGGTATTTTCATAAATAAAATAGGATAAAAGATAATTTTAGTATTTAAAGTATATAATTTTTGTCATTTTAATCCCTCAAATTTCAATTTGTCATCAAAGTTATCAATTTGGTCATATATCTAGCGTTCGTCAACATTGGTAACGGAAAACATATTTAGGATAAAATACAGTTTTAATCCTTAAAGTATGCATTGTTTTTCTTTTTACTCTCTTAAGTTTTAATGTTGTCATTTTGATCCTAAAAGTTGTCAATTTAAGTCAATTGGGTTCTAGGCCTAACGTCCGGCTACATTAATAACAAAAATATGGATAAAAGACAGTTTTGATATCTAAAATATTCATCTCATGTCATTTTAATTCTTAAGTTTTAAATTTTGTCTTTTTAATTATCAAAATTGTCAATTTGAAAAATATGAGTGAATTTTTTTTTTTTTTTTTTTTTATTCAACGAAAAGAAAAGATTTTATTAAAACTTCAGAAGCCTAGAAAAGTCCGGTAAAGATTGCATCATAGCTTGCAGAGTGTATCCCAACTATGTTGGAATCTATCAACAAGTCTAATCATGTGTATACCAAGATTAAAAGAAGCAGATCTGGCAACATCCCAACAAAAATACATCAAAAGTGGCCTAAATCAGTGACGAAATTTGATTCGCATGGTGTTAATTCCTTCCAAGGAGAAGATGAAATCGTTCAGAGAGTACTCAGTGATATTAGTCAAATACTTTACCCAGACGGCTGTTCTTACTTTCACAAACTCCCTCAAATCCGCCCAGTTAGGTTCTTTTTGAGAGAACACCTTATCATTTCTTGCAAACCAAAGAGTCCATAGAATCGTTAATAGTAGTACTTCCCAGATGATTTTTTCCAAGTGCATAAAATTGTGTCCATACCACCATGATAAAAGATCTAGTAGAGAACATGGTAGAACCCAACTTACACCCCACTAATTACAGTTCCGATTTAGAGCACTAAATTAGTAGCTCTAAAAGTATCATTAATGAGTTGACAAGTGCAAGAAAAAATAAATAAATAAAGGTCAAATTATCACATCAATAGTAAGGTTCACATGATTCCATATCATTAGTAGTGCATTAGTAGTGTTGAATTAGCGGTATGAAGCATTTTTTCCACTAATTAATACATTCAGTCCATACCTTCCATGAAGAGCAGCAAAGAAGCAATAGATGATTGGTTGTTTCAGCCTTAATCCCACAAAAGGCATAAGGAACAGAGGTTGGGAGAATAAGTCGACTGAAAAGAAGATCAGATGTTGCAACTCTATTCCACCTTGCCATCCATTCAAAAGCTTTGATCTTGGGTAGTGCAATTGATTGCCACAACTTCATAACAGGAAATGGTAGAAGATTCAAAGATTCTTCAAAGGCCGTATAGAAAGCTTTTATTGTAAACGGGTCTGTAGAAGTGTGCTTCCAAACTGTAGTATCCTTGGACCTATCTCTGAGGGTTACAGATTGATGAAGACAATGAACCAGGTTTTGATGGAGTTCTTCCTCCCAAGCTCTTATGTTCCATTTGGTTCCCTGAAAAGAGTGGGAATGAAATAAATTATTCATTAGATTCTCATATATCTTGAAGTGGTGAGTGACGATTTCATTTGTAATGTATTTTGTTAGTCTACCAAACATGATAATGAATATTTTAATATCATTCCAATGAATCAAATGTTAGCTTAAGTTCTTTTTTGTATTCAATAAGCATGAACGGTGACTGGGGTGAGGTGTTCTCGTGATAAAATGACGAATACAAGAGTCTTTATCGGGTAACTATTCAGTAATTTTGAAGTACAGACGCATGGTATTCTATAGCATTGTGATTGGTGGAGAAGGTGTGTAGGTGGGATGTTATGTTAGGTGATTGGAAATATGAAGAGGCATATTGAATGATGATTTATTAAGGAGTACAGACACGTGGTACTCCGAGAACATTGAATAATTTCCCTCTTTATCTACTGCAAGAGAGAAAAGTATTGGTTAGACATCGGATGAGAAAGGTTTGCGAGTGTAGACACCCCATTTTTGACCGACCTTAAGACTCAGACGTCACCGATTGAGCGCTCGGTGACGTTGCATATTGCGCTCGTTCAGAAGTCTCAGGGTCTCGGCCGTGGGCCTTGCCTCCGGACTTCCGGGCTTTTCTGTACCTTGCCTCGGTTTGCGAATCAGGTTCGGTTTTCTCCGTTTCTCTTCCCAAAGGGAAGGAGAGGTCTCGTAGATCATCTCTCGGTGGCCGCGGGCTACATTTCATGGTCGTAGGCCATTTTGGCCATTTCAGAGCCCGATTCCTGGTTTTCGGAGCCGACGGGCCGAGTGCTCGGTTCGGGACCGCCTAACCACCTCCGTTCGCTCCGGTTTTTGGCATGCATCTTATTTACTCCCTTTTGAGGGACATTGTGGTCCGAGAGACCAACTTTGTGGTCGAACACCACTCCTGGTGCCTAACAGTCGGTTTTCGGGGCCCCAGGCTGCGCGTTTCGGCCCCCGAACCTTCATTTTACATCGGTTTGCGTTCATTTTTGGCAGGGACCTCTGTTTCATCACCAGGAAGGTCATAGAAGGGTGGGAGGCCAGTAATTGTTTCAACAACCAGTTATATTCCTTCATCGCCCTCCGTCGCCCGTTTTCTCTCACTCGGAAGCCAATGCTGACCACCCTTGGGCCATTTTCTTGCACCCTAAACCCCATATTTGTGATGTACACACCTGGGAGGCCACAAATATCACTTGGCCGGCCAGTAATTCCATTTGAACCTTTTGAACCCCTTTGAAAAGTGGGTTGTTCTCTCTCATGGTTCACTGTTTCCAATTTTTGACCACAGGGTTGTGTTGAGAACACATGGGAGGCCACCAATCTGTGGTGGCCGGCCACTAATCACACTTAACCCTTTTGACCCTTGGCCGACCGGCCATTGGGAGAGCCGGCCGGCCACCTGCAAGCCCAAAAACTGGCCGGCCATGTTCCTTGGGTCCTGTTCCTTCCAAATATGTATTCTGTTTCCCCCCAGATTCTGTATCCGGGGGGGCAACTTTTGGAGGGAAACTTGGAGTGATTTCCCTCCCTTTTTTTCCCCCTCTTTCTCCCCCTCATTTGTGTATAAAAACCAGCCTCTAGCTCTGGTTTTTGGGTTGGAAAAAATTGGCTAAGAGCCTTATATGCATATCTCCTCTATCTCTCTCATTTCAACCCCCCAAACCTCCTAAATCCTACCTCATTCCTACACCATCACCTAGCATCACACCACCACTCCATTCCAGCAGCTTGGAAGGTCTTCTCAGAGCTTAGGAGGTAGCATTTCTTGGTCAAAAGGTTGTCAAAGAGTTGGTCTACAAGGGTGAGTTGCTTTCTCCCTCTTTTGAGCTCATTTTTGCATTATTTCTTAGCCCTTCTTGCTTATACTTTTGAGCTCCAGACATAACTGAAAGTAGTGTTTTTTTTAGCTCTATTTCATCTTTCATTAAAAGCCTCTCACTGTTTGAGGCCCCCATTTTGCACTTGCTTCATTATCCCTCTTGTATGCCTATTTCTTGTGTAGTATTTTAGGCTCATGTGTAATCTGTTTTGAAGCATATTGTAAACTGTAAATAGGCTTATTTTGAGCCCTTCTTCAACATTGTAGAAGGGCTTATCACTGTTCGAATCCTCCATGTATCACTTACTTTGATATCCATCTTTTAGCCCCATTTTTGCATGATTTATTAGCCTATTGAGCTTCTGTTTTTGGACCTTGGTCCGAACTGAAAATGGCCTTGTTTTGACCCCCTCTCCATGTTCCATTAAGGGTCTATTACTGTTTGGAGCATCATTTGTATACTTTGTGTTGTAGCCTCTCTTTTAGGCCATATCTTGCATTGCATTTTGAGCATAGTTGTACACTGTTTTGGGCTCGACCATCAACTGTAAAAAGTCATATTTTGGGCCCCTCTTCAACATTGTTGAAGGGCCCTTACCTGTTTGAGACCAGCATGTATCAGTTGCTTCTTTATCTCTATTTTGGCCCTTATTTTGCATAGGATTTTGAGCATACTTGTATCTGTTTTTGGGGTTTTTCATAAACTATAAAACATCATATTTTTTTCCCCTCTTAAATATTGTAGAAGGCCCCTTCTCTGTTCGGGGCCAGAATCTGTGAGTTGCTTCAATATCTTGCTTTCGGGGCCATTTTTGTATGCTAACTTAGCCCCATTTGTGCTCACTTTTTGGCCTTACTTTAAACTGTAAACATGCTTTTTTTGGGGCTGCCTTGCTTCTGTCTTTACACTTCATGTTCAAATTATGCTTGCATTGCATAGCTATAGGCCATTTCATGCGCCAAATTTCATGTTTCGGGATTCGTCCCATGCATCGGGTGTCATTTTGCCATGTTTCGGGGCTGTTTTGCATCTCATTTTGCCTCTGAAATTTGCATGCTAGTATGCCATATTCCATGTTTTGCCATGTCTTGTTAGAGTGGCATTCCGTGCCTTAGGGTCGGTCCTCGATTTGCGTGCACGTGTACACGCATTTCGAGTGTCTCATTTTCATCTAATGGCCTCTTGTGTGAGTGTGGCTGAGGTCCACTCATGTTAGTGTAAGTCCATTATGCATTGCGTATGCCATTTCATTCTATAGCATTGTGTATGCTAGGTTGTATATTAGAGCATTGTGTATGCCATGTTGCATCGTGCACCGTGTATGCCATTTCATAACATTGTGCATGTTAGGTTGTATCTTAGTTGTATTCATGCATGTCATGCATATTGCATTGTGTTCGGGATAGGAGTTAGCCCGAGCACGGGAAACGAGGTACGTTCCGTACTCCGAGTGACGGAACGTGTCTCAATTCCCTAGTCACCGATACTCCGGATCATCAATGATGGAGTTAGGTTTTGTTGTGTTTTCATATGCATTCATTCCATATTGAATTGTGCAAATCGACTCCTCGGCCATCATGCATCGAGATGCGTGATTGGTGGCACGAGGATCGAGGCATGCATACATTTGTGAAAATACATTGCTATGCCCCTTTCCTGCTCTCTGTTACAGCAAAATCAAGAATCAGCAGTCTTCCGAGGCTTGGCGCGCTTTCCAAGAACAATTGCAAAATAGAGGCTAATTGGGGCATCCCAGTGGATTTCCGCGCAAGGCAGCCTAAACATACATCATTCATCAGAATCAGGGCAGTCCCTGGCTTGCATGCCAGTTTATTATTTTCTTAGTTAATTTGTAAATTAATTAGGAATTTGTACACATTTTGGACTGTATTATTTGGACTGTAATATTCTTTTATTCGGGACTGTATATTTATTCGGACCCTCTGCGCGAGGGCATAATTGTAATAAGTGTGCGTGAGTGTGATGTATGTCTTCCAACCCCACGTCTTTCTTCCCTTTTATTTACCGGCTTATGATGGTTAGATTAGGGCATGTTTCAATTAGCATACAGTATGATAGCATGTTTGCATTCATTCATCTGTTTTGCATGCACCGGGCTCGGCGCATCATACTAACTGCATTTGTATTTCAATTCCAAATTGAATACTTGATAGCTGTTGCATCTCATATGCCATGTTTAGAATAGCCGAGCCTGCTATAGTTGCATTTTTGCATGTGTTGCATTAGGCATCTCTGTATAGTTAGGATCATGCATGATTTCTAATGAGCTTTTGTTTTGGCTTAGAGTACTCGGTAAGTTTTATGCTTTAGCATCCTTGCATGCGTGTGAGTGACTGCCATGAATAGCATGCTTACCATGAGGCTAACTGCTTATGTGATATAAACTGCCTTGAATGCCTGTGGGTGAAGGTTGGGTTAGTTGGATTGGAACAAATCATTGACTGTGTGTTTTAAGCCCACTAGATAGTGGCAAAATCATGTTTTCTAAGCCCACCTGAGGGTGGCAAAATCTGCATTTTAAGCCAACCTGCGGGTAGCAAACCATCTTTCAAAAACAAACATGAAATATTTTGTTCCAATTCAGGCGGCCCGGTCTATACTTGTATGCTGTGCGCATCACATAGTAAATTTAGGCTAATAAACCGGAATAAGAGCACACAATGTTTTCAAAACTAGATATCATGGTTAGTAGAGGCCGATCTTTGATCGGGCGAGCGGGGGTGCTCACGAAGTGACCTTCCCCAATCGTACCCAAGTTCCCGAGCCGAGGCAACTTTGGTGATGACGGACACGTGGCCTTAGGCAACGAGTCAGGGTTTCCTAAATTTCCCAAAATAAAATATTTAGGTGGCGACTCTGTATCTGGCAAAGCAGTCCATGTTTGGCACTTCTTTCAAAAATCTGTTTTCTCAAAACGATTTGCCGGATTTGGACTCTTTTGTTCAGATTAACAACCGTGACAACAAATCGAGTCTGAGCTGTAGCGAGGTCCCCGCGGGCTTGTTACAGCGAGCCATGCATCTTGGTATTTTACGGGTCAGTGTAGCACTTGTATCCTTTAAACTATTTAAAAGTGTATTCAAATCCTTTATTTCATTTTGGGAGTCTTTAGAGTTATTGTATCTTGGTTTTGGAAGAGTACAATTCAATTTAAACTTGTTGGGATTGTTCGTTTATGCTTGTTTATGTTGAAAAGTTATTTGGAAACTTGAAAAATTTGTTCTGTGGTCGACACTTACCTTCCTGGAGGTCAACACTTGCCTTCCTAGAGGTCAACACCACCTTATTGCCTTGCTCTTAGTGCCTCTGTTGGTTTTTGGAGTCGACACCTGAGTTCCAAGGGCTAACCCTTTCCCTTGTTGTTTTGTTCTGGGTGTTGCTATTGAAATAAAGGGTCGACACCTCTGGTTCCAAGGGTCAACCCTTGTTGCTGCACACATTGGTGTCTTAGCATTTACCACTATCCTAAGGGTCGATCCTTGTGAGTTAATTTCCAGATTTTTGGTCCGGTTTTGGGCTCCACTTTTTGGGGGTTTGACTTATTATTTCCTTTGACTTTAGGACTTTTATTCTACCACTATAAATAAACCCCAAACACACTTTTCTCATTCACTTTTTCTTCTCTCTCTCTCTCTCTCTCTCTCTCTCTCTCTCTTCCCCTCCTCTCCCCCTTCTTTAAACCGTGAACCCCTTTCTTTCTCTTAAAACCTCAACTTTCTTACATAGATCTCTAGATCTACTTGGTTAGAGGCATCTTTTCACATTGGTCCTTTGAGAAAACATTGTAGATCTCGTCAAGAGCTTTCTTTCGATCTAAGTAGTTCGTGATTTCGTCGATGGTGATTTTTGGGTTGTCTAATATTTGCTTCAAGAGGTAGGGATTTCTTTGCTTCTTTTCAATACCTCATCTATAGATGGACATATAGTAGATTTTATTACATAAAAACCATATTCATTATGGATTTCCTTGAAAGTCATGAAAAGTGATCTTGGGTTTGAAATTTGTGATTTAAGTTGTTAAGTTAGTTGTTGCTTGGATTAATTGGGGAGTAGTTTATCATGTTTATGTTGAGATGGAGGAAAGCCCTAATTTAATATTATTGACTTAATGGATTTAAAGTGGATGAAGTTGATTAATCTTTGTATTTTGTCAATATGGATTGTATAATTGTATTTATATTTAAAAGGGAGAAGTAACCATGGTATTGGTATTGTTTTAGATTCATCATGTGAAGTTGAGTTGAATTATGGTTTTATAAAATAAAGAGAACAGATTTGGTCTTGTAAAATAAAGAGAATGGATTTGGTTTTGCAAAATAAAGTGAATGGATTTAGTTTTGTAAAATAAGAGGATTGATGTTTAAAAAGGGAAAGAAACCATAATGATTTGTATTTCAGAAATGAACGTAAAGTTAGATTACGAATATTTTAGTTTATTATTATTGTTATTGGACTTAAGGTCTCGTGAGAATAGAATTGTTGTCTTACGTGTATTTAATACATATGCTTAGAGGTTTTGTCCTTGATCATTAGTGGAGGATGGCATTGTTGTGTTGAATAATATCGTGTATGTAGTACACTTGTGTTATTATGGATTCTAGTATGTTGAGATGGTTGGAAATGTTCACGCGCTGAGAATAGGAGATACCATTACCTTCCAGCTAGCGCTTGGAGAATTGGTCGCGCTTAGAATAAGAGGTATCAGTATCTTCCAGCTAACACCTGGAGAATTTGACAAAGGTACCATTACCTTCCAGCCGGTGTCTGGTAAATTGGCAGAGGTACTATTATCTTTAAGCTTGTATTTGGTAAATTGGCATTATGTTATGGAAAGGTGTATCATTGGCTTATTGTGCTTAAGGTAGGTAGAGCATTGTTTCATTTCTCATTTGGTCTTGGTGTATCCTTGCATATCATGAGTAGTTGATGGTTATGGTTGGGTGAGGCCGGGTTGTTTTATCTAATAGTGTAGTAATCATTATACATGTATTGATTTTGTATTCGTGTTAGGACATATATGTATGTTTACAAGCGTATTGGACGAGATGTTGAAAGTGTTTCCTGACTATAGACTTAGGGCCAAGGGAATGTGATGAATGTATCAAAAGTGAACATATGTTTTGTATTGGGCATAAAATAATGAGAAGTGATAGGGTTTTGTGAAAGTATTTTTTTTTTTTTAAACAAACAGTTGTGATGTGTTATTTATAAATGGAAAATGAGGAAGCAAAGTGAATCGTTTGTGTTGCTGGGTAAATCAAATGATTTTAAGAAACGTACCTACATAAGTAAATTTTCAGTATAAACTGTCATATTATATATATGATATGATATAAAGTATTCATGATTATAACTATCTATATGTTGTTATTGTTTAGGATCCCTATTGGACTTTATGTTTATCCACGTTGCTAATCCTTTTTCAGGTGAACGGCGATAAGTGTTTCAAGATCGAGGATCTTCTTTATCTGTTGGCCATGGGGCCTTTTATTTGTGAGCGGAATGCCATTCATGTAAAAGGGTTAAACTCTTTCTTTTAGTTTAAATGTAAGCATACCGGCAATTTATTTAACTATGACTCCTGTTGCATTCATATTGTATTTAGACAAGAGAATCTTTATTCATGTGTTCTTGTCAATGTAAAGAATTTCCGTATGTTATCTCTGAAATTGAATCTATAATAATGGTTTGATAATAGAATCCAAGTAATAAAAAGCAGGGCACAAGAGTCAGCTTTGTATTTTAAGGAGTAATCTTAATATTGTAAATGTTTTGTAACTATTCAACTTATTTCTCATCAAATTTGACCATTTTGATGAAAAATGAAACAAGATTAATAAGAGAGCTCTCTTTTTTATAATTTATTATCATTTTTTACAATTTCTCACTCAATTTACAAACTAAACTTAAGAAAAATTTCTCTTTCTTATCATTTCTAACCAATTCACCACATCTAAACGGAATGTTAATGCCTCAAGTGCTTAAATTGATTGAACAATTGTCATATTACTTTGAGAAAATGTTATGTCACATATAATTATACTTCAAATAAAGGAAAAATATTAAGGCCAAGTTTGGCAACTCAAAAATAATCTATCTTTTATCTTTTTATCTTTTTTCCATCACATCACCTCTCTACTTTTCTGCACATCTTTTCGTAAAAAGACAAAAAGTGTACTTATTTAGGTCATCCCAAACAACTCCTAAATCAATGATGATTAGGGCTGGGTACAGGATTATTCGAACCGCACAACCCATCTAACTCAAACTGATCCGTATACAAATGGGCAGTTTCGCAAACACAATGCGAGCGGATGCGGTTTAGAATATGGCATGATTCCGGGCTATGGGCGGATTGCGGGTTTAACTCACACCCGTAAGAACCTGTCTGCAGTTAGACTTTTTTTTTTTAACCTGGACTGTTGTTATTTTATTATTGTATTTTGGATGAATGTAAAAGTTAATGAGGAATTACTTTTAGGTAAACTTAGAATTTTGAATGATTTTATTTTAATTGTATTGTTGGGTAGTAGATAGTGAATGAGATTAATGATCTAGTTTAGGATTTTGAAAGATGTGCTTGTGTTAGTTTATGATTTGCTTTAAAAGTTTAGGATTTTGAATGATTTGTTTGTATTAGAAATTGATTTTGTTGTGTTTTTAATTTTATAAGTTTTAATTCATTAATTATTAATGTTGGAGCATTTTAGAAAATGGAAGGAAAATGGCCCAAAAATAAATAATTTTACAAAATGGGAAGGGGAAAAAAAAAAAAAAAAAAGCTCCAAAAGAAAATTTTTAAAGGAAAAAGTCCCATTCGCAAACCGCTAGCACATTTGCGAAACCTATTTACACAAACCGCAATCAACATTACAAGTGGTTGTGAGTTGAATTTTTTCCAAATCGCATACATGCAAGTGAGTCCAAACCGATCCGCAAACCATCCAAAACTGAACCGCAACCACTCCTAATGATGATTTGAAAAAAAAAAAAAAAAAATCATAATAAATTTTAAGGTAAATTATGAATATACCCTCTAAACTTTTTTTAAAATACGAATTGCATGATATTATTAAAAAATTATAAATATATCTCCTTATCAAAAAAAATTATTTAACAGAGTTAATTGAGAAAAACGCAATTCCTAACTGCTCTACTATATAATAATAAAATTATTTGAATTATTAATTGAAATGAATTTTTAATATCACTAAAAACTATTAATTGACTTGATAATTTATTAATAAAATCAACCATTTGTTATGAAATTAAAATTTTCAAAGAAAATTATGTAATTTTTAGAACAATAGGAGATATATTTGTAATTTATTCTAAATTTTATAAATATTAATAAAGTAAAATTATAAATTTTTTCATAAATCTGTAATTATTTGTTGAAAATTACACTGAAATATAATTTTCCCTAAAATAAAATCAACATTGGGTTGGCCCACACCAAGTGACGAGAGGGTCCTAAATACTTGGGTGCTTGGTATATTTGTGTGTTTATAGTGGATTTAACGGGTATAATTATAAATGTGTTAAAATATGTATTGAATTGTATGAAAAGACTTCATTATTTCCTAAATATATGCATTATTTACATTGATAATATAACATTTGCAAAAAATAAATGAATCAAAATTAAAATTAGTAGTATCTCACCTAAGATCAACTGAAAAGATAAAATAGATAAACTACAATAGCAATTGTAAAATGATAGGTTAAAGACTTGAATACAAAAGTTTAATTAGTAATTTTTTTATTTAAAAAGAATAAAAATAATTTTAATAAAAATATATACAACACAAAAATGTAGGAAAAAAGATTCTCATTTAAGTTTTTCGCCCTAGGCCCAAAAAAGAGTTTGAGTTGCCTCTATTTGCAATATTGTGATAGTATTGGGTTGTTAGAATTAAATATATGAAATTATGTAAAAAAATTCTCATTACATAAAAGGTAGCTTTATTATTTTTGTAAAGTGTAGGCAATAAAGTCTTTTCACCTCTAATCCCATGAAATTAAGGCTACATTTGGCAATAGAATTTTTTTTTTTTTAAATTCTCATTCTCCCTACTTTTGCACTTTATTTATTTATTTATTTATTTTGCATAAAAAGCCAACTAATCATTCCCAACACTTCAATTTTGTTATCTCGTATTTTAATCAAAAATTTAAAAAGTCAAAAAATCACTAAAAAACCTACTTCCCAAATAAAACTTGAATTAACAATCCCAGTTCACCGATAAAACTTGAATTAACAATCCCACCTCCTTCATGAAAATCTCAATCCTATTTTTGGGCAAGGAGATTCATAGTTCTATGTAACTTTTACTCATAATACTTTTCTTCTCCAAACATAATTTTTATATAATTTATAAATTAAAATTTTAATTCTATTCTTAATCCAATACCAAACATAATTTTCACATAATTTATAAATTAATATTTTAATTCGATAAACAAACATGACCTAGAGGAAAGCGAAGGGTAGGCGAGCGGGTATGGTCCACCCACATAATCTGAACGAGATTTGATCTAAATAATGATGTTTTTGTAATTTTTTATGAAAGGGACCATTAACAGTGAAGTACCAGCACATGATGACAAATACTGTTTTTAATTGTTGTGGTAAGACATTATTTTTAGGAACTTACAAACCGATGTTATTAATTAAACTTATTTAATTATAAATTAAATAATTTTTTATTAATATTTTAAAAAGTATTAAGAAAAAACAAATATTTTAGAATTTATTGATCCAATGGAGATTTTTGAAAAAAATCTCTCATTGGAATAGTTTTTGGCAAAAAGGACAGTTTTTTTTTTTTTTTTAATTTGTAAATTCCTCCTAAAATTCGTATATCCTTCGTTAAGGATAAAATATTTTGCTAGAATCTTTTTTTGGATAATTTTGCCCATGGATATGATTTGATTTTGGAAATTTAGGCAGCGTTTGGTTGTGTTTTGGAATTGTGATTCCAATCAAAAAAAATTTTAACTCATAACCAAATATACAACTTAAAATTCAATTCAAAAATTATTTTCAAAACTCATAATCAAACACACAATTCAAAATTTAATTCAAAACTCTTTTTAAAACTCAAAACCAAAACTCTTTTCAAAATTCTATTTAAAAAAAAATCAAAAAATATTTTTTTATTTTGTATTTTAAATTATTTTTAGAATCATGATTTGAGTGTGAAGTCATGTTTTGAGTTATGAGTTTTGAGTTAAATTTTGAAAAAAGAAAATTTGTTTGGTTATGAGTTTTGAAAAAAAATTTGAGTTGTATTTTGAAATTTTTTGGATTTAATTTTTAAATATTTAAAAAATTCTTAATTTTATTTTTTTAGGATAAATATTTTATATTTTAAATATTTTTTCATTTATTTTAATGTGCACTATACTTCATACATTTGTGTGATATATTTTTTTAAAATATTTTATAATATTAAAAAATTTTAAAAAATTATTTTTTTATTTTAAATATATAATTTTTATTTTAAATATTTTATTTATTTTAAAAATATTTTAATTTTTTTATTATGTGTTTGGTTACGATTTGAGTGTGGAGTTTTGAAAGTAGTGTGGAGTTTCGAGTTATATGTTTGGTTATGAGCTTTGAAAATAAATTTTGAATTGAGTTTTGAGATATGTATTTGGTAACGATCTAAGTGGAGTTGTATTTTAAGTTTAAAATATTAAAAAAATTAAAATATTTACAAAATAAAATAAAAAAATATAAATAAAAAATTTAAAAATATTTAAATAAAAATAATATATTTAAAATAAAAAATAAATTTTTCTTAAACATTTTTTAATAGAAAAAATTAGTGAAACATCCATCTCTAACTTTGTGTAGTAGGAGATGTCTAAAATATATATATTTTTTATTAGCTAAGGTCACTCAACATTTTCACAGAGAAAATTTGACTCAAAGAAATTTCGCCTGAGTAAGTGAAATTTTGACCTCGACTCAAAGAAATTTCAATTTTCATGAAGAAATTTCGAAATTTCTCTATAAGATCAGAGAAATTTCTTTATGAAAATTGAAATTTCTTTAAGTCGGGACAAAATTTCTCTAAGTCAAATTTTCTCTATAAAAATGTTGAGGGAACTTAAAATTCCCTTTTTAATATTTAAAAATAAATAAATCCAAAAAATTTCAAAATACAACTCAAAACTCTTTTCAAAATTTAAAGGGCAAATTACACAAATAGTCCCTATAGTTTGGGGCTTGTGTCACTTTGGTCCCTGAATTTTCAATTGTGACACATTTGACCCTGAATTTTGAATTTTGTTCCAAATAAGGACAATTGAACATATAATTAGATTTTTCAAGGATAAAATTGTCAATTTGATAAAATATAAACTAATTTGACAAAAATAAATGTCAAACAAATATTTTTGAATTTTTAAAAATTATTTCTACCTACTAAAATAAAATTATGTAAAATTGATAACTCTTTTAGACATTTTTTTTTTTTTACCAAATTAATTTTTATTATGTGTTTGGATGATGATCATGTAAAATTAATTTTAAAAAATTAATCATGTAATTTTTATTAATTTTACATGATTTTATCATTGGTGGATAAAAATAATTTTAAAAAAAATTAAAATATTTTTTTGACATTTATTTTTGTCAAATTAGTTTATATTTTATCAAATTGACGATTTTACCCTTGAAAAATCTAATAATATTTTCAATTGTCCTTATTTGGAACAAGATTCAAAATTCAGGGTCAAATGTGTCACAATAAAAGTCAGGGACCAAAGTGACACAAGTTCCAAACTATAGGGACTATTAGTGTAATTAACCCAAATTTAAAATTCATAAACTCTTTTCAAAACACTTTTCAAAACTCATAATCAAACAAATTTTCTCTTTTCAAAACTCAACTCACAATTCCACACTCTACACTCAAGTCATAATTTCAACACTAAACCAAATGGACGCTTAATTATTTTAGTTGACTTTTTGACTATTTAGCTATTTTATCTTGGTTAAAAAAGTTGTGTTTGGATGATAGTTTACTTTTTTTGTAGTTTATTTGAAAATTGTAAAAGAAAAAGTGAAATAATTATTATTTGAATGTGATATTTTATCTTATTAACTATTTTAACATATTTTTATTTTTATTAACTATTTTAACTAAAAAAATTCAAAAAAAAAAGTCATATTCCAAACACGGCCAGCGTTCAAAAAAAAAAACAACAGAGCCAGTGATTTCACGTTGTTGATCTTTCTCTCAAGGGAACAAGTCTTCATCATCATCAGCCAAGGTTGCAAGCAAAACGTTGGGAGAAAAGAAGGCGAAGCAGCGACAATCGAAGGAGTCCATGAGGAAAGCCAACTTACATCCAAAACAAATCCTAAGTAATCATCAACCTTACAATTCATTTGAATCTAAAAAAAATTCAAAAATCAAAAAAATAAGTAGATTTTCAATTTTGATTCATATAGATGAATGTAGCAATACTGATAGCAAAATATAAATATGAGTGCTCTTTTTTAGTTGGCTTTTTAATTTTTTTAACTTTTTTAGTCTGGGATTTTTTTAGTTGTTTGGTATTTTTGTTTGGCTTTTTTAGCTTTTTGGCTTCGGAATTGTGTAATTTTTTTCGTCTTTTTGTATTTTTGTCCTTTTGTGATTTTTTGACTTTTTTTTATCCTTTTATGATTTTTTAGCCCAACATGAAAACCAAACAACCCTGAATATAATTTTTTGATCTACATGCTATCTATGTTATCTGGTAATTGCTAACTCTTGTTTAGTTTGTCTGATGTGTATTTTGTTTGTTTATTTGGATGAAAATAATTATTGAAATTTTTTCAAATGAGATTGGAAATTTAATAATGTAAATTTTGTTTATTATGATTATTTTATATTAAATCTGAATGAATGATAATGCTTTTGTTTGTCATTATGTTAACTTTACTTTGATTTGTTTTGGTAATATATGACATTTGTTTTATTTGTTGATGCTTTGTTTAAAGCGACAATACAATTTTACTTTGATTTGTTATAAAAATATGGAATCTGTCATTTGTTTGTGGATACTTTGTTTTAAATTAATAGTAAAATTTTACTCTGTTTGTTGATATTTTGGCGGTAACGATTATAGTATTTTGTAATGATGATGCTATTTTACTATTTAAATGCTAAAATTAGACAATAAAAGAATAAAATTTTACTGTTGACATTAATTTCAATATTAAACACTTTGATTATTTTTTTAAAAAAATATTTTCATAATCAACATAAATCTTATTTAATAGATCTTGATGAGAAGATTTTAAAAAAATAAATTTTATTAAAAATTTACACATAAATAAAAAGTCATATCATTTTAAAATTTAAAATATTAAATTAGTCATTAAAAATATTTTAATAATAGTGGTGTGTATTGAACTTTTTAATAAAAAAAATTATTTTTATTTTTAATGCATAAAAATTGTATTATAAGAATATTTTAACTAAATTCTCCTAAAAAAATATATAAAATTTATAAATATTTAAATCCATGGCCTAAGATCCGCTATTTATCCTCATTTGGGGGTTAACCCAAATGCTTCCAAATCCATTGTCGGCTTCGCCATAACAATATAAAAAGTACATAAAAGTAAGCCCATTGAAAGGAAAGTTTCAATGACTGTGACAGCAGAATAGATGGTGTACTAACGTACTGTAAATGCTCCCTCTTTATTCATCACTAAAGAAGACAGCATCTTTAATAAAGGGGCAAATTACCGACCTCCGAGATTTGATGAAAATATAAAAAAAAATTTAAGTTTAGAAAATTACAAATTGAGGTTTATATTTAGGGAAAATCGGTGGAAGGTTCCTATCCAACTTTTAGTAATAAATTAGGTCCACAATCTGTTCTGTTGTAGTGTAAGGTCCTTCACCTCGTACCCTTACATTACACCTACCGTCGCAGCGGCGCTCGCAATCTCAGGAAGCAACTGCCGGAGCAGAGAGGTCTCCGATAATGGTGCCTTTAAACATGATTGTGGCTGTAGGTGTAGCCGTGGAATTTATGTAATCTAAAATCCATACTCCAGAGAAATAACTCACATGCGATGCAGGTAGGACGTGAGCATCGGCTAGTGTACTATACCCATCTTGCTCTGCGTTCATAAGAATCATGGCGGCTCCACCTGCGTCCATCACCGTCTGCCTTTTGTCAATTCTTGCTATGTTACTACCTCTTTGGCATAAATCAAACCCAGTGAAATTTATTGACACAAGTCATAATCACCTCCAAGTCCGAGATTGAATCGCATCTGATGATTCCACTCGGGATTTCCATCTCCTTCGGTATCTATGGGCGTTCTCTGCTGCTGCTGCTGCTGCTTCATCATGCTGGGATTGTCGCTGACGAGAGAGACGACTGCATAATCTGAGAGCTTCTGGAAGAAATTGAATGCTTTCAGATCTTTGCAATACATCACTCTCAGATCTAGTGATCTTGGTGATGATCCCATTGGTGTTGGCAATTGCAAATTCTACAGACTACGAAAATAATTATCCAAAATCATCATTAAAATTTAAATCCACCCTGCGGGAACACGAACACCCATCTCTTATTCTTTTTTCCATGGCCTTCCAACGGTGGGTTCAAATACAAGTGCTGGCAATATAGAAAGGTTTGTCTGGAATTTTCTCTGGGTTGTGGAGTCCAGAGAAATTCTCTGGGTTGAGAGAATTTCTCTGGAAATATTTGTCTGGAAATTTTCTCTGGGTTGTGAAGTTCAGCAGTCCTCATTATTAATAACCAGAAAGGTAATTAGTAATTCCATATGTGTAGTCTTTTATTCGCTGCTTGTGTCAATTAATAACAGTAGCTCCGAGAAACTTCAGTAGTTGATGTTATTCTTACCTATATAATTATTTTTCTTGTTTTTGAATCCCATTTTTGACTGGCATGAATAAAGGACCTGAATTACAATATGAAATATTTAAAATAAGTTGCTAACTAGTGTTTTGCATATAAAACTCTGAAATAGAAGGAAACATAGAGATTGATTACATTGATAAAGTTGAGGTTCTCCCCTATTATCTCTATTTTATCAAATTTGTTTCTTTTACCTGCAGAGCTTTACAAGATGGTTTGTGAACCCGACGAAACTGACTTAAATATACACATACCTACTGTGATACTCCCACAAGATGTGGCAGCGTTGTTGACAGTGATCGTGGTGAACCACCGGAAGGAGCTTGGTGGTATTCCCAGAGATAGTTCGAAATTTTCGCGAATTTCGTCTAGGTGAGGGACAATTAGTTGAATAGAAAGAATTTCAAATTGTGAACTGAATTTTTTTTTTCATTTGAACTGAATTTTCTCTGGGTTGAAACCAGAGAAATTCTCTGGTTTTTTAACTGAATTTTCTCTAGGTTGGTCCAGAGAAATTCTTTGGTTTCAAACTGGAACCTGGAATGCTTAATTTGTATAGATGGACCAAAAGAGTGTTTGTAAAAGTTTTCATTGTTCATCATCTATCTTCTTTGTAAAAGTTTCCAGTGGCAATCTGGCAGCTCGACAAACACAGTGGGGC
Source organism: Camellia japonica (assembly GCA_030407325.1). Taxonomy (NCBI): domain Eukaryota; kingdom Viridiplantae; phylum Streptophyta; class Magnoliopsida; order Ericales; family Theaceae; genus Camellia; species Camellia japonica. Next base: position 108,133,293 of record JAPPVO010000029.1, on the reverse strand, counting down.
AGGACGAATCACAAGACAAACCAGCTTTCTGTAACTGAGGGCTCTCATTATTGGTACAGCCACAACTGAAATTAGTTCAATAGCTGGTGTGAACATGTTTTTTTTAGATGCATTTGGTATGTAGTAGGCATCGGCAATCATTGTTGCGTACTGCCTTGTATTGTAAAATAGCATAATTTAGGTAGATGATGTTCTGTTATTATCTATTTGGTCTGTATCCAACTAGAATTTGTAGTCTTTTTGGTTGATGCTTTTAAAAATCTTAAGTTTTGGCTTTGCAACCATATGACAAAAAGGTGGTGTAAATAGTTTATTAAGTAAATGCTCAAGAATTTGTGATCGTGTTGTTTCATCTTTGTGAAGCATTTTTTATCAGAGAAATTCTAGGAAGGATTGGGCCAGAAAAATTTGAGAAGAATTGGACCAGAGAAATTCAAAATTTCTCTGGACTCAGCCAATGCATTAGAGAAATGCTGAGAAATTCTACGAAGAATTGGGCCAGAGAAATTCTGAGAATAATTAGACTTTCCAGAGAAATTTGGTCTGAAATTTCTCTGGACCAATTTTCTCTGGACTGAAACTTCTCTGGACCAATTTTCTCTGGACTGAAATTTCTCTGGATCATGGTTGAGGGACCTTAGACATTATGAAAATATTGTTGAGGGACCTTAGACATTATGAAAATATTGAATGTCCTCTATGCTATACAACCTTAATATCAGGGACCTTTAAAAAAAAAACCCCTTATATTTATATAACAAATGAAGGGACAATTTGTATGCAAATATAAATTTCAGGGAGCACTTTATTATGTAAATATAAATCTCAGGGGACAGAATGTACTTTCTCAAACTTCAAAAGAAATTCGTATTTTAGTCAAATCTCACGGGGGGTGTTGGTAATTTGCCCTTAATAAATTGAGGAAAAAAAAAAGAAAAGAAAATTTTCTATTATGCCTCTCTCTTGTTCTGTTTTTATTATGGAGATGGGCATAAGAATGAGAGCATAAGCATGAGGGTAAAAGTAGGAAGGAGTATGGTTAGATTTGCTTTGATTTAGAAGTAAAGTAAAGAATAAATTATTAGTTATAGTTTCTTAAAATTCAAAATTAATTTAAATTATGAAAATTTTGGCATTCATTTGAAAATTTAAGGATAATGCACCAATAAATTCTAAATAAAAAACTTTTGAACCATTTAGTCCTGTCTTTTATTTTATGCACTGATAAGTTTCATTTGAGTGATAATAACGTTTTTGTACATGGCGTTAGTGCATGTTGTCTCAAATGTTATGGGTAAGTTAGGGATTTGGTGATGTAAAAATTACATTTGTGCCCAAAAAGCTTACTATAGTCTTTTTTTGTTTTTCCTCCATCCTGATCAAAACGAAATATATGAAAACATTGTGGATTCCCAATGTTAATGGGTGTAGATTACTTTGTTTGTTGTTTATTTGTTTTTGGCAACATTAAACCCTATCTTTGTGTTACTAATTTTGACTATTAGTTCCCTCCAAACCCTAGAAATATAAATCCCAAATTTTGTCAATACAACGATTAGGATCATGTAGACACCCCATTTTTAACCGTCCTCAAGACTTGGACGTCACCGTTTGAACACTCGGTGATCATCCATGTTTGTGTTCGTTTTGAGTTCCTGAAGGTCTCGGCTACGCGCCCTGCCTTAGGATCTCTCAACTTGTTTGTTTTTGTGTTTGGTTTTGCACCAAACACTTGTTGTTTTGCTTCTGAGGGTGGAAAATAGCTTGTTAGCCATCCCCACACCTCACCGGCCATGGCTTGAGGCCACCGGCCATTGGTGATGGCCGGTCGGCACTCTTGGTGGTCGGCCGGCCACCTTTGTTGGTCAAATGGCCATTTTTGTTGGTCGACCACTGTTCATCTGCTTTTGGCAGATATTTTGTGCCAGCTGGCACCCACTTTGCACTCCCTCCATACACGCGTATGGAGGGATTTCCCTCTTCCTTAGCTTGTTTTGTAAGCTTTGCAAGAGTGAATCTCTATAAGAGGAGGGCTTCTCCTCCCTTCTCAAGGGTTCCAAAAAAAATTCCAGAGCTCTGAGATTAGGGTTAGAGGATTGTGTATCTATTCTATCTCTATATCTCCATCTCTTCCATATTTTGTGTGTATTATGGTGTTTTGTTCATAGTTTTGCATACAAACACCTAGTATTACACTTTCCTTTGGCTACTGAGGTGCTAAGGAGTTATTTTCAGAGTTCTTGAGTTGATCTAAGCTTGGAGAGACCAGCTGGAGCATTGTTCTTGAAGAGGTCTTCAAGGGTAAGAACTTTACCCCTTTATTCCCCATTTTTGCTTAGGCTTTTAGCCATCCTTGAATCTATTTTTAAGCTTAGTCTATAACTAATAAAAGTTCTGATTTTGAGTGCTTAAAATAGTTGTTTAAGGTTGTTTTGGTGTTTGGGGTTGTTTGACCCCTCTTAGGCTTTGTTTGGCCTCATTTTTGTGCATTTTTGGTGAGCTCCGGGACCACCTTGTCTTGGCCTTCCCACCACTGAAATCCAGAGAGATTTCAGTGGTGGGGATGGAGTTTTAAGGTCCTAAGAAGGAGAGGGTCATCCCCTCTCCTTATTGTCTTCAATACTTGCCATTTTAGCCTCATGTGTGAGCACCTTGTTTAAGTCCATGTTGGCCATGTCTTAGTTGGCATTTGTGCTTATTATGCCATGATTTAGCACTTTTTTAAGTTGGTTTAGACACACCATGCATGCCTTGCATACTTGTCTTGTAATGCCATGAAATTGCCTTAACATGCTTTGTACTTTGAGCCTTGTTTTTAGCATGATTTTGGCCTAGCTTTGTGAAGCTTTTATGCATGTTTTAGTATACTTGAGGTCTGTTTTTGGTTGTTTGGGTCATCTATGACTTGCTTTGTATAGCTACCATGCAATCTCCCTTGTAGGCCTTGAGTGTTGGCCCCTCTAGCATGCTCTCCTTGCATCATTTCAGTGGTTTGGCACCACTTATCATGTCATTTCAGTCCATATAGCATGCTTGTATACTTGCATTTGTGGCTCCTTTGATGCTTCAAAAGGTTTGTGTTTTATGCTCCATGTTTGGACCTTTGTGCATGCCTTTAGATTTAGGCCATTTAGATGCCATCTAGGTGTGTCTTTGGTCTTGTTCAGACCTGCATTGGGACTGTTTTAGGTCTCCATGGCCCTTTGGGGCTTGCTTCATATAGCCTTGGTTTGAGTCTCGTGGCTAGTTTTCAAGTTTGAACCTTGCTTGCATGCTTTGATTGCTTTGTTTAGTTGGTTTGGCACCATCCTTAACATGATTTTCAAAGCTTATAATGTATGCCATTTGTCCATGTTTTGTCCCTTTTAAGTGTGCTTAAAAGTTGCTCTTTGATGCCCAAGTGTTGGACCATGTTTGCATGCATGTTTGTATGTGCATTTGCCTTCATTTCCTTGGCATTTGGCCACTGTTTTGGGCCTATTTGAGAGCTGCCCAAATTGGTATAAGTCCATTGTTCGCATATTGTTGCATGCTCACCTTGCGTGTTGTTGCATGCTTGGCCTACCGCATGTTGTTGTATGCTTGAATCACATTGCATTTGGCATGCGCTTCCTTGATTAAGTTGCTTAACATGTTACATGTCTTGCATACTTACATGTTTACATTGCATCTTGAATGCTTGATTAACTCGCATACTTGGTACATGCTTGTTCGCTTAGGTTGTGTGCCTAGTATACATTGCTTGTTCACATGTTTGATAGGTTGTCACATGCTTGCATGTTTGCATGTTTGTCCCCATGCTCATGTTGCATACTTAGCTCGCATGCTTAGGTTGCATTTTGCATGCATGTCTTGCCTCTTGAATTACCATGATAGAGGTTGGGTCCCTTGTGTGTTTATGTGCAGTACATTTGACATCAAAATGCATTACTTGGCTTCTTAAGCCATCATGTATGGAAATATGTGATTGATGGCCCGAGGGTCGAAGATCAAATTCCCTTGAGTCCATAACATGATGGAGAGGTTGGTTGTGCAAACATTTGCTTAAAATGCATTGCCATGCCTTGTTTGCCCTCTGCTGCTGTCAAAACAGGGTCTGCAGGAAAGGATGGCCGGTCGGCCATCTTCAGTGCCGGCCAGCTATCCATATTTGGCAGAGATCTTCATTTGTGGTCGATGACCACTTCCTCATGGCCGGTGGTGTTTCCTTCTGGCCGGTGGTCTCCAACAACCCTCAGGGAGTATTTCAGAAGCAACTTTGGGACTTGTGCAGTCTCCAGAGGCATAAAACAGTGAAAACAGAGGCAGCTTGTGCATGGTGGTGGATTTCCGAGCAGAGTCGAGCACGCATGCATTGGACCCTCTTCCCAAGGCTGTTTTATCGCTTTATTAGCTTAGTTAATTTGCTTAACTAGTTAATTGGTTTGTAACTATTTAATTAGCTTGTTAGTTAATTAAATTGTATTATTCTTTCGGTCCCTCCGAGCGAGGGCGAATTTGTAATAAGTGTGCGTGCGTGTGATACATGCCTTCCAATCCCCACTTTTTTCTCCCTTTTACTTACCTGCTTTTGATGGTTAGTATTAGGACATGTTTTGATTAGCATACTTATGATAGCATGTTTGCATCCATTCATTTGTATTGCATGCACCGGGCTCGACGCATCATACTAATTGCATAGTATTTCAAATCTAACTTGAATACATGTTATCTGTTGCATTTCACATGCCATCTATAGATTAGCTGAGCCTACTCTAGCTGCATTTCGCCTGCGATGCATTAGCCATCTTAACATGGACTTGGATCATACATTTGATTACTAACATGTTCCTAGTTTTTGGCTTGGAGTACTAGGTGAGTGTTTATGCTTTAGCATCTTGTATGAGTGTGAATGTTAACATGAAAGCATGCTTACTATGAGGCTAACTGCTTAGTTGATTTACTGCCTGAATGCCTGTGGGTGAAGGTTGGATTGTTTGAGTTGGAACAACTCGTTGAAATCCGTGTTTTAGCCTACTTGCGAGTAGCAAATTTCAAACTGTCTTTCAAACAAGCGGATATACAATGCTTTGTTCCAAATTAGGCGACCTAATCTATACTTTCGTGTTGTGCGCATCACATAGTAAGATTAGCTAATTAACCGGAATAAGAATGCATAATGTTTTCAAAACTAGATATCATGGTTAGTAGAGGCCGATCTTTGATCGGGCGAGCGAGGGTGCTCACGAAGTGACCTTTCCCAATGGTACCCAAGTTCCCGAGCCGAGGCAACTTTGGTGATGATGGACACGTGGCCTTAGGCAACGAGTCAGGGTTTCCTAAATTCCCCCATAAAAAATATTTAGGTGGCGGCTCTGTATCTGGCAAAGCAATCTATGTTTGGCACTTCTTTCAAAAAAATCTATTTTCAAAAACGATTTGCCAGATTTGGACTCTTTGATGATTTATCAATCTCGCATTGCACTTTGCGAGATCAGATTAAGAACCGTGACATTGAGTCCGAACTATAGTGAGCCCAAATGAACAAAATGGGATTTCCCTCCCGGGACGTTCGGGGACGTCTACAGATCAAGAACTACATTATTCTGTCGTTGGGTTGACGTTACCGACGTATAACCGGCGTGTGTACACTCCTCATTGCATCGTCGGCGGCGATTGTGTTAATGGGCAATGGCGTCAGGTATATGTTTCAATGTTGTTATTTTACTTCTTTGATAAATATTCTGATTGTGTTGTCGATATCGTTGTCTATTTTTATATGTAATGTTGGGCCAATAATGTTATAAGTTTGCATCATATTGCTGTTGTATATGAATAGTAATGTGGGTTTGGAGTACATTGAGGTTTTAGTGGTGTGGTCATTGTTCTGTTATGGATTCTGTAGGTGTAGATGTCATTTGGCAAGTTGGTATAACTTTGTATTGCCGAACAAGGATTGTGTTGTGTAACGTTGTGGTTTTCATTGGCTATATTTTGTCATTGTGATGTTTGTATTAATATGTGTTTATACACATGAAATGCCCCCCGTTTTTTGTCATTATTATGGTTATTGATGATATAGTAGTGTTAGTTAGTGGTAATGAACACTACAAAAAGGAACGAACACCACACCACTAACACCACAAATAGGGTAACATCATCCATCCAAAAATTACTCCACTAAATCCCCACAAAATAATAGAAATGTAAAAATCTACCTTACCTACATACACCCAACATTAGGAAAAAAATCCAAACAAAATCACACACAAGAACAAACAAGTAATGTAGCACTTGTATCCTTTAAAACTTTTGGGAAGTGTATTTGAATCATTTATTTTATTTTGGAAATCTTTGGAGTTGTTGTATCTAGGTTTTGGAGGAGTAAAATTCGATTTAGATTTGTTAAGATTGTTCGTTCGCACTTGATTTCGTCGAAAAGTTGTTTGAAAACTTAGAAATCTTGTTATGGGGTCGACACCAGTCTTGGTGATGTCGACACTTACCGTTTGTTGTTGGCCTCAAGGGTCGACACCGGTCTAGGAAGGGTCGACCCTTGTCTATTGTTGAATCTGGAATTGGCTGCTGAAATTTTGGGTCGACACCAGGGGTTCCAAGGGTCGACCCTTGCCTACTGCATACATTTTTTGTCTGATCTTTTCTTCTTGAGGGTCGACACCACTTTTTTAAGGGTCGACCCTTGTGAGTAATTTCTAGATTTTTGGGCCGGTTTGGGCTTTACTTTTTGAGGGTTTTGACTTTTTCTTTTCATTTGATTTTGGGGCTATTGTTCTATTAGTGCATAGCCACTATAAATAGGTTCCAAAACATTTTTCTCTCATTACTTTTCCTTCTATTTTCCTCTCAAACCGTGACTTCTCTCTTCTCTCTCTAAACTTAACTTTTTCACACTTAGATCTTCAGATCTACTCACCTAGAGCCATCTTTTCACCTTAGTCCTTTAGGAAAGGTTGTAGATCTTGTCAAGGGCTTTCTATTGATCCGAGAAGTTCGTGGTTTCGTTGACGTTGGGTTTTCCAGATTTCCTCTTATACACTTGAGGTGGGGATTTCTTACTTCTTTTCAATACTTCATCTATAGCTAGATATGTGGTAGATTCTTACTGCACAAAAACCATCTACATTGGAGTTCTTTTTGAAAAATCATATAGGAGATACCTAGGGTTTGTTACTTGAGGGTTGGAAATCATTATATAAATTGTTGTTTGGGTTCTTTGGGGAGTAGTTTAGCATGTTGATATTGAGAGGGAGAAAAAGATCTAATTTAATATTATAGACTTAATGGATTAAAGAGAGAGAAAGTTATGTAATATTTTGTGCTTGATTATATGGATTGTATAATTGTGTTAATTGATAAAAGGGTAGATTAACCATGGTATTGGAATTATTCTTGATTAATCATGTTAAATTGAGTTGAGCTATGGCTTTGACATTCATGGATTTGGTTTTCTAAAAGGGAATGGATTTTAGTTTTCTAAAACAAAGGGAATGGATTTTGGTTTTGCAAAATAAGGAGGATGGATTTAGTTTTGTAAATTAAAAAGAGTGAATTTTGGATAAAGATTGGAGTATGTTAATTTGGAAAATAAGAGGATTAATTTTTGAAAAGGGAAAGAAACCATGACAATTTGTATTTCAAAAATAAACGTGAAGTCGGTTTATGAATATTTTAGTTTATTATTGTTGTTGTTGGACTAAAAGTCTCATGTGAGTTTGATTATGATCATACATGTATTAAGTACATGCATTTAGAGGTTTTGTCCTTGGTCATCGGTGGAGGATGACATTGTTGTGTTGAATAGTTTATGTGTATGCATTACACTTATGTTTGTTGTGCTTTTAACCTGTTATGATGATTGACAATACACATTGCGCTGAGAATCAGAGGTATCAGAACCTTCCAGCTAGCGCTTGAAAAACTTGACAGAGGTGTCAGAACCTTCCAGTTGGTGTTTGGAGAACTTGACAAGGATTGTATATCCTTTTTGCTGGTAGCTAGTGAATTGGTTTGTGTTACGAAAAGGTGTATCTTTAGCTTACCGTGCTTAAGGCAGGTAGAGCAGAACGTATTTATCATTATTGTCTCAATGTATCTGTGTATATTATGGGTTATGATGGTTATGGTTTAGGAAGGCCAAGTTGTCTCATTTGTTTAGTTGATAGTTGTTAGTTGTTTTTTGTTTTCCTTTTGTATTAGATGTATATATGTATAGATATGAATGTGTTGGAAACGGATGTATGTACTGTATTGAGATTGTGAATAATGTGAAGGACATCGAATACTTGTGAACATGTTTCAAAAAAGCAAACCAGGTGTAAGTCCGGAAAGTGGGAGAAAACGTAATGGGTTTTGTAAAATTGTTTTCAGGAATTTGTTGTTGTCATATGAATTTTGGTAAAAGGTAACAAGAAAAAAGAAAAGTGAATTCCTTATGTTGTTGAATGAAATGAATGATTTTGAGAAAAGTTCTTATATAAGTATATTTTTGTATAAACCGTCACATTATGTATATGATATGATATAAAGCATTCATGATCATAGCTATCTGTTTGTTGTTATTGTTTAGGATCATATTGGGATCCCTACTGGACTTTTATATTCATCTCACGTTGCTAATCCTTTTTCAGGTGTAGTTAAGAAGTTTTCAAGATCGAGGATCATCCTTAATTGTTGGCCACAAGGCTTTTTTATTTGTGGACAGAATGCCATTGTTGTACCCTTTCCTTTTTCTTTTTCTTTTTTTGATGTAAGCCTAAGGGCAATTTATTTATTTATAACTCATGTTGCATTCACTTCATATTCGAATGAGAGAACCTTTAATAATAGTACTTGTTATTGTATTGAATTTACGCTCATGATCTCTAAAATTGTTATAATAAAGGATTTGGTAATAGTATCCGTTGGCATAAAAAGTGGGGCATTATAACTTGGTATTAGAGCGAGCCGAGTTGGAATACTTTGGGCTCATGGGAAGTGGTTTATATCACATTGGGTTTGCTATGCTTGGTGAGGACATTGCATATAGATGGTTTATGTGTTGGGACCTTATATGTTGCATTTATGTGAGCATGGGTCAAGTTTCCTAGATAATACTTATCACCAGTGAACTTACTTTGAGGTTCTATTGGAAACATGCCTGATCAATGTGGTTTCTGATAAGAATTCCTTGAGAGTTCCGAGACGAGTAGTTATCTTGTGAACTTGATTCGATTATGTGATTAAATGCTTAATTGTTTGTATGTAATAGAATTATATGTTTTGGGCTAAGCGTGCCTTGTAATTTAGCGGTGGTTAGCGTGTGCCTCAGGGAAGGTTGTTGTGCTATGCACTAAGTTTGGTTATGTCTTTGGGTTTATAGGATGTCTACACGAGGGAATAGAGAACAGATGGGAAGTAAGAGTGCTAGTAGAGACATAACAATTCCTTTAGCACCTGCCGTTGTAGCATTGACTGTCAGTGAGGAAATTGCATGCGAGATTGTAAGAGCAGTGCAAGAGGCTCTAGCTCACAATGAGGGTGACAACAAGCATACCCTCAAACTTACTAAGGAGTTTCTTCGCTCTAATCTGCCGAAGTTTTTGGGGGAGGCTAAACCGTTGGAGGCAGAGGATTGGTTGGAACAGATTACCAAGACTCTTGATATGCTCAGAGTTAAAGATGAGGGATTGAGGGTCTCTTTGGCGACTTTTCAGTTGAGAGGATATAAGAGTTATTGGTGGAAGTATGCTAAGGACACTGTAGGTAACACGTAGGTTGCTTTTACGGAGGCTTTTTGGCCAATTACTCCCCTCCTTCCGCTCGAGAAAGGTTAAGGGAACAATTTGTTGAGTTATGCCAAGATGCTACTCCTTTGGCACAGTTTAAGATGCAATTCACTAGTTTGTTGAGGTTTGCTCCAGAGTTGGTGGCAATGGAGGAGCGTCGTTGTTTTGAGTTTGAGAGGCGGTTATGTGATAATATTCGGGAGAATGTAGCTCGAGCTATATGGAAGAATTACTATGCCCTAGTTAAGGCAGCGACCCATGTGGAGGCCATGGTTGTGCGTGTTCGTCGAGTTAGGGAGGAGACTATCTCAGTGAATCCTACGGTTCATAAGCACTCTAGGCTCAGTAAAAGGTAGAGGCGAGTGCATGCTCACTCCCAGGCTCAGTTTTTGTCTTCGTTGGGGGTTTCGGGCTCTTTCGTTGGGAGGCCTAGTGAGGTTCAGAGTTCAGGCCAATCTCAGAGTAGAGGGCCTACAGTTTGTTTTGCTTGTGGCTACCTAGGTCATGTTAGACGTTTCTGCCTTTTGTGTGTGAATTATTTGGGTGTTTTAGAACCTAATCAGATTCAGTCCTATCAGTCTAGTTGGGGGCGGTATCGATACCAGAACCGAGCGGGCCAGGCTTCAAGAGCCTCGCAAGGGTTGACTTTTCAACCAACACAGTAGTATTACCCTAGAGAAGGACTTTTGTATAGGAGTGTAAAAATGGCCCGTGGCCCAGGGTGGGCCCGACCCATTTAGGCCACTTTAGGCCCAAGCCCCTGGGCTTGGACCATCATTTTGAAGCCCAGCTCGACCCGTGGGCTCAACCCGCCTAGCCCGACTTGTGGCCCAGCCCATCGGTTCACTTAAGGCCCACTCAAGGCCCAACCCGAGGCCCAGTGTCTTTTTTAGTGGAAAATAATAAAATTTTGGTAGAAAAAATTTTAAAAACAAAAAAAAAAATGGTCAGGCCTTCCCAAGGCCCGAATACCCTTGGGCCTGGGCCTAATTTTTTGGCCTATGGCCCAGCCCGAATTTTGGCAAGAGCTCAAGAAGCCCAACATGGGCCTAGCCAGATTTACACCCCTACTTTTGCATTAGAGGCCAATGATTTAATATGTGAATCTTTTTGTTGTTGACCGATGTACTGTTAGGTGTTGATACACTGTAATTATGTGTTGTATATGTATATGTATTGTTGTTTGTTTACTCTCATGTGTTGGGGGCACGCAGTGAATCTCGAACTCTCTTTTATATGTATATTGAGAAGTGGTTCATGGATTGATAATCTTAATAGTGTTGTATACGTGTTATTGTCTTATGAGATGGTTATGTAATGGCCTGTGACCCTTGTTTTGTTTGGGAGTTAACTGTTGAGAACGGGTAACCCGTGCATTGTTGTAGTTAGTGGTGTTGTGTGGTGATAACGTATTATAAGGCTTGAATGTGTTGAGTATAGAGGAATGTGAGACTTTAGGGTTTTGTAGAATTACCAGGTTACATGAGAATGTTTCGCGGGAGTGTGTGATTTGGATTTCGGGGTAGTGAGGATAGTACTTATGTGTGTTGTTTAGTGTCTTGGTTTTGTTGTTCAATAAGTCGTTGTGATCCTATTGATCATGGTAAGGGTAAAGTTTGTGTTGTGGTTGTTATGAGTTGGTATGGGTTTGTGGTGTTATTAGATATTGGATGAAGCTTATGAATGTGAGGAGAATTTAGTGGGTAGACGCTAGAAGTATTCCTTGGAAGGAAGTAAGGTTGTGTTCTCGAGTAACGAGTGTGGCATTGGTGAGGATTCTTTTGTGCCCAAAATTGTGTGATTGTCGTCGACCATATCGGTCTTATGTCTAAAAGGTAAGGGAGTATTTTCCATATAGGCATATGAGTGATGGTTTCCTTGGAAATAATAGTGGTATGGCCAAATCTTGAGGAATCCGGTGAGATTCAAGGGATATTAAGGCTTGTGTGTGGAACTTTATTTTGCGAATAAGTGGTATTGGGTAGCACGTCGGTGTTTGGTACCGAGTGTAAAGTTTTATTGAATTGGTTATTCAGTTGGTTGATATCGGGGTTAGGTTGACACGTAGTCACCTTGGGAATGGCTTGGGCTTGTGTACGAGGTTGTAAGGTTATAGGTGCATTAGAGTGGTTTAGCGAGCATTAAGTCTTGTGTAAGTGGTTATAAAGCTTGTGTGGAATTGTTTTGGATTTGTGGAAAATCCTCCGGTTGGGGTAACGTATTGTGAACTCTTCATTTTACGTGTACATTATGCCTCGTGTAGCTGATATTTTATGATGATGGTATGATGGAATGGAATTGCAAGATTATGGATTCTTTTGTTTTGTGTTTGTGCCTTATTGTGTTGATAACACAGTTGTGAATTTTATTAATTGTTATTATAGAAATGTTATGTTTATGTCGATTGTGGCATCACTATAAGGGTGATGGGTGTTGTTGGGTGATGATGGAGGTTCACCAATTGTTTATGTCGAAAAACGAACTTGGAAGATGAATTTTTCCTTGTGTTGTAGCCTCGAATGGCAATGTTGAACTATAATGTTTTGGATTTAATATAGGTGCTAATAAAGGATTTCGATGCGTAGTTTATTTGATTTAATAAACGATGAATTAACAAAGTATGATAATGTAAATGATTCGGTGTACTGAGTAACACTTTATTTTATTGTTGGAAGACGGTTGCAAAAATTTTAAGAATTTATTTGGAAATCGAGAACGTATTTTGGTTGTGGAAACCTTCAAAGAAAAGGAGAAAATATGGATTTTTTTTTTACATGGTTGTGCTGTAAATAATGTCACTTTTATGTGGGTGGTCTGCCTTGTGCTGCGATGTGTTCTTAATTTCGGGGATGAAATTTCCTAAGGTGGGGAGATTGTAGCACTTGTATCCTTTAAAACTTTTGGGAAGTGTATTTGAATCCTTTATTTTATTTTGGAAATCTTTGGAGTTGTTGTATCTTGGTTTTGGAGGAGTAAAATTCGATTTAGATTTGTTAAGATTGTTCGTTCGCGCTTGATTTCGTCGAAAAGTTGTTTAGAAACTTAGAAATCTTGTTATGGGGTCGACACCAGTCTTGCTGGTGTCAACACTTGCCTTTCGTTGTTGGCCTCAAAAGTCGACACTGGTCTGGGAAGGGTCGACCCTGGTCTATTGCTGAATCTAGAATTGGCTGCTGAAATTTTGGGTTGACACTAAGGGTTCCAAGGGTTGACCCTTGCCTGCTGCATACATTTTTTGTCTCAGCTTTTCTTCTTGAGGGTCAACACCACTGTTTTAAGGGTCGACTCTTGTGAATAATTTCCAGATTTTTGGGTTGGTTTGGGCCCTACTTTTTGGGGATTTTAACTTGTTCTTTTCATTTGATTTTGGGGCTATTGTTCTATTAGTGCCTAGCCACTATAAATAGTTTCCAAAACACTTTTCTCTCATTACTTTTCCTTCTCTTTTCCTCTCAAACCGTGACTTCTCTCTTCTCTCTCTAAACTTAACTTTTTCACACTTAGATCTTCAGATCTACTCACCTAAAACTATCTTTTCACCTTGGTCTTTTGGGAAAGATTGTAGATCTTATCAAGGGCTTTCTATTAATCCGAGAAGTTCCTGGTTTCGTTGACGTTAGGTTTTCCGAGTTTCCTCTTCTACACTTGAGGTAGGGATTTCTTGCTTCTTTTCAATACTTCGTCTATAGATAGATATGTGGTAGATTCTTACTGCACAAAAACCATCTATATTGGAGTTCTTTTTGAAAAATCATACAGGAGATACGTAGGGTTTGTTATTTGGGGGATGGAAATCATTATATAAATTGTTGTCTGGGTTCTTTGGAGAGTAGTTTAGCATGTTGATGTTGAGAGAGAGAAAAAGATCTAATTTAATATTATAGACTTAATGGATTAAAGAGAGAGAAAGTTGTGAAATATTTTGTGCTTGATTATATGGATTGTGTAATTGTGTTAATTGATAAAAGGGTGGATTAACCATGGTATTGGAATTATTCTTGATTAATCATGTTAAATTGAGTTGAGCTATGGCTTTGACATTCATGGATTTGGTTTTCTAAAACAAAGGGAATGGATTTTAGTTTTCTAAAACAAAGGGAATGGATTTTAGTTTTCTAAAACAAAGGGAATGGATTCTGGTTTTGCAAAATAAAGAGAATGGATTTAGTTTTGTAAATTAAAGAGAATGAAATTTGGATAAAGATTGGAGTATGTTAACTTGGAAATAAAGAGGATTAATTTTTGAAAAGGGAAAGAAACCATGACGATTTGTATTTCAAAAATAAACGTGAAGTCGGTTTATGAATATTTTAGTTTACCATTGTTGTTGTTGGACTAAAAGTCTCATGTGAGTTTGATTATGATCATACATGTATTAAGTACATGCATTTAGAGGTTTTGTCCTTGGTCATCGGTGAAGGATGACATTGTTGTGTTGAATAGTTTATGTGTATGCATTATACTTGTGTTTGTTATGCTTTTAACCTGTTATGATGATTGACAATGCACATTGCGCTGAGAATCAGAGGTATCAGAACCTTCCAGCTAGCGCCTGGAGAACTTGACAGAGGTGTCAGAACCTTCCAGATGGTGTTTGGAGAACTTGACAAGGATTGTATATCCTTTTTGCTGGTGGCTAGTGAATTGGTTTGTGTTACGAAAAGGTGTATCTTTAGCTTACTGTGCTTAAGGCAGGTAGAGCAGAACTTATTTATCATTATTGTCTCAATGTATCTGTGTATATTATGGGTTATGATGGTTATGGTTCAGGAAGGCCGAGTTGTCTCATTTGTTTAGTTGATAGTTGTTAGTTGTTTTTTGTTTTCCTTTTGTATTAGATGTATATATGTATAGATATGAATGTGTTGGAAACGGACGTAGGTACTATATTAAGATTGTGAATAATGTGAAGGACAGCGAATACTTGTGAACATGTTTCAAAAAGGCAAACCAGGTGTAAGTCCGGAAAGTGGGAGAAAATGTAATGGGCTTTGTGAAATTGTTTTCAGGAATTTGTTATTGTCATATGAATTTTGGTAAAAAAGGTAACAAGAAGAAAGAAAAGTGAATTGCTTATGTTGTTGAATAAAATGAATGATTTTGAGAAAAGTTCTTATATAAGTATATTTTTGTATAAACTGTCACATTATTTATATGATATGATACAAAGCATTCATGATCATAGCTATTTGCATGTTGTTATTGTTTATAATCATATTGGGATCCCCACTGGACTTTTATGTTCATCCCACGTTTCTAATCTTTTTTCAGGTGTAGTTAAGAAGTGTTCAAGATCGAGGATCATCCTTAATTGTTGGCCACGGGGCCTTTTTATTTGTGAGTGGAATGCCATTGTTGTAAAAGGGTTAAACCTTTTCTTTCTTCTTTTTTTTTTTTGATGTAAGGCTAATGACAATTTATTTATTTATTTATAACTCATATTGCATTCACTTAAGGAATTTCGTCCTCAAAATTAAAATCAAACAACAAAACCATATTTAAACCAATTACAACAATCATGGTAAACCAAATTCATTACCATGGCCTATCCACCGGTCATTCATTCTCATCACTATGATAAACACGTGCTCATTACTGAATATATAATTCACATTTCCAAAACATATATAATGTTTATTTTACGTTAA
The DNA here is from genome assembly GCA_030407325.1 of Camellia japonica. Taxonomy (NCBI): domain Eukaryota; kingdom Viridiplantae; phylum Streptophyta; class Magnoliopsida; order Ericales; family Theaceae; genus Camellia; species Camellia japonica. Next base: position 108,117,881 of record JAPPVO010000029.1, on the reverse strand, counting down.
CATAACAAGATTTTCAATACATGTTCAAACATCAACAAATAAGTCTAGATACTTCTCGCAAACTTCTAACTCATGCTCCCAAGTTGCTTCCTCAACCTCGTGATATCTCCATAACACCTTTACCAATGGAATTGTCTTGCCTCGCAAGACTTGGTATAAACCTAGGAGACAACTTTTCGCTCTTCCCAAACCTCATCAAACCCTATCTAGGTGATGTCTTCAAGAAGACGTGATCTCCTACCTCAAAGGATAACGGTCTCCTCCTACGATCAGCATAGCTCTTCTGACGACTCTGAGCCGTAACCAACCTTTTATGAATAAACGCAACCTTCTCTGTCGTTTCTCGGACTAACTCAAGACCTATCATTGGTGCATCACCCACCTCGGTGCAACACACAGGAGATCTACACAGTCGGTCATACAAGGCCTCAAATGGTGTCATGCCAATACTCGATTGGAAGCTATTGTTATAGGCAAACTCCACTAAAGGCAAGTGCCTCTCCCTCGACTCCTTGAAGTCACTAACACAATCCCGAAACATATCCTCAAGGATTTGAATGGTACACTTCGACTGCCTGTTAGTCTGAAGATGATAAGCAAAACTAAAAGTCAGTCTAGTGCCAAAACATTCTGTAGGCTCTGCCACAACCGAGCTGTAAAATGTGGATCTCTGTCTGAAACAATAGTCATAGAGACCCTATGTAGTCGAACAATGTCCCTAACGTAAATGTCGGCAAGAAAGTCTACCGAGTCACTCGTGCGAATAGGTACAAAGTGTGTTGACTTAGTCAACTGATCTACTATCACCCAAATGGCATCATTACCCCGTTGAGTCCTCGGAAGACCCACAACAAAATCCATCATGACATACTCCCACTTCCACTCGACTATAGGCAACGGTTGCAACAAACCCGCTAGCCGGCCTTCACTTGTTGACAAGTAAGGCACCACGATACAAACAAGCAGGGATAGACTGAGGGGGGGCTAGCAGGGGCGACCGCCCCCCTAAAGTTTTAAAAAAACCCCTTAGATATAGAATTAAAATTACAAATATTTTTAAATTATATAGGTTCGCCACCCGAAAGTTTTTGCAAAAATTTTAAGAACTGCCACCTTCTAAATTTTCTACTTTAAAATTTAAAATTTTAATTATTTTTTTGATAAATACTAATAATAATAATAATAGTAATAATAATTTATTTTTTAAGTATGATTACTTTTTATTTTAAATTTAGTAATGTTAAAATAATTGAGAATTTATTTGTTAATATGTTAAAGTCCTTTATGTCTGATTAGGCCCAAATTTTTTTAATTGTTTGGTTATAACTAAATAAATAAAAAAAATACTACTCACGTATAACCTGTCACACGCTTGAAAATGTCCCCAAATTCTTATTAACCTAATTGTTTAACCCTTCTCTCTCTCTCTCTCTCTCTCTCTCTCTCTCTCTCTTTGTAAATGATATGGAAGCTTGGAAAAGAACTCAGCACTGAAACAACAAACGGAGGAATACTAATCTCCTTGCATCCTTGCATCCTCTGATTCGTTTAAGTCCCCTTGCATCCTCTGATTCGATTTTCACTTTTTCACTTCTAGGTAATACTAATCTCTTCTATTTTTTTTTCAAATTTATTCGTTCATTTGTTGTCTGATTTTTTTTTAAATGATTAATCTCGTTTTTGGAAATAACAATAATCTGAATATACTCTGTTTGTTTGCTGAGAAACTAGAGGAAAACTAATGAAAATGAAATCGAAATCTTCTCTTGCTTTGGTTGCAAAACCAAGCATTTACTGTAGGCTTAAATAATAATAATAATAATAATAAAATATCTTTAATTTCTCAGAGATGAATAGGCTTAAATATCTTTAATTTCGTTACAATTCACTTCAATTTGGATGCTATTCACCTCGTTAGGGTTAGAAATTCTATTACTCTGAAGATTTTTATTGTTTACCCATTAAAAATGACATGTCCTTTGTTAGATTAGATTATATTGTTAGTGTGCTTCTTACCTAGTGGGTAACAAAAATTGTTTAATAATTTTCAGGTTCTTAAATAAAATTGAGTTGAATGTTAGGTGAATTATGGTGAACAAAAAAATTTATTCTTTCTTTAAGAAAAGAGGCTCTCAAGATATAAAAGTTAATGCAACTACAAAACCTTCCACTGATAATGTTGAAGCTTCAATCCTTGAACAACGTCCTTGTAAAGTGCCTAGAATAGAATCCAAAGAAGTTGATACATCTTCTTTGGTAAGGGATCCAGGACTATGACCACAAATTTGGGATTATTTGATATCTCAATGTGATGAGATTCGACGAGCTTACATCAAATTTGGACCATACCAACCTGACAACCAACCTTTTAAAGAGAAGAATGGGCATCGTTTTCTAGCTTCTTGGTACAAGTTATTTCCAGATTGGCTAGAATATTCTCCAACCAAACATTGTGCCTTTTGTCTTCCTTGTTATCTTTTTACAAAACCGAATGGATGCACTACTTCTAGTGCTTTCATTGCTGATGGATTTTCTTCATGGAAGAAAGTCAATAGTGGAAAGAATTATGCTTTCTTAACTCATATGGGAAAAGGTCCTAAATCATCGCACACAATTGATGTTAAATCTTGCAATGATTTAACAAATCAAGCACAACACATTGAGAAGATAGTTGAGAAACAAACTTCTTAACAAGTTGCAAAAAACCGTTTGCGGTTGAAGACTACAATAGATGCTGTTAAATGGCTTACAATTCAAGCTTGTGCATTTAGAGGTCGTGATGAAAGTCATGATTCTAATAATCGAGGGAATGTTATTGAATTGATAAAGCTCTTGGCATCTTATGATGTGGATGTGGCAAATGTTGTGTTATACAAAGCTCCTCAAAATGCTTCATACTACTCGCATTGAATTCAAAAAGAGATTCTTAGTATTTTCTTTGACAAAATACAAAGATTCATTCGTGAGGAGATTGATGAAGCAAAATTTTGCATTATAGTGGATGAAGCTCGAGATGAATCAAAGAGGGGGCAAATGGCCATTGTTATAAGATTTGTTGATAAAGATGGTTTTATAAAGGAGCTTTTTTTTTTTTGACATAGTTCATGTATCGAATACAACATCAGCAACTTTGAAAGAAGAAATATGTATTGTCCTATCTCGTCATAAACTCAGTGTACAAAATATTCATGGTCAAAGGTATGATGGTGCTAGTAATATGCATGGACAGTGGACTGGGTTGCAGGCCTATTTCTTCATGACTGTCATTTTGCGTATTATGTTCATTGCTTTGCTCATCAACTCCAATTAGCATTAATAGCGACAACAAGAGAGGTTATACCAGTTGCCCAATTTTTTTTCTTATCTGGCTCTCACGATTAATCTATGTGGCTCTTCTTGTAAAAGGCATGATCAGTTGAAAGTTGCTCAAGCTGAAGAAATTGTAGCAAAACTTGCTATTGATGAAGTTGAAACTGGTAAAGGCAAAAATCAAGTTGGGACATGGAAACGGGCTGGAGATACTCGATGGGGTTCTCACTTGGGATCTATTTCCAGTTTGATAATTATGTTTAGTGCAACTTGTTTAGTCTTAAGTAATGCCATCAATAATGGAGCTACCTCTATTCAACGTGCAGATGCAGATGAAGTTTATGATAAGATTACATCTTTTGAGTTTGTGTTTATCTTACATCTTATGAGAGATATTATGGGGACTACTGATGATCTTTGCCAAGCTTTGCAATGTAAATCCCAAGATACATTGAATGCAATGCATCTAGTGTCAACTAAAAAAGCACTTGTTCAAAAATATAGAGAAGATGGAAGGATTCCTTTGTTGGAGAATGTTCAACTATTTTGTGGAAAATATGACATAGATATTCCTGATATGAGTGCTCGTTACACATCTGGTAAAGGTCGTGCTTGTCACCAAAGAGATCACATTACTATTGAGCATCATTTTCGGGTTGATATTTTTACAATTATATGTGATTCTCAATTGCAAGAATTGAACAACAGATTCAAAGAAGATATGGTGGAGTTGTTTATTCTTAGCTCTGCTTTAGATCCTATGGATGATTACAGTTCATTCAAAATTGAAGATATACGCAAACTTGCAAATCAATTTTATCCTAATGATTTTACAAAGTAAGAAAAAATACATTTGAAATTTCAATTGCAAAACTACAAGATTGACATCCTTAAACATCCTGAGTTTCAGCAGTTGTTGACAATTTCTGACTTGTGCCAAATGTTGGTAACAAGGAAGTCAACAATTTATCCTCTTGTCGATAGATTGATTCGTCTTGTTCTAACTTTACCAGTTTCTACGGCGACAACAGAACGTGCATTTTCAGCCATGAAAATTGTAAAGACTAGATTGTGTAACAGGATGGAGGATGATTTTCTTTCAAGCTACTTGTTAACATATGTTGAGAAAGACATTGCTCAAGATTTTGATGTAGATTCCATCATAGATGCTTTTTATATTATGAAAGAACGTCGAGTACAACTTTAGATGCCTAAGTAGATATGTAAAGCAAATAGTTGCTTTTTTGAAAATTAATATGGATTTACTAGAATATATCCAATTGTATTTTGATAATATTTTGTAATTATATACAATGAATGGAAACATTTAATTATATGTTTTTGTGATATTTGGATAGAAATTGATATTGTATATCACATGTTCATTACAAATTTTTTGATTACATATACACTCACCCCCCTATTATTAGAATCCTGCGTCCGTCCCTACAAACAAGGCTACATCTTTCTTCATCCTCTTTCACCAAAACTAGTGACTAAGGTTGTGATACATCTTTGTGCCTCCCGGATGTACCGCAAGGCGTGAATGGTGAAACTCTTGGAGAACCTCCTCTCGACAAGACTCCGGCATGAAAAGACGGTCAAAGTACCTAACACTCGAGTCTGAATACATGTTTAAGCCCTTCTTTACCTTCCCACTAAAGATCTTATCTCGGATAGATTCTACCTCTGGATCACCCCGTTGTACTTCTATAACTCGGTTCACAAGTGTAGGTTATGCAACTACAGTAAACAAAGTAGCTGACTCAACAGACTCGCCAAGATGCAAGTCAAACTCATTGATGACACCCAACATCTCCCATTCCTAAATAGTAATACTAGCTATACTACTAAAGGATTTCCTACTCAAGGCATCAGCCACCACATTGGCCTTCCCTGGATGATAGTGCAATTCAAAGTCGTAATCCTTCATAAACTTCATCCACCTCATTTGCCTCAAATTCAGATCTTTATGTGAAAACAGGTACTTTAGACTCTTGTGATCGGAAAACACCTCAAATTTCTCACCATAACATAATGCCTCCAAATTTGCAAGGCAAATATCACACCTGCTAGCTCTAAGTCGTGAGTAGGATAGTTTCCCTCATGTGTTTTTAACTGACGTGAGCCATAGGCTACTACCTTTCCCTCTTGCATCAAACCACAACCCAAACCTTCCCGAGACGCATCACAATACACTGAATAGCCCAAACTCTTCTCCAGAATAATCAACATTGGAACAGTGGTAAGTCCAATCTTAAGCTCTTGGAACGACTTCTCACAAGTCTCATTCCACACAAACTTGATTCCCTCCCTCATCAGTCTAGTCAAAGGCGAGGCTAACCTAGAGAAATCCTTTACAAAATGACAGTAATACACGACTAACCCCAAGAAACTACGAATCTCAAAGGCATTCTTAGGTTGTTCCCAATCTTGCACTGCTTCGATCTTAGAGGAATCTAAAGTCACCCCTTCCTCGGATATCACATGGCCTAAGAACTTCACTTCTTTCAATCAGAATTCACATTTCCTGAACTTAGCATACAACTTATGGACTCTAAGTAACTCAAGCACGATTCGCAAGTGTTCTTCGTGTTCTTCCTCAAAAGGTGAGTAAATCAAGACGTTATCAACAAAAAAGACTACAAAGTGGTATAATAACTCATGGAAAATTCGATTCATCAAATCCATAAACAAGGTTGGTGCGTTGGTTAACCCAAAAGGCATCACTAGGAACTCATAATGGTCATACCGCATATGGAATGCCATTTTTTGGATGTCTTTCTCCTTCACCCTCAATTGGTGATAACCCGATCTCAGGTCTATCTTAGAAAAGCAACAAGACCACTTTAACTGGTCAAACAAATCATCTATACGAGGCATTGGGTATTTTTTTCTAAACAGTTACCTGGTTCAATTTCTGAAATCTATATAGAGTCGCAATGTGCCATCATTCTTCTTAGCAAAGAGAGTCAATGCTTCCCAAGGCAAAGTACTAGGGCGGATAAAATCCTTATCTAACAACTTCCGGAGTTGAATCTTCAACTCACTTAACTCGACGGATGCAAATCTATACGGTGCCATGGAAATTAGTGCTATACTAGGCACTAAATCAATGGAGAACTCTATCCCACGGTGAGGTGGCAAACTAGTAAGATCCTCAGGAAAGACGTCCGAGTATTCACAAACTACCCTCGGTAACTCAACTCGGACCACATCACTCTCAACACTAAAAAATGTAACAAGCAGGAGACTAAGCTGACCCCAACCACGCGGATCATACACTGGCAATAAAGCTCTATCAACTCTATTCCCTAAAAAATAAAAATAGTCAACACTCGAGGTACATACATTAACCCTCTAACGGTAATAGTCTATAACAGCTTGATAAGATGACAACCAATTCATACCCAATATAACATCAAAGCTCAACATATCAATCAACGCAACTACAAAAGGAAGTTGGTGATCGGCAACTTTTATCTCACAACCCCGACATCCTTGGTCCAACACAACCTCACCACCAACTGGTGACTCCACCCTGAGTGGAGATGCTAACAGAGACACTTCTAACCCCAATGCTGATACAAATGCAGACGAGATGAAAGAATGAGATGCATCTGTATCAATCAACACATTGGCAATAGAATTACATAATAAGAAGTTACATCTTACTACCGAAGGTGCTGCACTAAATCTAGCGTGGTAACTGCATACACACGCATTGTAGGTCTCTGCTCTACCTGCTCACCCCTCGGAGAATAAGTCTGATGCACAGACTGAGCCGAAGAGGCTCCCTGATTGTCCCTCGAGGCCTGAGCTGACTGTGCAGGTTAATGACTCTATGTCTGCCTCTGACCAGACGCACCGGACGTACCACCCGACTGAGGGCAAAAGCTTCTCACATGCCCTGACTACCCACACTGATAACAAGTAGGTAGTTGCTTTCTCTCTTGGCTTTGGCTCTAAGAACGAGCCGCAGACGGTGCAAACGATTGTCTTCCTTCCTTCTGCGGGCAAACTACTGACTTGTGACCCAGCTGGCCACACTTGAAGCAAGTGATCCCTCCATGACCACCTCTCCTTGACTCGGAACTTGGTATAGGAAAAGTGGACCAAGAATGTGCTCCCTGGGACTGTTGTGGGTTAGAACCCCTCTGCCTCTTGCTATCCCGATTCTCCTCCTAAACCTCCTGACTCCTCTGCCTGAAGCCCTTCATCCTCTCTTCCTCGGTCTGAATCACGGTCTCTAAGTGAGACACCGCCTCCACAAGACAGCCATAATCCCTAATCATAGATGCAGCCACCCTAAAAAGGAGTTCGGTCCTTAACCTCTTCTCAAACTCCAGGCAACAACATACCTCTGTCGCCACAAACTCCGGTGCAAATCTCGATAAACTAGTGAAGGTAGCCTCAAACTCAGCCACCGGTGTGTTCAACAGTTTGAGCTTCAATCTCTCAACTTCTCCCTCATAGTGGAAGGCAAAAACTTATCCTGAAAGGCATTGACAAAGGCCTCCTAAGTCACCCCAATGCGTCCCCGCACAAACTTCCACCACTGACAAGCATCTCTCTTCAGCTGGAAAGATGCCAAGGTCATTCTCAACCCATTGTCCTCAATGCCAAGCATCTTGAACGACTAAACCATCTGCTCGAGCGATTCAGCCACTTTCAAAGGCTCTTTCAGATCCCCCAAAAACTAGTCCGGATTCGACCGAAAAAACTCCCTCTTCAAGAAAGACGGCCCTGTCTCCACAACATGAGCCTGAACTTGATTTTCAGCCCTCAGAATGTCTATGGATTCCTGCAAAGTTCTGGCCATTTCTCGGGCCAAAGTACCCATGGCCTGTTGACCAACTAGTTCGGCCACATTGGCCTAACCAACTCCTCATTTCTGTGCAGGAATTTCATCCGGTAATGGCACCTCATGTCGTCTAGGCCTGTTACGCCTACCACCACCACATCCACGTCCTAATATCCTAATAAAGGAAACACAAGATATTAGCACATTTACAAATGTGCCGAAGCTAACCTAATCGCGTCGTAATGTGGTGAACAACAGATAATTCGCTTCACATAAGCACATAAACACATACGAACTTCCTTTCTAGATAATGGTTGTCCAGCGGTGCTGCCAGAATTCCGATTAGAAATAGCAGTGATCAAGTGCTTTTCTAACAAGACTTCCAGAAACCCGTATACCCAATCAACATCCTACAAATTAAATTTCATATCCACTTAGTCACATAAGCATGTTATCACATAGCATATCATACATACAATATTCTTTATCAAGCGAGATAAACCAACTGTGGTAAGAACCACTTCTCACGTACCCAAAGTATTCAAACCTAATACGCTCTGATACCAAATTGTAATGCTCCGGAATAATTACAATAAAACCATCCATCATATTAATAAATAATCATACCATTTTGAATACAATGCCCCTTTCATTTCATATGATCTCATAGTACAAAAGATAACACATCAATTATACATTCACAAGTCCTCACCTTGAATTTATAGCATGTGTTACAAGTTAAAAGATATGAAAAAAGAGTTAGAACAAAAAAGAAATACCCAAAAGGCTTACAACTTTTCAAGACAATACTTAGTTACGACAAAAGTGAATTTTAAACTTAATATGGGTAAAGCCCTAGGCTTATACAAAAATAATTACAATAAGTAAACAAAATGAAGCTCTTACTCCAAGTCCTCCTAAGTTATTGCCTTGGCGAAGGCATGTCATCAGCACCTGAAAATGGTTTTCCACATAGGGTGAGCCAAAACCCAGTAGAGATACTACAACACAATTTATGAATCTTAACAAAGATATAAAGTGAATGCATATGCAATGCTCATGCCAAAATATTTTCATTTTTTCTTTCCAAAACCATGCAATGCCAAGTTTATATCTCAATACATGATATCATGTCCTTGACAATAGAAATCAGGGCAATGAATACATCACTGTGAATCTCTAGGACGTGTCTGCAAGTAGGCTACAAGCACTACTAATTTGTCATTTTTACCAGTATTAACAGGAAGGATCAACACCTAACCGCGCAGGTTTCTGGTCTTTCACCAAGGACACAGGCCAACTTAATATCACAACTACATTCCTACCCAGATTCACCAAGGTATTCACCCATTTTTCTCAAAACAACAAAAATATTTTCAAATGTGTTAAGTATGCAACAATGCTCAATGCAATGGATGAGAAAGTCTTTCAATTCTCCTAATTCCTATGTAATTTCTACAATAATCGTAGTTATCCTTCATCGATAGCCCAAAACAAATAATTAATTTCCATAAAGATAAACTTTCTAAATTTCAAGATGTGAGTGGTAATATATACCCAGCTCCACCATCCTCATTAATATCAACCCAATTTGACATTTCCATCATTAATTCTGATTATTTATACAAAATTAACATTTAAGATATTTAGGGCAAAAACTCCATTTTCTTCTACAATCAATTCCAAGTATCAAAACCAATCATTTTATCACAACTCCACCTCAATTCCAATCCCACAACCATTTTCAAGTATCTATTTGAAAACCCTCTTTTGATTTTTTTTTTAACCCAAAACCCTGGGTTTGTTTAAAAATCCCTAAATCACAATATTGTTTTAAAAATAACAAATATCTAAGTTAAAAATTATAAGAAAGTGCGAAGAATCCCTACCTCAAGCTTAGAAGACGAGAGAGAGAGAGTGGGAAGACTTCAAAAATGACGAAACCCAACTTTGTTTCGATTAGAACGAGCTCTACCTTTTTAACAAAGGGACTAGGGTTGAGAAATCAATGGATGATGGTGTATTTGTAAAGAAAATGTGAGTTTTAAAGAGAGAAGCTCTAGATCTAGGATTTTTAGAATGTTTAGAGAGAGATATATGAAAAAGTGACTAAAATGATTCTTACGGACTGATATACGCGCAGACCGCTCGAGTGAAGGAAGTGTCACTCAAGCGACAAAACACAATAAGTGAGACCGCTTGAGCAAAGAAGTTTACCGCTTGAGCAAAGAATACAAACTCCCAGAAGTTTTACAGACAGAGGGCCATCGCTCGAGCTCAAGAAGGACCGCTCGAGCGCAAGAATGACCGCTCGAGCATAGAATGCCAACTCCTAGTATCTCTGCATGCTTGCAAAAGTACTAACAGTTCTCAAAGACCGCTCGAGCACAAAAAGTGTTGCTCGAGCGAAAAAGCTAAAATCTGGGCATGAACCATTTTGAAAACTTAACCTTTGACCTGTTCCAAAAGCAACCAAGACACTCCAATAACCAAACTCAATGAGGAATAAGGAGAAATAAGACATGAACAATCGTATAAGACAATGAAATCCGAATCCAAAACATCAACGAGTTGGGTCTAAACCAGAATCGCTATACAAGCTTTCCACTGGCAACTCTCCTTCCCTGCTGCTAGCACCACCTCCGGTGGCCTTCGCCAGCCCTCCGCTACCTTCTTCTGGTACACCACCATTCCAGCCCCTTTCCACCACCTCCTTTGCACCTCATCGTCACACAAGTCACATCTCCGGTGGCTCTCTCGAACCCTTCACGACCATCACTCCCTTTTGCAATTTGCATAGATCTAGTTCGACAGTTTATGACCAAACTACTACCATTTGTTCGATGGCATATGTTTGAACTACTGTTATTTGTTCAATGGTCTACCTTGCACAAATCTAGTTTGGCAGTCTATGACCGAACCACTAATATTTGTTCAGTAATATATATATGTTCGAGCTAACATCTTTTGTTCGACACGGATTTTTTGAACCAGACGCTACAATCCACGTCATGTGAAACCTTAGCTGTAAAGAGAAAGAAATAGTGAATCTTGATCGCAATTGATGATCAATTGGTTGAGAAAGAGAGAGATATGATGCAACTTGGCTATGACAATGGTGAATGGGGATAGGCTAATGGGTAATGAGGCGTTAAAGGGATAGAGAGAGGTTGATGAGGGTGGATAGTGACAAAAGGCGATGAGGATGAGCTAAGGAGAATTGTTGGAGTGCACTGGTTGGAGTTGTGGTGGCTAGGGGTAAGGGTTTTGGGAGGTTAAGGTTAGGGATAAAAATAAATTTTTTTATTAAAATAAATTATAATAAAAAAAATAAAAGATATGAAAGACCCAAAACAAATCTTGAAATGTTATTAGTAGCACTCTTTAATTTAACCCACTAAATTCTAATTAATTTTTACATTCAAAAAATACCGATGTGTTTTATGGTTCGTTCCTCGCACTTTGCACACTCTGCTGCCTTTATATATTTCTAAACCAATTGGGCTAGTTGACTTGTCGCTAACTCACCAACTGACTTGTTTGCACAATACCAACAATGGTAATGGATATGCTCAATGGTGACACATGCAATCTGACTTGAGAGGAGTTGTTTTTATTAGGGCATTGTCACCAGTTTTCATTTTCAAACTCAATGATATAATAATTAATTAAAATATTTAAAATAATTTTTATTCTTATATTTCTTTTAATCATTAGTCAATAATTTTTTATATATATCATTAAATCTAAAAATTGACTTTAAAAAGAAGATTTTTTTTGTTTTATACCAATATCTAATTAAGACTTTAAGCTTAGTTTGACTATTAATGTGATATGTGTATATTTGTGTATACATTTATTATTTTTTATATCACATTTATTTTATTATTATTTTTTGTTTTTTTGAGTGAGTGTCTGTGCCAGTTTGTACACACTTTGACTAATCTCAGGTCCTTGAACTTAATGACTGGCAAATCTTCAGTGCCCTCTCAGGGGGACTTGAACTCAAGTCTGGATATTATTCTTAATTTTTTACCACTCAACCAACTCCTAAAGGTCCGTTTATTATCAAATCTAGCACATCCACAACTATTGGATATTAATGCGATTCATGTGGGATTCATTATGCCAGTAGTTGTACATGTTTCGCTAGTGAAGTAATATAAAAGAAGAGAAATCCTATGGTACACATATGCACCTTACCATAAATTGGCATAATTTTATCCAAAATTCCGTAACATCAATCACAAAATATGTAATCTCTTCACAAATTAGCATAACAAAAATGTTGTAACCAAGCCACAAACTTGTTACATGAACCACAAAATTTTAGATATTTTGTTACGCTAATTTGCAATAAGATTACACATTTTGTGGTTGATGTTACAAAATTTTATGGTAAAATTATGCCATTTGTAATAGGATGCATATGATACACATCCTTGAAGGGGTATATACCATAGGGTTTCCCATAAAAGAATGATAAGTACTGTATAACGCTATTGATTTGAAATTTTTTGCAAATTTTTCTCAATTTAAAAAATAAGAAAAATGACTAGTTACTCAATTTTGAAAGGAGAATTTTTTTTAAGATTCCTAATATTAAGATTTTATAAGATAAAGGACATATAATATTTTCATAGTAGTTAAGGTCCCTCAACATTTTCATAGAGAAAGTTCGACTCAGAGAAATTTTGTCCAATTCAGAGAAATTTGGCCCAAACTCAAAGAAATTTCAATTTTCACAGATAAATTTCTCTGATTTCACAAAAAAAAATTGAAATTTCTCTGTAGAGAAATTTCAAAATTTCTTTATGAAAATTGAAATTTTTTTCAAATTTTTTTTTGTAAAATCAGAGAAATTTCTCTGTGAAAATTGAAATTTCTTTTAGTAGAGGCCAAAATTTCTCTGAGTCAAATTTTCTCTGTGAAAATGTTGAGGGACCTTAGCTAATAAAAAAAAAAAATCTTCGACCTCTGCTACTACATAAAGTTGGAGATGGATGTTTCACTAATTTTTCCATTTTGAAATTGAGCAAATTTTCAGTTTCAAAACTCAAAAATTTCAGAAACTAAGAAATTTGTCAGGTCATCAAAATTTCATAACTTTGACAAATAGAAACTTTTATAAATATAACAAAAGAAATTTCAACTTGATATTGTGAAATTTTCTCTCAAATTTTGGAAATTCACCTCAAAACCTGAAATTTGGGGTGAAACTACGAAATTTCATTCCGCAATGGTTTTTGTAAAAGTAAGAATTTCTCATTTTTTGAAACTAAAAAACTTCTTTTGAAATTGAGAATTTTTTCAGTGTTCAAAACTGATAAGTCTTTCAATATTCAAAACATTTTTGAGTCTCAATCTATGAAAAATTTGTGAAAATGAGACATTTCTCAATATTTGAAACCATTTTGAATTTTTTTTAAACTACTAGAAATTTATGAAAAATTTCCCAGCTTTCAAAGTTGTTTTGAGAAATTTCACAAGTATTTAAAACTTCAAAATTTTCTCAATTTTGAAAATTTGAGGGGGGAAAAAACTAGGAAAATTCCCAGTTTTGAAGAATTTCTTAGTTTTGGAAATATAAAAAAATTATCACTTTTAGGCTTTGTTTTGACTAAATTTTTTTTTGAATCTTTTTAAAAGTATTTTTCATTGTTTGGAAGATGATTTACTCGATGGAAAAGGAGATAGATTATATGTCCCTAGTGTTAGGGGACTAAGATTAGAGTTTGCTTAGAGAAACTCATGATCCGTAGTGGGTGGGTCACCCCAAACGGCAACGCATGATGGCTTGAATATCTCATTCTTAATGTTAGCCAAAGATGGATTAAGATGTAGAAGCCTATGTCAGAACTTGCTTAGTGTGCCAACTAGACAAGATAGAGAGAAAGAAGACAGCTGGATTGTCGCAACCATTGCCTATTCCGACCAAGCCTTGGGTGTCTACTTCCATAGACTTCATATCCGGGTTGCCAAAGGTGAACGGTATGCGTTCTATTATGGTTGTTGTTGATCGTTTCTCTAAATATGCTATGTTTATCCCTGCTCCTCATGCTTGTCTCTCCGATGTTGTGGCTGACCTGTTTTATAAATATGTGGTGAAGTATTTTAGGTTGCCAGAGGATATTGTTAGTGGCAAGGATACCAGATTCATGGGGCAGTTTTGGATTGTGTTTTTAAACTTAATGGGATTAGAATTGAAATTTTCTACAGCAAATCATCCTCAGACGGATGGACAGACCGAGAGAATGAATGCCTTGCTAGAAGAATACCTCCAACATTATGTGACCACAAGTCAAAGGAATTGGGTTGATCTATTGGATAATGCACAGTTCTGTTATAACTTGTATCGGTCTTTTGCCATGGGTATGAGTCCATTTGAGTTAGCCATGTGGCAACAGCCCCTCACTCCACATGAAGTGGCAAGGACTGGCTCATAGGGTAGATGTCTAGTAGCATACCGGTTTGCAAGGGCTAAACAAGAGTTGCTAGATGAGGCAGAAGATAGTTGGTCAAAGGCAAGCAAATGGATGAAAAAATATACTGACAAAATACAGAGGCCATTGGAATTCAAAGTGGGGGATAGAGTGCTATGAAACTTACACCACATATTTAGAAGAAGATAAGCAGTAAGACAGCGCACCGAGGCCTTTTTCCAAAGTATAATGGACCTTTTGAAATTCTGAAATGTGTAGGAAATGTTGCTTACAGGCTGAAGTTGCCTGACTGGTTGAAGATACACCCAACAATCTATGTTAGTTTCCTAAAACCTTATCATGAGGATCAGGTTAATCTAGCATGGACGTAAGCTCGACGCGCTCCTCCAATGATTAGAAAACAGTTTGACAAAGAAGTGGAATGAATTTTGGATCACAAGACAAAGGGGCAAAGAAACAAAACTCGAAGAACTCATTACTTGGTTAAATGGAAAGGTTCTCCTGAAACAGATGTGAGTTGGGAAAAAGGCGTAACTTTATGGCAGTTTGAGAAACAGATTGCTGAGTACTTAGAGGCCTTACCGATGAAGACATTAGCTTCTTCTGGTAGGGGTGGCTTGTTAGCACCTTAGGACTTGGACACTTAGGTTGGCATATGGTGACACCTTATACCTATGTCAACCGTCCAAATCAGACATGAAGGAGGCATGCCTAAGTCAAGGTAACAATGTGGCAGTGGCAATCTGAATGCTGGTGTAAACATGGACTTGTTGGGTCAGACAGATCAGTGACAGACCAAGACTCACAAATTCATGGGTCACACTCAGGAGGGTTCAAAGGCTGACTTGGATGGTAGTTCATGGCAGTTATGTTGGCATGATGCAAGGCTGACAAACATGGCGGTTATTGGTAGTTATGCTTGTAAGAAGTCATGACAAAAAAGGTTATTAAGGATCTGGTCCAAGGCTAACGGTTACCTGCTGTTATTTTTTGCAACAGCCTTTGTTGGTTTGAATTTACCCTAGCAGTTGGGGGTGTCAACTGCTCATAACTGATTTGTAAATACCTTTAAAATGCTAAGGCATTGAGAGTTTCAGGCAGGGTGTGTAATCTATACGAATGCTCTTGTATCCTTATATTATTTGGTGGTAATAAAGGTTGGAATGGTTCTTGTAATGTATTTGTGTATGCTTGTTTGTTTACAAACCTCATTGTGAGTAATTTATGTATGTTTGGTTGAGACTAAGTGTTGTAACTTAATGCCATTATAGGCTAAAAATTTAACTCAAAAATTGACCCTGTACAATTAGTATCAGAGCACAATTTTGCTCTAATGGTGTCTGGTATAGATGCTTTAAAGGAAAGAGTAACACGATTGGAGAATCTCGTGAGTGAACCTACTGACGAGAATCACTCGCTAACGAATCGACTGGATGTCGTGGCTTCTGGGTTTCTTGCCCTTGAGACCTCGATGACAAATCAGTTCAAGGAAGTGATGGCCAATATGCTTACCATCTTGGATGCTTGGAAAGACAAATTACAGGAAGTTACTGATGAACTCTCCCTTGTGAAGAAGGTTGTCTGTGGGCATAAGAGTCATGGTGAGACCCCTTCAAAAATCAAAGTTCCTAACCCTAAGGCTTTCGGTGGTACTCGAAGTGCAAAGGAACTTGAAATTTTTTTGTAAGACATGGAACAGTACTTCAAGGCTACTCATGTGCAAGAAGGGGAGAAAGTTACCATCACAAGCATGTACCTTACAGGTGATGCTAAACTCTGGTGGCGTATACGTATTGGAGATGATGCTCGACCAGAGATCTTAACATAAGAGACTCTTAAGAAAGAAATAAAGAACAATTCCTTCCTTCAACGTATCTTGGGTTACAAGAGACGCCTTGAAACAGTTGAAGCATTCTGGATCAGTGAGGGAATATGTGAAAGAATTCAGTTCGTTGATGCTTGACCATCAAGAACATGTTTGAGGAAGATAAGCTTTTCATAGTCCCAAAATCAACTTATCATTAAAAATTCCGTAAGATAATTTTCACAAAGTTTACTCTCAATGATGCTTAACTCTTTCCGGGCATTGATCTTTTTAAAAAGTATCATTTATCACTAATTGTTTGATAAAAAGTCATAACGAAGGTTTTATTGAACCCAAATTAAGTTTCTATAATCGACAATATAATTTTTTTTGGTTTCACGTGTTATCCAAACACTCTAAAATAGAAATAAAAATACTTTTTTCGTGAAAAATTAGTTTACATGAAAACTATTTTTTGATGTAAATATTTTATTAAAAAATTGATATGAAAACATAGTTGACTGAAATATGAAAATTGTTATTTTTAGAATGGTCATTTTCCCCTCCCCACTCAACCCCTAGATCCCCCGTCCCATCTCGCACTGGCTTTCCTTGCCCTGATAAGTAATTGGGGGCAAGAATGGGTTTTGCTTTCCCTACTTGTTCTACCCAACCCTACTCCAATTATATTTGTTAAATATATTTATATGTATATAACATATATAATTTTCTTTTGTTATAATAAACTTAAAATACTAAAATATTATATTTATAATTAATTTTTACTCATTAATTTTTATCTTGTATCTTATAATTCTCATTAAATATAAATCATTATTTATAATATACTATATTATGTATAATTTTTATTCCCTAAACTCGTCTCGTAATCATCCCTAATCATTTTCATGTTTGAAATATGAAAATAGAATTAAGTTTGATTTTTCTAATTTGTGGTTTGCTTTTGATTTGAAAATTGGGAAACCAGTGTTAGTGGTGCGGTTCGGTTTCGGATTTGGGTCCACAGTTTTGGATTAAAACTGAACCAGACTATGTAATTTAAACCATATACAATGTTGTCTCTCTATCTTATTTTTGTTTAAGTTAAGGGTTGAACAATGAGCTTGTTTATGTTTTGAAAGTTTATATTTTGAAAAATTATGACAGATTAATGTTGAATAATAGGTTTGTTTAATGTTATGAGTTTTTAACTGGTAAACATTATGAGAGTAGTTTGCTTGATGGTCATATTATTATTATTTTTTAAATTTATAACAGGTTGAATATTTTTTGAAAGTGTTATATAATTTTTCTTCTGAGCAAATTATATGAAACAGTGATTTCAAACCAAACATAACTATGTTTAAAAGGTTTGGTCTGGATTGATTCAATGATTTTAATAATTTGGTTTGATTCCAATTTTTATAAAACTGTAAGTAGTCAATTGGTTCTCATTTCAAACCACACCAAACCAAACCAAATCAGACTATTCTCAGCCCTATTAACTGTCTAAGTATTAAAAGAAAATATCGCTTACATTTAGAAGTGTTAAAAATCTAATTGTGCAATTTATAGAAGTGTCTACCTTTCACCGTACTACATTTTAAAACACATGGCATACCACAGGTCTATTTTCGTCCCTCGTACCGGAATGATAAGCACTCCAGGTAACTAACATAGGCCAATCCTTCAATTTTACCTCCATCCTATAGTATATAGGGCTGCAAACAAGTCGAGCTGAGCCGAGTTTTAGTATGTTTGGGTTTATTTATTATGATTTTAACGAACTCAAATTCGAGCTCGAGTTCAATAAAAATTTAACGAACCAAGCTTGAACCGAGTTGGCTTAGATTTGGGTCGAGCTCGAGCCTGTTTACAAGCCTTAACGAGTCAAAAAATTTATAAAATCATACTTGAGTATGAGACTAAAGTTACAATTATATAAATGAATATTTTATTAAAATAATAATATCTACTACCACTATTATATAAATGTACTATTTATAGTTAACTATTATTTACATTTATTTTTTAAATTTATAAATAATATTTTTATCTTATTTTTTATACATATTTTTACATTATTTAATATATAAATAATAAATATTAAACAAGCCAGCTAACGAGCTAAGCTTACGAGCCAAGCATTAGAATATTTGGACTTGTTTATTAAAAATATAACGAATTCAAGTTCGAGCTTGAACGCAAAAAAAAAAAAAAAAATAAAAAAAAAAAATAATAAACCGAGTTCAAATGAACTCTTACCGAGCTGAACTCGAATCTGATCATGAACAATTTTGTTAATTTGCAACCCTAGTTATATAGAACACATTTGTTTTCTTTTCTTCCCAAAATCACCCAATTCAAATGGGTTGTTGCTGGTTTTAAAATGCTATTTTACTTCCTGAACAAGTAATTTGTTGTCTTCTCTACAAAGAATTGGTCATCTCACCTTTCCACGCCACATAATAGGGCAAATTACACTCATCTCTCAGTTTAAAAAAAAAACCCAGTTAATTCTATATTTTTGACATAATTATAATAGTCTCCTTTAAAATTTTAATTTCATTTTTTATTAGTAATTTGTGAGTTGTACGAATTAAAAAAGGATATTATTATCTCTTTTTTACTAAAATATATATTTAACTTTATTTATTTTTATGTGTACCCAACATTTGTATTAGTTTTGATTAGTTTAATCGTACCAAAAGGAGGTTGAGTGTAATTCTGCTACCTATATTTTCCTCAAATTTCAGAGGTAGGAAAGAGAGGGAGGACATGAGCACACAGAAGATTCACCAGTATTTGTATTAAATACAATGACAAGGTTGATAATTATTGAAGGGGGTAAACTATATTCTTTGGATGAACTGTAAAGAAGTTAATCCCGATCTTATTTGCATATTATTTATACAATTTCTTAAACTGATTTTATTGAAGAAGTAATTTAAGCCACAATTAATTATGCATTTAACCTTAATTGTGATGCTACATTTGCAATTAGAGTGAAGTTATCTTCATCAAGGAGTTGGTGTCACTGTTGTGCATGACAATAGTGGCAGTTGTGCAGTTCGTGAGACTCATTTTTGGGTTTGCAATTAGCGTGAAGTTATCTTCATCAAGGAATTGGTGTCACTATTGTGCATGGTAGCAGTGGCAGTTGTGCGGTTCGTGAGACTCATTTTTGGGTCTTTTTTTGATAATTCGAACCGTTTAAATTTTAAAAAACTTCGAGAATAATATACCTATGAAAAATTAAGTTGATTAGATATCAATAACTTCTTCATCAAATCACACCTGTATATAAAAAATGAATATGCATATATTAAACTAAATACAAATGTGATTTGATGAATGGGTTATTGATATCTATCAGCTTGATTTTTTAGAGGCATATTCTTCTCGATGTTTGGATCAACAAAATAAGACCATAAATGAGTCTCACGGGCTGTACAACTATCACCGCTTCATGCATAGCAGTGACACTAGATCCATCTGCCAATTTTCTCTACCATTTCTCATTTTACTTAATTATTCAATTTTTATATTAAAATTAAATATATTTTTTATTTTTTTGTCTACCTTATTCATATTTTATTATTAATTTGTATTGAGTTTTCTACTTAAAATGAATTTGTTTATTAGGAAAAATTTATATTTAATTTAAACTTTATATACCTATATATAATTATATATAAAATATATAAATAGTTTGAAAAGATATTAAAAAAAATTAATACTCAACATAATTAATTTATCTTTTTTTTTTTCTTAATCCAACCACATTATATTTATATTTAATTTTTTAAAATAAATTTTGTATAACTTCATAAAAATTAAAGAATTAGAATTACATTTAATTTTATGTTACAAATTTTTTTTTCCAAATTAGCTATTATTATTAGGATTAATTACCAAAAAAAAAAAAAACTCAAGGTTTCACGCGTTTTTCACTTTAAATCTCAGTGTTTCAATTTTGACAAATTAAACCTAGAGTTCCATCTATGTTTCAATGTGCCTCCTCCATCCATTTCCGTCTGTGTAAGGTAACGGAGAATCGTTTTGGAGTTTAAAGTGAAAAAACGTGAAATCTTGGATTTTTTTTTAACCCTAATATTTAATTTTTTGTTTGTACATATATATATATATATATATATAACTTATATATCTTATTGCATATGTACATATATGGTTGTATTTTTGTTGATATTTTTTAATTCAAAATTTGACTCTTTTGATGATAAAATTTTAATTTTGTCCCTAATTTTGATGATTATGTAAGAAGGGTTACCTGAAGTGTAATTAATCTCTTTTTTTTAAAGTCTGCGTTAGAGTTTTGATGCAGTTTTTATTTACCGCTTATGAGGTAAAAATAACTTAAATAAGTTCTAAAAAAAATCTTTTAGTGTTGTTTGGTGCAACTTATCTCACTTGTTTATAATTTTTTATTTTGGAAGTCTGTAGCAGACTATTTGGTACAACTTTTACTTTATTAGGTAAAAATAATTTAAATAAATTGAAGAAAAATAAATTTCTGGAATTTGGGGGAAGAGTACTTTTGCCTTCTACTTCTAGATTATCAGCTTTTAAATTACAATAAAGTACACCAAACACACTATTTGAAAGCAGAAATTTGTACTTTTGACTTATGTTTTTTTATTATCATTTTTTAATTTATAATAAATCACACCATACAACTCACTTTCTTTTAATAGAAAGTAGCAAAGTCGATAAGTGAACCATTTAAAAGAAGCCCCTTTTTGCTCACTCTTAAATTTATGATCTCTGTTATTATTAAATTCATGTCATTTTTAAATAATTTTTTTTAATAAAAAATATGAGTTATTTTAAACTTATTTTTTAAATTAAGATTATTTGTTTGAAAAATGTCTCGTAACTCAAATTTTGTGGCTCAAAAGGCCAAAACGACGTCGTTTTGGCCATTTTTATGTTGTTCTGTACTCAAAACGACGTCGTTTTGGCCATTTGAACCACTTTTGAGCCAAAAAATTTGAGTTACGTAGCATTGTCGTATTTGTTTTTACCTTTGTTCTCAAAACACCAATCGAAACTCGTGCTGTCAAAAAAACGACTTTAAATTTTTTTTGCAGGCCTAGTGACTAGAGTCTTGTTTTGAGAGGGATTTAATAATTGTTGTTTTTATAATTTTTTTTGATTAACTTTTTTTTTTTTTTGTTTTTAGTGATTTTAAATTTTTTAAAAAGAATGATTAATTACAAAAAAAAATTCTAAAGTTTAACGGATTTTGTCACTTTAAACTCCAATGTTTTTCCACTTTAAACCTCAAAACAATTCTCTATTACCTTATACAAACAGAGATGGAGCAGGAGAGGGGGCATATTGAAACACAGATGGAACTCAAAGATTTAATTTGTTGAAATTGAAACACTATAATTTAAAGTGAAAATCACGTGAAATCTTAAAAAAAAAATTATAATTAACCCTTATTATTAATGACAAAAAGAGTGTTTATTTTATCATGTTATAATTTAATATCATATAAAATAATTATATATTTATTTCAATTATACTTTTATAACACGATATCGTTAAAATTATTAAATTATACATAACTAATTGAAACAAAATTATTATATATATACATATATGTTTATTTAAATAATACTTACATATGATTAAGATTATCAAAATAAAAAATTAGAATTGTTGTTTAATTTAAATGACTTTTTTTTTTCTTCAATTTAATCATTATCTTCAATATTAAAAAAATATTTATTTTATTATATTGTAATTTAGCATAGAAGCACAATATATATATATATATATATATATTTAACATATTTCATAATATATTTTTTAAATAATTATATATATATATACACCCACAGATATTAGCATAAATAATTCAACCAAAATTATATATATTTATTTATGTTATATTTTATATATGATAAAATTAATATTATTATTTCATAATACATACATCGTAATATATTTTTAAAAATAACATATATATATAATTTAACTTAATTTTATAAAATATTATTTTTTTAAAAAAATTAATCAGTACATCGCATTGGTCAACGCCTAATTATTTATTCCTTCCGTCTCATTTTGTTAGCCTACTTTTTCATTTTTATTCGTCTTAAAATATTTATTTTCCTTTTTATTTTGGGATACTAAATTTTATTAAACTTTTAAAATTACACCTTATAAATTATTATAAACACATTTTAAGGTCAAATTTGGAAAGTGTAAAAAAAGTCAAAAAATTAAAAAGTTATTCAAAAAATTAAAAAGTTATCACTATTCATCAAAAGTAAAAAAATTACGGCTGCACAACTCTCGATCCTAATTTTCCCCCACACACTAATTTATACAATTTTTTAATACACATTTTTTCATAAAAAGTCAAAAAGTTAACCCAAACATCCATATTTTTTCCCTCAACTTTTTAGTCTAAAAAGATAAAAAGTGCACTTATTTAGGATACCCCAAACAACCCCTAAAATTCAAGTAGAAAGACAATAGTGAAATAATTACATGTTTAGTTGGATTTTTTTACTTTGGACAAACAAATTGAGACGGAAGTAATAAGAATTTTAGTTGCCATTTGCCATTGCCTTTTTTAGTTGGTTTTTTTGAGTTTAGACTTTTTTTAACTTGAGATTAAAAAGTTTGTTTGATTTGATTTTATTGATTTTTATGAGAGAAAAAATGAAATAATTATGATTTGAATTATTTAACCTATTTTGTCTTTTCTGTCTTTTTAGCCCAACTAAGATCTCGTTTAGAAACATTTTTTTAGTAATTTTTTAGATTTTTGGTTAAAATATGATATAAAAAACTAGTATGTTTAAAATGACTTTTTAATTTTTTATAAAAAGATATATAAAAAATAGAAAGAAAATAGAATCTTTAACTTTTTTGTATAAGTGGTTAACTTTTTAATTTTTTTAATAATTTTTATACTTTTAGACTAAAAAATAATATTGTCAAACGAGACTTAAGTTAGTCCAACGAAGGCTTAGGCTAAGTTTGACATCTCTTAAAAAAGTCACTATCTTATTTAAGTCGCATCATCTTATTTAAGTCACATCACCTCTCTACCATGGCCCTGTTTGGTAAAGCTGTGGGAAAGTACTTATAGCTTATTCCTTAACAGCTTATAACTTATAACTATGAATATAAGTTGATTTTTGACTTATAAATTAAGCTTCTCCTGCCCCACTCAAAGAATAAGTTGATTTCTGACTTACAAAAAGCTATAAGCTGTGTTGTTAAGCTAAACCAAACACATCAAAATAGCTTAAATTAAGCTGAAAGCTGAAATAAGCTGAAATTAAGCTGTACCAAACAGGCCCATATCACTTTAAACTCAATTCATACTTCATAAAAAGTTAAAAAGTGCACTTATTTACAACATTCCAAACAACCCCTTAATTATTATTAATTTGGACTTAATGGGATGCCACGTTGGCAATCTGAGTGGAGGTGTCTCAACCAATCAGCACATAGTTTTCATTCCTATATAAATTCCCGCTCCACGCCCTTTTCTCCACCATTCCAATCAGCGTCTCTGTCTTCCAAAGAACCCAAAGCGGTAGAAAGCGAAAGCTAGGGTTAGGGTTTGTGAAGAAAGAAGAAAAAGAAGAAGATGAGTTCAGGTGGGGGATCGACGAAGGGTGGGCGAGGAAAGCCAAAGGCATCGAAGTCTGTGTCTCGGTCTCATAAGGCCGGTCTTCAGTTCCCCGTCGGTAGAATCGCTCGATTTCTAAAGGCTGGAAAGTATGCCGAGCGAGTGGGCGCCGGAGCTCCGGTCTACCTCTCTGCTGTCCTCGAGTACCTCGCTGCCGAGGTCTCTTTTCTTCCTCATCATTGTCCGATTGATTCATCAAAAGAACAAACTTTTTGTCCTCAATTCAATAGATTTTGATTTGGGAATTATGTTTGATTATTGGAATTGGTTGGTGTTTGATGAATTTGATTATTTTTGTTTGTAGGTGTTGGAGCTAGCTGGGAATGCGGCGAGAGATAACAAGAAGAACAGAATAGTGCCGAGGCACATACAGCTAGCGGTGAGGAATGATGAGGAGCTGAGCAAGTTGTTGGGGTCAGTGACCATTGCCAATGGAGGGGTTTTGCCAAACATTCACCAGACACTGTTGCCTAAGAAGGTGGGTAAAGGGAAAGGGGATATTGGTTCTGCTTCTCAGGAGTTTTAGGAGCCACCCAGCCTTATGTGATGTACAATGGTTTTTCTCTTTTTGGATTTTCTTTTTAAAAATGTATTATGATTTTATGGGTATAGCTCCTTTTGGGGGCATATGAATCAAAGTTCTACAGTTTTGATGGGTGAAGTTTGATGTCAATTGTGATTTTTTTTTATTGTTTTCTTCTGGGGAATTTTGTGGTTGATGGCTTAATGTCAATTGATTAATTTATCCAATATGTACCAAATCTTTAGATCAACAATGCTTGGAAATCAAGTTTGTTTAGATACTGTAAACAAACATGCAAGTTGGTTATAGATCCTCAAGTTCAAATGTGAAATTTGGATCACTAACCCAGTTAACCTCTGCATGGAAAATGTTTAAGACCAAAATATAAGAGTGCCCAAGTTTCTGGATGATTAGGCAAGTTGAAAAAATAATTTTTAAAAAAAAAAAAAAAAAAAGGATATATTTGAAAATAGTTAACGGTTTTTTTTAGAGGAAAAAAATAGTGAACGATTTAAAGTTTATTTTAACTTTTTTTAATTTTAGAATTTAAAAAAAAAATATATCTTTTAAGAGGACCAATAAAGTAAAACATTATGATGTTTGTTAATCATCTTAAATAGCACTTCAGCATCAAAACAACTTGAGAGGAGTCTAGAACTATAGATGAATATGAACAATAGTGTTATTAAGCTACCAACAATATCTTAAATTAAAATTAGATTTGAGCTTCATCTGATTCTGAAAAACTCACCCAGAAATGGGTGAGTAAGCATTTTCGACAATATTAGCCCCAACATTCTAAACAATACCAAAGAGAGTAAATACATAAATGAATGTATGTAATTAATTTGAAGTATTAAAACAAGTTTGAAGGAAATTGAATTGCATTAGTAATTTGTTAGGCTTCTTGACTTCTCATAAAATTTGCACAATTTGGAGCAAGTTTTCGACTCTGACTAGAAGGCTTTGAAAGGTTTTTCTTTGATCTGTCTAACTAACAAGATTCTAGACAAAGCGTTGAAAATAGTTTTGGCAGAAACAAAAGGTAATAATATATCTATATTTCTTTGTCAATTAATGTGTTCTCTATTATATCAATGCAAGAGCCAACGGACTTTCCCAAAGCCATGGCTTCTGCTACTCTGGATTGAGCTTCTTGATGACGAACTAATATTAAGAGAGTATTTACAGCAGCCCATTTTACTTGAGAATCAGCTTCATTTTCTGTGAAACCCAACCATTTAAGTACTCTGTTCAACTGTTTCATAATTGATAAACTGCCAGTTAGTAATCCTATTCAATTCAGAGAGAGTGAATTATTTCATAGAAAACACATGCTTACCTTTTCCACATCAGAATGAAGTCCTTCAGAGTATCCAAACATCAGTTGCTCTGTTGCTAAGCCTCCCAATATTACGCATAAAAACCTATTCAAAGTCTGGAATAAAAAAACAATACAAACAAAACCCATATCAACATAGAGTGCAAATGATATAGAGAAACCATTTTCTAATAAACAACAATATTAGGATTCTTATGGTAAAATCCTGCAAGCACTGAGATGATAATTGATTCTCAGTGTAATTAGAGTCCTACAAAACATGTCTCTCACTTGACAATACCCCAAACTTTGAACTGCGTATGCAAATGAAGAATTGTCAAATCAATTGATATGCTGATGCTTCTTACAGTCAAGAACATAAATTTTATGAACACAGCAGATGTATGATGCTGATGCTTCTTACTGTCAAGAACATAAATTTTATGAACACAGCAGAAATATATTAAAATGAAAGTGAGAACTCAAACCTTAGTTTTGCTTAATGAAGTATTCTATTGGCTTGAATTCAACCTTCTACCAGGTTCAAATAGGAACTTGTCAAACATTCACAAAAATGACTTCTGAACTTTTGCAAAAAGGTAATAAGCATAATGCTCAGTCTTGTCTATAGGGTGTGACTCAGACCCTGGACACTGCTATTTACTTGGGGAACAGTTAATGTCTGACCTTGCTTGAACAAGTCTGAAGTGTTTTAAAGAAAACCCACTAATTATGATTACCAGTTAGCACAGTTTGAGTGGAATGTTGGAGTTTATGTTCATGTTAATCAACCTTTCAGTGTTACACTAAGTGAACAATGATATA
Organism: Camellia japonica; assembly: GCA_030407325.1. NCBI lineage: Eukaryota > Viridiplantae > Streptophyta > Magnoliopsida > Ericales > Theaceae > Camellia > Camellia japonica. The sequence continues at coordinate 108,091,171 of JAPPVO010000029.1, read as the reverse complement.
TATAACACAGGCACATTGTTTTGCTTTAAACATAAACAAATGAGTGCATATGCTCCAGAGATGCATAGAGTAGAGGCATTTTAAACTAGATTCTGTGGCACTCCCTTTACAGGCCAATCATGTCACAGTTCAGACACCTACTAGTTCATATTACTTATGCCTATCAAACTTTGAAATATAATTAAACTAAACTGAAAATTTGGGTGTTGAAAATCAAAACAACTCTAGCATTGTTAATTAAATAAGGCATGGCTAAATCCGTTGTATTAGAAGCAAACACCACTACCTTCCTTATTTCCATTTTATTTTAATGAACAGTTTCCTACTGGAGTAAAAATGAAATGATTGTTCACATCAATTACAAAAAGTTCGTCCTCATTGTTCAGATCTGAATACTAACTGATTCTAAACAAAGGCATAAAAAGAAGTAAGCATCATATGAATGCAAAGATGATAGGCAGTAGTATTCACAGTTTATGGCCTCATCCAGTCACCATAAATAGGCATAACTTTGAGTATTCAGACAGCAAACTTGAGCCAATTTTCTAGAGGCTTATCCAACTTGAGGATGACTTTTTATATTCAAGTGATATACAGCACATGTGAATCCTCTTGAGTGCTACAAATAATTTAAGCATATTGATTTCACGATTCCTTTCTCTTTCACAATATAACCAACTCAAAGCTCTGCAATAATGAATCCTTAGAAAAAAAAAAAAGAAGCTATGTATAACATGTATACTTATCAAGAAAAAAAGAAAAAAGAAAGTATGATGCATAACCTGAAGTAATTTTTCTCTATCTTTCCTATTCCCTGTTTCTTTGTTTTTATTTTTTATTTCAATTTTGCGTTAATAATGAAAATCATAACTTGTGTTACGTGGGCTCTTCTAAATTTGTTAATTAACCATATCAGACACTCGACACTTGATTAAGGATATGAAATGTTTGTCCAATATGTCTAGTTGGACATGCACATTGAATATGCCTAAAGGCATCTCCAGCCCTTCACTTTACTCATATCAAATGTACATTTGAGTAGAAATCCCCTCCAAAACCCTCTCTCTCTCCACTCCTTCACTCAAAACTCATAACAAAATGAGTTTTACTCATTTTTTCACTCAAATCAAGGGAGAATGAAATGTTTACTCAAAATTTTTAAGGCTATTTTGTGGCTTTAAAATTTATTGCCCTGCCCTTGGTGAAGTTTTTACTCAAAGTTCAGCTTAAATTTGAATTGTCCATTTGAGTGTTTCATATCAAATAAAGCTTTAAAATTTTGAGTAAAAGCTGGTTGATTTTAAATCATGACTATTCATTTGACTCCGACTATATACATAAAAAAACTCTATGTTAGTTTGGGAACGCCACTTTACCTTTAAGAAACATGAAATCTAGTTGTGTCCTACTGTCCTCGGACATGACAATTAGATGAATCCAACACTTAAAAAACACATATCCCCACCCCATACCCCAGTCCATGTAACATATATCATAAAAAAATGACCCTCAACATAAAATTTTCTCCCTTGGACCACCAATTAGTTATTCAGTCTTCAATCTTTTAATGTTTATGTAAAACATAAATATCTAGTTTGTCGTGGTTGATAATTGAATATGATTTGACACAGAAAAACCAAGTCACTATCATATAAATCAAAGAAAAACTTTTAGCTTAATATATGATAATAAAGGGAACAGGATATCTCACCGTGGATGAAATCTTGCCTCTATTGGCCTGCATGTCATTAAAACAGATATATTAGAGGTTGATGATGACATTAAAACAAAAAAAGCACATACATATTTAGAACTTGTTTCATGGAGAATATCTTTCCAACTTATGTCACAGTCCCTTTTAATCTAGTTCCAGTGGCTTCAGTTAGTGGCGATTATGCTACTACATGCGTTTCTTTTTGGTCTTTTTGTTTTGTTTCTTTAACCATTTGTCTATTCTTTTTTCCAGATTATGATTTCTGTCCTGATAGAGCCTCACAAAAGGGTATTTTAACTTTTGAGCCACCAAACCAAACCTTTAGGCTACAACAACCATTTATTAAATTCTAACCTACATAAATTAAAAACATAAAATGAGATGGTTGATTAACCCTTAGATATCAAATTATCTAGCAACTCAAATCATGTCATGTTTACTTTCAGATAAGCACCATCAGATACTGTTAAAATGGGTTCAGGCCATATAATCCCTAAGGTGAGGTGATTAGTAGGCAGCAGATGTAATATCCACTTCTACATAGTGGTATTGCATATGTGCTAAGAAACACCAAAACACTGACACATCCAATAAGGCGTCATGTCATGTCGGACACCGTATAATCTAAGCTGATCTGATGCTGTCTATTACTAATTAAAAGATTGTATACAGATACAATGGTAGTGATTTACAATACTCTGTTGTATTCTCCAGTACTTCCTCCAGTTAAGGAGAACTACGATGACTGTTTTACCTTGGCTTCTTGTTCAATTTCAAATTTCATAACCATATGCAATTGCAAACTAGAAAGACAAACAAAGGAATTTAAATTTAGGACAAGATCAACTTGCTTATACAATATGTCTGCAGACTACATGGGGTCTTTTGTGTTTACATAACAAAGGGTTTAAATAAAAACCTAAAAATATAGAGAAGGAACCTGCGTGATACACATTTAGCTAAATCATATCATAATGTTCATGATAACCTAGTGATTCAGCGTACCTCACTTGTTATACCCTCCTATAGATGTTACAATGGGGATGTGCAACACTAGAACAGTTCGATTACCAAACCTTGTCAACCTTTACGATGAAAATGAAGAGAGAATAGAAGTCTTACCCCATCAAATAATTTTCCTCTAGAGAAGTTCTGTAATATTTTTGTAGTATCAATCTGCAAGCAATGAGAAATTGAGAATAGTGAACTAACCATTGTGAAAAAGCAAGTGCCGCATAAAAGCAAAGTAAACATCATTTTAATCTCCAGTGATCAATCTCCAATTCCTTACATTCACTACGAAAAAGATTGAATAAACCAATGGATGCAAAGGTAAATCATAGAAGCAAAATTAACCAAGAACACAAACCATAACCTTTGCACCAGCCCCAAGAAATCCCTTACATCCCACACAAAACTGATCCTGAACAATGAAGCCAGGCACTTAACAATCTGTTTCATTTGAGCTTTAAAGATTTTACAGTGAAAAATGACCTGCATCTCAGGCAACCAGCTCTGATGCAACACATCCGATGTGTAGCTTCAAATATTTTAGCACAAAATTCATTTTACCCCCTTGTGGTTAAGGGCTAGAGCACTTTACTCCCTTATGGTTCAATAATAGGCAAAGAGCCCCCATATGGTTTTGGACTAATGTGCAACTGTTACATTTTCCATCTAAATTAACAGAAATTGCGCCGCATGCACGGAATTGGAGAGTTCACATAAAAAAAAGTTTAGGTCAATTATTGTTGTACAAAGACACAACCACCCTTTAACTTCATCTTCCCCCATCTATCCCATAAAAAAAACCCTAAATGTAACTCAACCAGCAGCAGCAGGACAACACTTTCCACTCCACCACTACATCTCTTCACCATTTTCTTTTCACCGTTTCCAATTGTGTTCTCTCTCTCCTCCACTAGAACACCACCATAGAACACTCTCCATGGAACTCGTCTCCATTGTCCCCTCCAGCTCTCTAACCATTCGATTGCTGGACCACAAGAAGCAAACTTGGCAGCGGTGAATCGATGACAGCTTGGCAGCGGTGTCGATTTTCTGAACCACAAGTAGTCAACACCGTTGCCAGGACCATTTGGGATGGCCATACTTGTCTTGCCGGATTTGAATACGGGTTTATGTGACATTGCCAGAAGTAGAGTAAATTAGCAAGATAACACCAAGATGTGTGTGTGAATGCAATGGGTTTGTGCCTAAAGTTTGAACATCACTTTAATTGTAATGATAATTGTATACTCCTTTGGGTCATGGTGAATGGATCAAATTGAAAGATCCTCCCATAACCAAGGGATTCGTCTCATTACTTAACTTTATATGTTTTCACTCACATAAGGATCCGTCAAGCTCAGGATGATTTGCATGGAGTAATTTTTCACCCCGCTCGTACGTTTTTAAGGATGAAATGGCATTTGTATAAATGTATATGTATAGATTGAAAAGTCAGATTGAAAACTTAATACGTAATCAAATTTAAAATTAAATTTAAAAGTTAAATAAAAATTATTTTTAATTAGGCTTAAAAATTATTTTTAATTTAATTATTTTTTTGTAAATAAAAGAATTTTTTATTATTAAATTAGGTTTAAAAATTAATATCTCTCTCTCTTTTCTTTTTCTTTTTTGTGAATAATAATTTCTTGAATAAGAAAAGGAAGGGTATAATTGTCTTTTTCCTTTTAACCCTAACAGAGTTATTGTTGCAATTTAGTCTAAAACCATATGGGGTCTCTTTGCCTATTTTTGAACCATAGGAGAACAAGTGCTCCAGGCTTTAAAATTATGAGAAATCAGATCCAGAAGCTCAAATCAGCCAAAAAATATCAATTTCTCTGGCATACAATACAACAGGAATCAAGAGAACTGGAAAATAAAACCAATGAATTGTATTCCATAAATAATCTGTTGACAAAATATATAAACATATTGAAAATTTAAATTTATGCCAATTTCTTTTGGACTGTACAGTCCACCAATGCAGGAAAAACAAGGCCAATATTTAGAGAAATGTAAATCATTTACTGGTCATGATTTTGGGGCGGGGAATAAACAAAGTAAAAGATAACAGTAAACTTACATCTCTGAGAAATTCAAATCCCAAAAATTCCACCCTTCCTCGTGCAAATTTTTCTTGTCTCAAAGCTTCCATGTTAGACACTTTATATCCTTTTGGTAGCACTCCAAGCAAGTAGCCAACCAAAAAATGACCAGCTTCGTGCTGCACAAAGTTATATTCTGCTTGTTGAAGTGTATCATGGCAAAGAAGTTTCAATAAAAAAGTTGAAATGGATACCTCTAGAAGCGCGGTATTAATTGTTACTAAAAAGAAGTTAAAACTAGTGGAATAGCAAACATGTCAAGGTTGGTAATGTAAACTTTCTCACAGCCCTGCTTGAAACAGTTACCGCTGTAAACACAATGCATTGCACAGTAAATGTGTGCCTTATTCTTTCACCAAATTGGAGTGGTAAGGAAAGGAAAAATGGTTGTCTTACTTGCAAACACATTAGATGATCTTCACAGAGAGACTCATAGCTTCCGCTGTGCATCAAACTCTTCAGTTCTAATACGGAGACCTAGCAAAAACAATTTTAATGCATGCACGGTCAAAAAGCAATAAGACATGAAATTCAATACATCAATGCATTAGGATCAGTGGATGAATAGATTGATCTCTGAATGACTCGAAATGAAACACAAATAAAGCCACTTGCAACTTAAGGAAGTTGTATCCATGACAGGCAGGCAATTACAAGGACATCTTCGCTTAAAAAGTCACACTTAAGGGCAATAAATACTTGAGGATGATTGAAAACTTGTGTCTAAAATGACAATCAATCAATGACATGAAGAAAATAACCTAAAACACCGTGTGTTAGTGCATGATTCCCCATAAAGAGCAGTCGATGATGTATCATGAAATATGTGCATCCTCTAGTGGCACGCCAGAAAAACAAACATGATAATATAGAAGAGCTACATTCCTATGAGCATTATAAAATCTATCATCTTAGCCCTTAAAAAACTATAATTAATGTGTCAACCACCAAGATGCAAGTAATGAGATTCGTTATTAATTAAATGGCCACCACGTACAAAAACATGTTACAAGCTTGACCACATGAATATCATTATATCTACACGTCAAAATCATCAGAAACCTCTTTGTCTCACTAACCCTTCTTCTGGATCCTTAAATTTCAGCAGAAGTCAAATATTTGGGCAATGCTAAATTTTACCTTCATCATCCATGTTGTGTTTTCAGTATTTTAGAATGTTTAGTAATACTCCATAAACTACAATCATACATGGATAACTCAGTCATCTTAATTTTCTCCTTACTTCTAGGAAGTTGAAGTAATATGTGATGAAGCACACATATTCTTAAATATCAACTTTTTCATCTCTCTCTATCTCATGTGTGCATGCTGTGAAGCGAAGTCCCACATCACCCAAGTACTAAAATAATATTAAGCATATAAGTGTGAAGGCACCCTCACTTCTTGAGCAAGCTTTTAGGGTGAGTTCTACCCAAGACCACGTGTGTACAACTTTGCATGAGCACGCGTGCATGCCTTTATGCAAATTGTTCCTTAATAGAACATCAGCTATGGAATTGTAATCCTTTATTATTAGTCTTTATTTCTCTCTCATATCTTCTGACTAATTTTCTCTTTAAATAGAAGCACTTAATTATCTACTTTCCAAAAAAAGAAACACGTAATTCTCCACTTAATATGAGAACCGACGGTTTGTAGGTTGGAAAAACTCCATACTCTATCCAAATACATCATAAGATGGAAAAGAGATTCATGAGGCTTGCCTGTACACCATTTCTCAAGACACCAGCCATCCTCATGAAAAGTAGATGTCACTGACTAACAGAAAGAAACTTATGTAGATCATTGAGGGCCAAATGGAGAGTGAGTGACAAACTGGCAATCAATAAAAAATTAGTACAGATTCAGCTTTGGATTTTGTACAGCACGCAACTCTTTGATATATTGAGTTCTTAAATATTAAGTGATTCACCAAACAACAATCTTGCCCAAATTTTCAGTATAAGAAGAAAAAAAAAAAAAAAAAAAAAAAAAAACAGATGGAATTAGAGGCTTCAAATTATCTTTGATTATGAGAATATAATCCTCATCATTAACAATTGACTGGAGGAATGGGGAATACTGAAAATCTCCTTCCATTGAATAAAAGCTATCTCCAATTGTCATCGTCTCCTCAAACTCATAAACTAGACAGAACCCTTGATAGAATAGAACCCCAAGGGATTCCCAGTCCAAATCCTAAATATTTAGCCAACCATGTAATGGCATTACCAGCAGCCTATAGGGACTAGGTGTGGAAAATGTTGAGACAATGTCCTATTCCGCAACTTTAGAATCTCTCCTAAGGCACAGGGAACTGTATGCTGACCGCTTTCCAGTATGTAGGGGGAGTTTTTGCTATACTCCTTCAAAAGCCAGAAACTACATTCCCTTGAATCCATTAGAATATTACTATTTTGAGCTAATAAGCTTCTCTTTTTATTCTTTCTGTCTTTTGAAATGATGAACCATAAATTTATTGTCCTAAACATTCCAAGTCTTCATTTGTCTTGCCCATTCTAAACTTTGTACAGACAGAGATGTAGAAACTGCCATTGTAAAATAAATGTCATGAATCTCACGGAAAGAGAAATTGCTGTACTAAAGGGCACCATGTTTGTTCTGTTCAAATCCACTTTAATGAACCCATAAGGTACCTTTAAAGAACAAAATGGACAGATACTACTTAATACTGATTATTTACATGTCTGTTCTCTAGTTGTTATAATTTAATCCTTTTATGTGCTCTATATGTGGTATATCACACTAGGACCTGGTTGACAAACGTAATTTAATTATAAAAGAAATTATCTCAAGATAAATAAATAATACAACTCAAAGCCATACGTAAATCTTGTTGATTTCTCAAACTTAAAATTGTAATTATTGTTGACCATGGGCCAAGACACAGGGTTATTTGAATCTTGTTATGATCATCAATTTCTTTTTTCCCCTTCCTTCTGATGTATTAACAAGAATCAAATCGAAGACCCATTTTGCCCACCCCAACAAATCCTATGATGGCATAACCAGATTATTGTCATGTGAAAATCACTTTGTTGTGGTCGATTTCTTAGCACATGTTGGTATTTTTCTGCCCTTTTTGGCTGTGGGGGGAAATGGCAATGGCATGGGAAGAAGCATGATGAACATTAAAGGTAAATTCTGGTAGCTCAACAAGTTACAAATTCTGGAAAGTCTTTTGCATGACCAATTATTTTTTTTCCCGTTTTTCTTACTTCGAGGTTTAAATAATTCATGTAATTAAATGTTGTATAAAATGAAATACCTTCATGCTATTGGACATCCAAATGACCTATTATGATTGGCAGTGAATAGAACACATGCAGCAATGTGTAAATAGTTTATCAAGAAGATGCATCAAGACATGCTTGCCAATATTGATGGTTACAATTTTTTCCATAGCACTGCAATATAAAGAACAAAAAAGTTGAAAAATGCAAATACTTTCACAGAAAAGATAAAAATGTGAAACTTTAACTCATAGATTGAAGGTCATAAAGTAGGGAATAAGGATAGAATGTATAAAGAAAAATACAAACCTCTTCCGATAATTGAAATTCAATACTGCGCTCGATGGAATTCAGAATTGAATCAACTAAAGATTGAAGATATGATATGTCTATTCCACTGAGCTTTAATTCATCCAAAGATGAGATTCTTCGATGAACCTACAGACTGGAGTTTTTAGCATCTTTAAGACAAGTTATTCCAAGAACATGATACATTCAATAACACTGGCACGCTAAAACATCATGGCAAAAAGTGTCTATGGGAACTTGGAAGTAGGGAGGGGGTGGGAGCAGGGAGAGAGAGAGGGAGCAAAGCAGTTTATAACCAATGTTTTAAGTACATGTTTGAATGTCTATCGAAGACTTGCTATGCTTCGTGACTTCACAATTATCATGTTCCCATCAATTCACCATGAACAACATATGAATCTTGAAAATACGGTATCAATTCAAATACAGATTATAACTACAATTTAATCAAAAACAAGATTTGGAATGGCAAGAAAACATAGTACTTTCAGCTGAATTCATATGCATCCCATCTTTGGAACAAATTGAACCTATAAACTATCAAAACTTCCACTTGATTTTTACCTACTGGACAGACCAAATACTAGCCACAACAAGAGTTCCATAATGTTTATTGTTAGTAAATTTTCAACAACACTAAATCAATTTCCTCTAATTTTCTTTCCCATTTTCTTGTTTAATAAAATTTTTAAAAACTTTCTTTTATTTGAGGAGCATCATCTGAATTTCCTCAAGGAGCACTGAATAATTTCTCAGTATGCATCTAGTGATTGTGAATGATGTTTATAATAGAGACTTGAATCAAAAAGACATTTATAATAGAGATTCAACATTCCCGCCAAAATTCAACTCATAGAACAACAATTTCAAGCAACCACATAAATAAATCTCCAGTAAGGCAATTAATTAAGCGTCTAAACACACCAACCCTCTGTTTGGTTTCTGAGAAAAACTGGAAGGGAAATAAAAATAACAGCGAATAAAAGAAACTTGAAACTTTCTTTTCCTACAATCTCTAGGCAACCAAACAGAGACTTTCTCTGATTAGGGAAAGGGAGCAGACCTGTTTGGCAGCACCAAAGCCACGGAGGCCTCCAGGCTTGCCCTGCAGTTGCTTGACCAAAGTGAGAGCTGCCTTGTGGTTTCCCTTAGAAAGCTCTCTATCCACTCTTCTCAGCGCTCGACGACGTCGTACAGCGTCTGGCTCTTTGATCTTGGCCAAAACTAGGGTTCCATTCGCCGGAAATTCGTGCCGGAGGTGGAAGGCGCCGGAGTGAAGCGGCAAGTTCATATCTCTACAGATAGGATTTTCTGGTTGGTTCCCCAGAAAATGAACCTCAATACACCAAAAAGATAAGGAAAATTTAAACCCTTGAGAAACGACGTCGTATGAAGTTGCATCCTCTGAGGCACCCCTTCAATATTCTTAATTTAAAAATAAAAAAAATAAAAAAATTCTTTAAATTTGTTAATTCCATTTTGTTGCTGATTGTAATTTGAATTTTGGATAATTTGGGCTTTTTCAAAAAATTTTTTTTTTTTTTTCATGGTTAATTATCCAATTCATGTGGTTGAGAATAAGTGAGAGCATTGTGAAGCAATGTATTTAAGCATCCACCATTTTACACTATTGTTTTCTGGGTGTTGCAAGTTTTCTTTGAATGGGCATTGTGGTCTACTATGCTGGTGTGTTGCCCAGTTGGCAATTGAGATTGCCCAGTTTCAGAATTGCTAGCTTGTCCGAGCCGGCTGGGTTGCGATGGCAAGTGTTGGAACAAGTTGACAAGGAGCTGAGTAACGGGGATGAGAGAATTGCACTTTCTCTTGTCAAAGATTTGCAGGGCAAGCCCGGCGGACTTCGCTGTTTCGGTGCTGCTAGGCAGGTCCATGCCTTAAAACTTACTTCCATTGATTGTTATTCTTTGTATTGAAGCCAAAGATTCATCTCTTTACAATCCCAGATTGGTGTACATCATAATGACTTTAAATTACAGGAAATTAAGATTGCGTGTGAATTGTAATGTAGCCGGAATGTGTCTTTTCCAATTCTGATTTATATATGTGTGTGTGTGTGTGTGGTACTGAGGTTGCTCTGGGTACTGGAGAGCAATTTTAAGCGATAGGATTTGGAAATTAGAGTTTATACATGGAGGTGTGTGCTTCTTCTTATCAAGTGATTGAAACCAATACAAGTCATGAATTTTCATTCTTTTTGGTTTCAACCTGACATTTGTCCATCTGAAGTGTATTTACACAAGTTTTCTGCTAATTTTAGGTCACATTGAAGTTTCCATTCAATCAGTGGATTTTCTGTGCAGGTACCTCAGAGGCTCTACACTTTGGATGAACTAAAACTGAATGGAATAGAGACTTCCGCTCTTCTGTCACCAGTAGACACTACTCTTGGTTCTATAGAAAGAAACCTGCAGCTTGCTGCTCTTTTAGGAGGAATTTCTGCCTGGAATGTGTTTGAATTTAGTCCACAACAAATCCTATTCTTATCTTTGGGATTGCTGTTTTTATGGACGCTGGACCTGGTAATTTGCAGCAAAACAAATTTTATGCTTCATCTGAAAACATGTTGCATTATGCATCTGTAATATTGTCGTTCTTTCTTTGTGCTTTTTGCCCAAAATTCAGTCTAATGATGTTGTTACCTATAGCACAAATAAATGATATTTACAAATACACTCTCTTCTCCACATACACATAGCTGCTTTTGCTCTTGTTGAGTCTGGTTTTCTGTTATTTTATTTTACCCAAAGTAAAATCTCTCAAAATCAATGCTCTTTACTTGATTCATTGCAGATTGAATTGTTTCCAAATTGTGTTGAAGGTTGGAATGTGGCCTCTTAAAACATTTGGGTGGCCTGAACTTACAAAGATAGAATCTCATATGCTTATTCAACAACTTAAGATTTCTGTTTTACTGACTACTCTAAACAGTGAAGGCTAATATGACTTCACCTCATAACTTATAGTAAGTCATACATCCAAAAAACAAGAAGATAACTTGCTTGTTTTGGGATTATTCGCTTGAATTGAAAAGTTGTTTCAATTTACGAAACCTCATATATTTGAAAAGAGGGAGAGTGAGTAGATCATATTTATGCCTTTGGTACACAGTCTGCAATACATTTGAAAGGATTCCTTGCTTTGCTTCCTATCTTCTGTCATAGCATGCTTGGCAATTCAAACACTCTGTTTTCTAACCATTCTCATCTTTCTTCGAGTAAATTGAATTCATCATTAAAATGACAGCATGACTCAAAAAATGAAGTAATTTAGTTTGAAGTGTCAAATCGTCAATAAAAGGAGGAACCATATTGGCACTTCTTTTTTTGGGTAAGTACATGTTGGTACTTCACTTGAGGCTATCTGCACTCTACTTGCAGGTATATTTTAATTTCATGTACTCATAATATAGAGCATGGCCCTAGCAAGAATTTAAGTAGTCTCATTCAAAATGATAAGTAAATTAGTGAAAATGCAGGATATATTTGGTATATAGGTAAAAACAAATTTAGCATTCATAAATTGTTCTCACAGTTCTCTGTGGTTTTATTTTCTCATGCTATTCTTTTGTGTTTAAACCTTTTTTGAGTCATCATTTGACTTGTATAGTATCTATCATCGGTCTCATCAGTGCCCCTTTATAGGTCTCTTTTAATGGAGGAGTCAGCGGCTTGCTTCTTGATACAATTGGACACACATTTAGTCAAAAGTACCACAATAGGGTTATCCAAGTAAGATGCATATCTCTCTCTCTCTCTCTCTCTCTCTCACACACACACACACACACACACACACACACAACCTTTTTCTGTTAATTTTCTACATTGTGTGATGTATTATTCCAGAAACACTATTCAGAAATTATGATACATGTATGTGATGCAGCATGAAGCTGGCCATTTCTTAACTGCCTATGTGCTGGGAATTCTTCCCAGGGGGTATACACTATCAAGTTTGGAAGCTTTGAAGAAGGAAGGATCTCTCAATGTTCAAGCCGGGACTGCTTTCGTGGATTTTGAATTTCTTGAAGAAGTAGGTGGTTGTTTTCTTCAAATTTTTAGTACCTTATCTTAACAGAAGTTTTTTTTGTTCCTGTTATGTTGGGAGGTTGAAGGATTGTCTTACCCTAGTCCAACGCTCCTAGGTATTCTACAGGAGAGCACCTTACCATCCCATCTCATATCTCACAGATTCAAAGATAAATTTTGGACACTTTGAGTTAATAGTGACATAAATATCTGCTTGGGGACAGCTTCTATTTATTGGGTTATTTGTGTTACTTGTTTTGATGTAATATCTAACAAATTGTGGCATTACTGCAATAGGCTTGCACCTTCAGTTTTGAAAGGCAACTTTCATGAGTTTGTAGACTTGATTTGTACGTCAACATGTTGCAACTAACATTATGCTATATATTTCCACATTTGGGCATCTATGAGGTTGAATCTCCTCTCTTTCTTCTTTTTTCTTTCTTTTTCATTAGATTTTTGTGGAATAGTTTGCACACACAAGGGCGAAGCTACCCTTTGCTTAGGGGTGTCACCTGAACACCCTCAATGATTTTTTTATTATTATATAGATATTAGAATTTATGACAAAAGTCAACAACTGAACCCACTAAATTATAATTTTGAACCCACACTTTTCACACCCACTACTTTTTGAACCCTCCGATGAAAAGTTTTTTACTTTTTGATTTTTTTTTTAGGGTAAACTACCAATAGGTCCTACTTGGGAGACTTATTACCCAATAGGTCCTACTTTGAGACTTATTACCCATTAAGTCCTATTTGATATAATTTATTAAGTGATAAAGACAAATTTTATCAGTCTTTTTTTTTATGAATAATTTTATAGTGATAAATTTATCAGTCTCTTTTTTTATGAATAATTTTTTAGTGATAAATTTATCACTCTCTTATTTTTATAGTGTTAAATTTATTAGTTAGGACCTGTAGGTAAATAAGTCTAGTGAATAGGACTAATTGGTAAGTACCCCTTTTTTTTAATGATACGTCTACTTTTTGTTTAAATATTTTATATGTCAAAAAGTGTTATTTTGTAGTCTTGTTTTGAGAGATCAATAGATGAATGATTATTTGGTTATATATATTGAGAAGGTTGTATTTGATAGTGTTGATAATGAGTTTATTATTGAACGATTTCAAAATATGAAATCTCGTTGGGGTGAATTGTAAAAACTCATGTATTAACATGTCTTTTTGTTTAAAGTGTAGTATCAATATATTGACATTCCTTTTGTTTATAATTTGAGAATTTAAATTAATTTGTTGATTTTTTGTAAATAGGTGACATATATGATTAATGTGAATTTTTTTTATATATATGTCATTTAAATTTTTGATTGACACCACTGACAATAATTCCTAGAGTCGCCACTGTGCACGCATACTAATCACTACAGTTTGTAGGCCATACTAAAACCATGATGCAATCCCATGAAACTGGCACTATCTTTGTAACCATAGTTAGAACATGTATCCTCTCTTTCCCTTGCTCTAGGTCCAATTCCTAAAGGCTGTGTTTGGATTTATGATTTTGGGAGGGATTTGTAGAGAGAAAGGAAAAGTGACAAAAAGTCAGCTTACAGTTCAATCACATTTTTCTTTCCCTCAACAAATTCCTACCCAAATCTAAGATCCAAACACAACCTAAAGTAGTTTACCTCTAAGATCCAAACACAACCTAAAGTAGTTTACCTTCAACAAAACTAGGGAAATAAATTGTTAATTTTTGCAATTGATGTGCTTAAAGTTATTAAGGGTGTATAGTTTTGTCAATTGCTTGTGGAAATGAAGAAGATTATTTTGAGTGAACAGGTATTTGAATAATTATCTTTTCTGTTGTTGGATCTTTGAATGTGACTTTTGCCCTCACATGCAGGCTAATACAGGAAAAGTATCAGCCACGGTATGACCTCTTTTCTCATCATACGCATTGTCGCAAATTGATGTTGCAAGTTGCATGTTTCTCCAAGAAATTATTGAGTCTATCATGTCAAATTTGGAAGGGGTTGTAATTATGGTTCACTCCTTATTAGATGCTGAACAGGTTTTCATGCATAGCACTGGCAGGTGTGGCTACGGAATATCTTCTGTATGGATATGCTGAGGGAGGCCTTGCGGATATTAACCAGGTTTACACCATTCTTTTTCTTGTGTTTCTATTAAAAAATAAGTAAACGAATAAATAAATTAATAAGAATAAAAAGAGGAGGAAAAGGGGAAAAAAAATTCAAGCCAAAACAAGGAGTTTACTTGGAAAGGGCAGATAAATCATCTTTGCAAATGTGAGACCGATAAGTTTTCTACAAGTTAAGAGCCCATCTGCTTAAAAGAATGTTAATGCCATGTTGTTGTACTGACTTCAAGTGTACCATAGTATCCCTAGGGGTCCTCCTTATGGACAAAGAACAATCATCAAGGACCCGCCATCAATGTTGTTTTGTTACCCTCCCTTTCATTTGAGAAAAAGAAAAAAACAGAATCAAGGACCACCACCTTGACTTACATATGGAAACTGCCACTGCCGCATCCTTTAGGATGGCCATTTTGATACAACCTTTGCGTAGCTACATAGTATCCTGGATTCCCAATTTTATGTTTGTTAGAACTTAATTAAGATTCAAAATTTAAAATAAAAGTTTGTCTTTTAATTTAAAGACACAAACCAAGGGACACTTTTGAAGAGACATGTCCATTGTAAATGGGTACTTAGCGTCCTATATATAGAGGACCACCTTTTATATTCTAACACTTGACAAACATCATATTTGTTTCTCTCATTTTTGTCGTCCTTTTCTCCATATTAGATATAGAGTATTCGACTATTTTTTATTTCTTTTCTAGCCAATCCAAGACACACTTGGCATCCATTGTCACCAATCGTGTGCCATGTCAAATATTGTGAGATTCTGGGTTGTATCTTGGACACGTACTTTTTCTGCTAGAACCTGCATGAAAGGAGACAAATACGGCTTTAGGACATTGACTTGTCGTGCTTCTCATCAATCTTAGACTACTTTCTTTTTATACTTTTATTAGTAATTTGTGCTTGAATCACGTTTTTAGTTGCTGTTATTCATGATCTCAAGTGTTAAAATGTTTTAGGTATTTGTAATATCTAAATCCCCAACAATGCTGTCTCTGCAGAAACTTCTCTATCATGTTTGCTTGATTTACCAGTTTGACATGAGCTGAAACAGTGGCTTATTTTTTCTTGAGTAAAAACAGATTATTGTTCCTCACTATCATACATGGTTTCACTTGTTATGGTTGATACTTGATGTCATTGAGAGTAGTTACATTGCTAAGTACTGAACCATTTTTAATTATTGGAACAGTTGGATGGATTACTGAACGGCTTGGGTTTCACTCAGAAGAAAGCAGATTCTCAAGTGAGGTGGGCTGTACTTAACACTGTCCTAATATTGCGTCGTCATGAAGGAGCACGAGCAAGACTAGCAGAGGCCATGTCTGATAGAAGATCTGTGGGCTTTTGCATTGATGTTATAGAGAATGCCATAGACGATGCAGACATGTAGATTCAATTACTACTGATCTCTGTTGTTCAATCTTTTTACTAACCTTTTTTTTTAAAAAATGATGATGGTTGTGATTAATGAAAATCAATCAAATTAGGGAGAGCAGGATTAATCATCGAAATATTTAGTGACAAATTGGAACAGTGTTAAGCACAGCCCACTCATGAAAATCAAACAAAGCTTTACAACATCAAAATATTTAGTGACAAATAGACTCTTCCCTCAAGACCACTCTGCAGGCAACACTTAGTCACCGCCGCCACCTTCCTCCAGACAAAATTAACATTGACTAGTACAGGGACGAAGGCATATGTAATTCCTAATCGAGAAAATTTATCAAAAATTTTAAAATATAACTTCAATTTCTACCATCATTAAAAATTGAACAATATCACCAATAATTAAACATTCTTTATTAACATAGTTGAGTACAATAATACGATCATATTGTTGAGTATATTTTATTGTTTGCATTAACTTACAAAAAATAATAATAATTATTGCTATATGTTTCTATCTACTAAAATTAGACATCAAAAGTTGTGCTTGGCATTTTTTTATGTTATGTTAAACATCTACCATAAATTTGACATTAAAATTTCAAGCAATGTCTTTTTTATCAAGTAACTAGCTAAAGAAACATTCTTCATCTTATTATGGAGTATAATCTTAACAAGTTTTATAAGTGAAAAGTATGTTCCAATACACAATTGAAACATATAAGACAAAACTTTAATACTAAAATTTGGACTCAACACCCCATACCATACCACTATCCAAACTCCATACTCAAGAGTAGTTGAGTCCTTACTCAATAGTGTCCCATAGTAATTTTCTCTCACCCTTTATATCTCTATTTCATCCTCATTGCTCTTTCAATCTCACTAAAACCTATAGCCCCATGGCTATTTGTAATATTCCATCGCCATAGTGATTGAACCTTACCCAAAATAAGTTACTTTCATTGCCAAAAAATCTCAACCCATGTGGACTTTCTTTTTCCCACACAATTATTAAAACCTAACACATAAAGATTCATAGTGAATTTTGAACTTCACAACATAATTCAAACATGTGTGAACAACCAACAACTATGTGTCCAAATGTGTGCACAAATCCTAACAATTACCCCCTCCACCCCATATGGGGTGATCCATATCTACATCCTCTAATCTAGATGCCCCCACTCCTTTGAGTTCTCTGACCTTGCATGATAATGCACCTTCACTTAGATAGATATGCACACCTTCTCTTTGATGTGTCTCCAATACCATGGTCCAAACTAGCAAAGAAAGAGGCCCACATCCTCCTTCATTGTACACATTTTTTGTTGTGACCTATCTGAATTTCTATTCTCCAACTTCCTCTTGTAGACATTCAACAACTCGTTGTCATCCTTTGTGGCCAGAATCTCTATAACTGTTGCTTGTACTGGTCACCCATGACTTGTACCATTCATCGAATGCTTGACAACAATTCCTTTTATCACATGTCTCACAAGCCTATACAAGTTAATAATCATTGTCCGTCAATGATTGGTGTTTCCCTGTTGATTGAATCAGATTGTCCATTGATCTTTTTTTATCACCCATAGTCAAAATCGATAACCCTTGATTAATCTCAATCTTCATCAAATTTGTCCAATCTGGTCAAACTATTCCGAATTTGGTATTTTTACACATTAATGAATCCACATCGCTTGAAAATCTAAAGAAACACATTAACCTTGAAATTTTCTATTACACATATATCAATCTAACAAAAAATATATATATAAATCTCTTGACATACCATTATGCAGCCTAAAGCTAAGCCATTAACAAAATTTGTTACATTCTCAACACATTATTTGCGCAGTTACTTCTTGGTCACGTGTCGCTTTAGTGTGCTTCCCTTCACTATATATATATATATATATATGTGGGGTAAATTACACTTTATCCCCTTTATATTTGGTCACTTTCTCACTTGACCCTTTAAATTTATTTTTTTCCACTTTGGCGGGTACTTCTATTTACACACTACTAATTTACTCATCCCACACCATTTTTTTAATTACTATTCTGTCCATAAAGAGAATTATCAAAATATCCTCTTCTACTTCCTCTCTTTTCTCTCCCCTCCGAAACCCTAACCAGCAGCTCATCCTCCCGCCGCTGCCGCCAGTGACTTCCCTACCTCCTGTCGCTGTCAACCCCTTTTCCGCACCCTCCCGCAGCCGCCAGCGCCTCTTTCACCTTCTCCTTCCATCACAAGCACTCCCCCACAACTTAGATTTCGTGATCTTCCCTTCCAGTAAATCACATCCCTCTCTCTCTCTCTCTCACACACACACACACACACACACATGCTTTTGTGGAAGGGGGTTTTGGTGGCGATGGGGAGGGGTGGAAGGTCTATAGTGCCATTGCAAACCCTAGCCGGTGCCCGTGATGACGTCGCCACCCCCACCAACTTCGTGTCATCCTCCCTACCTCTCTGCGCCACCCTTGCAGCACTTCTCCCGTCAGCTTCCCTCTCCAGCCCCCTCCATTCGATACCCTTCCCCCACTATTCTTTCCCTTATTCTTATTCTTCTTCTTCTTCACCTTTGAAACCTTAAATCTCTACCCTCTAAAACCCTAGATCTGAAGTGGAGGGGCTACACCGACGCCGACGACGGAGCTGCGTTGCAGGTGGTAGTGGTAGCGGTAGTGGGGTGTGTAATTAAGGATAAAAATGGAACATTGTGGTGTGTATTGAACAAATTTATTATTTATTAAATTATTAAAGATGTGAATTAAGTATTGGTGTGTCTTGAGATGAAATTTGGTGTGTAAATAGAGGCACCCCACTTTGGCCCTTAAAATTTGTTTTTTTTTCCCACTTTGATCCTTAGTGTTTCAAATTTTTTCTAATTTACTCTTAAAGCTAATTTCTGTTCAAAATTATAAAGAAAATGTCATAATAACTATTACATAACATTAAAAAATACATTATTATATTAGAATTTAAATTTATATTAAAGATGTAAGTTATATATAATAAAATATTTTTTATGCCATGTGACTGTTAATTTGTCATTTTTTATTTAATTTTTAACAGAAATTAGCTTTAAGAGTAAATTGAAAAAAAAAAAAAACTTGAAACATAAAGGGCCAAAGTGGAAAAAAATTAACTTTAAGCATCAAAGTACGAAAGTGACCAAACATAAAAGGACAAATTAACTTTGCCATATATATATATATATATATATATTTGTATGTTCTCCCTATGTTGTAACTAGATGTGTTTGTAGCATGAAGGAGAGGCGATAAGTGGCAACATTGATCTAGGCTATTGTAGGAAGGAAATGATGAAAGGAATGAGAGGTTAAGAGAGTGGACAATAGTAGTCTTAAGGCAAGGGACGAGTATAGGGTGGGGAAAAGTGTACAGTGGTTGTGCTTAGGGCAATGGATGGGGAGGAAAACAGTAAGAGAGTAGTTGTTCGTGGTGGTTAGGGCAAGGGTTGGGGAGGAAAAGAGATTGAATGAGTGGTTGTAATGACTAGGGTTTGGTTGTGTGGTTGGATAGTTTGCCAATGATGAAGAAAGAATAAGAAAGAAAATGATAGATTTTTCCAAACAAGGGCAAATTAGACATTAACGTTGTGTTTGGTTGAGGGATTTGGGGAGTGATTTAGAAAGGGAAAGGGAAAGAGAAAAAGTGAGTGAAAATTAGGTGAAATGTATTATTAAGTTATTCTTTCTGTTAAAATTTCTCATTTCATCTCTATTTAATTAAACTCCAGTCTCCTCATTCTTGCTTAACTTATCTTTGTATTCCACTTTGTTAGTAACCACCCACCTTTTGTCCCAATCAAGTGTAAATCCTTAGGTTTAGGCAGTCGAAGGATATAGAGGTTCCCGGAAAGGGTATACGTGAACACACAGCATGAGAAAACATGATAAGTTATAAACGAATTTCGAAAAATTAGATTTAATTTTATAGAATTAAAATGAGTCGATTATTTAGAAGTAACTCTTCAGTTAGCTCTAGATCTACAACTCTAGCTCCTATCCCTAGTACGGATGTACTAATTAATGAAAAAGAACATGAATATCAAGATGTTAAAATTGATTCAAGTTGGAATATTCCTAAAGTCAAAACTAAAGAAATTTACAAAACCAATTTTTTACAATCCACCTTTAATGTTGATTTACAAGTCAAAACTGTTGAACAAGTTTATGCTTTAACAAAAATTAGAGAAACTTGTCAATTATTATCCAAAGAGTCAATCAGAAAGCATCTCAAAGCTGGTCATAATTTTATCCATTTAGGATTAATCCAAGTGGGAATCAACCCATTAACCCAACAAGGTACAAATACTTATGTCCTTTTATGTTTACGTGATGCTCGTTTTATTAATTACCATGCTAGTGTTATGAGAATGACGGAATCTGGCCTGCATAAAGGTCCAGTACATTTCAATTGTTTTCCAGATTTTACTTTAAGTTTACGAGATCCCTATATATTAAAATCTTTAACACTAAATATTCAATTATCTTGTGAATATACTCATATGTTAGAAAGTAGTCATAACATTACTTTAATCTATCAAATTTATTACAAGTATATTAAAACTAATTTAAACGTTCAAGCTTTAACTAAAAGTCCCAAAGATAAAACCCTATTAATCCAAGGTAACACTACTGAAACTAATATTTCTGTTCCAAAAATGATTTGCTGGGAAGATATTAATCTTCGTGATGATTGGATTACAATAAATGAAAATTACTCCCAAAATCAACAATCTTCTACCAATCATGATATTCAAAATATTCAACAATTTAATGATGGTTCTGTTCATATTAAATTTAATAAACCCTATAGTCAATCCTCTCGTCATAGTACCTCTAGTTTACCTACTGAAACTGATGAAGATGAAATCTTCAATACCCCTTTGTTTACGAGAAGAGATAGAAAACTACACCTTTGTGAGCCTTCTTCACAAACCGAGCATACACATAGTAAATTAAAAGGAATTGATAATTCCTCTACTTCTCAAATTAGTAAACCAGTTTACTGTAGTCACACACATCTTCAAGAAGAAGATACTATATCTCAAGATTCACCTACTCAAACTGATTTTGAAATTGTTCCTCCTGTCAACCTGCAATTGTCAACTTTAAGTAAACCTTTTACTCCAGACCTTAATAAACTTCATGATGAATTCAAATCTACGGCAAATAAGTCAAAAAGACACATATATAGGAATACTTATGATACAAAACAACAATATAAAATTACCAAGAAATGGTATAAATTTATGACAGAAATCAATACTGAAATTAATTTCTTTGATTATTTAAAAAATTATTATCAAAAAGTAAACGTTATTACAAAAACTAAATGGAAAACTTCCCCTACCACTTCTGTTTCATCTAGTCACCCTCCTTTAGAAACCATTCTGATTGAACATAAAGGCACCATTTTCATGTTTCTCCTTTTAAATTCCCTGGTGAAGAATTTGAAATTAAAAAAGTCATTGAATAAAATAATTATACCAATAAATGTTTAAAAACTATTGGTAAACAACTGGATAAACTCAAAACTACTTTTGAGGATTACTCCATTAGTCATACTTCTACAAGTAAACCTTTAGATAAACCTCTTATTAATCTTCCTAGTACTAGAAAGCGATTAAGCTTAGTTACTCAAGATAACACTACAGTTAAAGCCATTAAAAAATTATCATAAGAAATCTAATCAATCTCAAAAGTCAAAACCTAAACCAGATGTTACTTGTTATAATTGTGGAAAAAATGGTCATTATTCTAATAAATGCAAAGTAAAAGAAAAACTTAAAGCTAAACTTAACCAATTACAGATTATTGATGAAAATCAATAACAAATACTTGACATATTTAAATTAGCCACTACTCCAAATCAAACTCCTGTTCAATCTAGTCATTTATCTAGCGATGATATTCCCTCCAGTGATACTTCTTCCTATTATTCTCCTACTGATAGTACTGACAATGACATTGAATTAGGATGTAATGATACTTGTTGTAAAACAATCAATGTTCTTAGTAAATCTCAACAAGAAGAAACTGCTCTCATTGAATTAATTAGTAGATTAGAAAATCCTGAATTAAAAATACAATACACTAATAAGTTGAAATCCTTATTGACCAATAAAGATAAAAACCTAAACATGATAAACCAGTCATTAGTTTAACTAAAACTTTAGACCGATTTAAAAAATAAAAACATAAAGAAGTCACCTTACAAGATCTACAAAATGAAATTCATCATATTAAACTAACTATTCAAGAATTAAAAGCTAAAGACAGCACCTTAGAAGAAGACATTGCTCTATTAAAAAACAACAAAAGTCTTAATGATTTCCAACAATCCAATAAATCATCATCTGAATTAGAATCTGAATCTAGTTCTGAACCTGATCCAAACAAAGTCATCTTTGACAATAGAATTACTCCACATAATAGTGATCACGATAGTAATCACCTTAATCTAATTAATCAAATTAATATTCATAAATGACATTCGAAAGTCAAATTAGTTATTAATGATTTTGAAATAGAAGTCATTGCATTAATTGATACTGACACTGATTTAAATTGTATTCAAGAAGGATTAATTCCTACCAAATATTATCATAAGTCTATTGAACAATTAAGTTCTGCTAATGGAACTCAAATGCATATCAAATATAAATTACCAAAGGTACATATTTGTCAAAATAATGTTTGTTTCAAAACATCTTTTGTGTTAGTTCGAAACTTAACTGATAAAGTCATTTTAGGTACACAATTTATCTTTTTATTATATCCTTTCACTACTACTCCTAAAGGAATAACTACACAAGCTTTTGGTCACACTGTTACTTTTAAATTTCTATCTCCACCAGAGATCAAAGAATTAAATCAATTAAAAGAATGTTCAATTTCTCAATCTATTAATCGATTAACCAAACAACTCAAATTTCTCAAAGAAGAAGTAAATTACAAACGAATTGAATCTCAATTAACTAATCCCATTCTTATATCCAAAATTGATGGATTTAAAAACCAATTTGCAAATACCGTTTGTTCAACTTTACCTAGTGCTTTTTGGCATAGGAAAAAACATGTCGTAACACTCCCTTATATTAAAATTTTTAATGAAAAACAAATTCCTACCAAGTCTCGACCTATTCAAATGAATTATGAATTAATAGAAATGTGCAAAAAAGAGATTAATGAATTATTAAAAAATAATATTATTAGTAAAAGTAAGTTGCCTTGGTCTTGCCCTGCTTTTTATGTTAATAAAAATGCTGAACTTGAATGAGGTGTTCCCTGATTAGTCATTAATTATAAACCATTAAACAAAGTTTTAGAATGGATCAGATATTCAATCCCTAATAAAAAAAAAGATTTAATTAAAAGACTTAGTCAAGCCGTCATCTTTAGTAAATTCGATCTAAAAAGTGGATTTTGGCAAATACAGATTCATTCTAATGATCATTATAAAACTGACTTTACTACCCCTTTTGGTCATTACAAATAGAATGTCATGCCCTTTGGATTAAAAAATACTCCTAGTGAATTTCAAAATATTATGAATGAAATTTTTAACCCCTTTAGTCATTTTTCCATAGTCTACACAGATGATATCCTCAGTTTCTCTAAGTCATTTGATGAACATTGGAAACATCTTAATTCCTTTCTTCAAATTATCAAATATAATGGTGTAGTCATTTCTGCCCCTAAGATTAAGCTTTTCCAAACTAAAGTCCGATTCTTAGGATATGATATCCACCAAAGTACTATTCTTCCTATCAGTCGGTCTATTGAATTTACTTCTAAGTTCCCTGACGAAATCTTAGACAAAACCCAATTACAACTGTTTTTAGGTTCCTTAAATTACATTGCTGAATTTTATAAAGACCTTCAGAAAACTTATCAACCCCTCTTTGATCGGTTGAAAGATAATCCTCCACCCTGGTCTTCTACACATACTGCTATTGTTCAACAAATCAAAAAATATGTCAAGACTTTACCCTGTCTTGGTATTCCTACTGAAAATTCTTTTAAAATTATTCAAACTAATGCCTCTGATGTTGGTAATAGTGGTATCCTCCTTCAAAAAATTACTCCTCAGTCATCTGAACAAATTGTTCGTTTCCATTCTAGTGTTTAGAACAAAGCACAAAAGAATTATAGTACTATTAAAAAAAGAAATTTTATCTATTGTTTTATGTATTAGTAAATTTCAAGACGATATTTTAAATCAAAAATTTTTACTACGTGTTGATTGTAAAAGTGCTAAATATGTTATAGAAAAAGATGTTCAAAATATTGCTAGTACGCATATTTTTGCCCGCTGGCAATCTATTTTAAGTATTTTTTATTTTGATATTGCCTATATACTTGGTAGTCAAAATTCTATTCCTGATTTCCTTACCCGAGAATTTTTACAGGGATGGTAGGGATGGCAATTTCTTTTATTTCCTACCATAAATTAAAAGTCACCTATTATAGAGAACTTGTTTACCAAACTGCTTATCGTATTGCTTGCCTTAAGACAGCTCACAAAACTACTCGCCGTGCACAATTCATACAATTTCATCAAATTACTACTCATCGCAATTTACTTGCTCATTATACTAATTGCCTTCATTACCATTTGAACAAATTAGATATCCTCAGTGGATGCTAAATTTTGTTCATTCTCTTACAGATGTCTAGTCAAAAATCCCAGAAACCTCCCAGCAAGGCCATTGTCCCAGCCAATCAACCTGTTGCTCTTCCTTCTATTGATTTAGTCAATCGTTACTAAGTTCTTGGTAATATTCCTAAACCTAGTTATACTTCTACACTTGCTATAGACCCATTTGTTTCCTCTTCCCAGTCACTTACTCCTTATCCACCTAATCCAGTCAGAACAACCACAACTGATTATGTTAGAACCTAATCTATTAATTTATTCTTCAAGGAACCTATTCACAAGAATATTCATAATGTTCTTGACCTAGTTAAATCATATTTCCCTCCTGGCTGGCATTTTGTTCCTCTCCATCCAGAGAAGTCAATTACTTTCTACAAAGACATTCTTTTTCATCATCAATCAATCGTTATTAAACCTATTTATGATCGAACCTATACCAGTAAAATCATTTACCATTCACAATATATTCATAATATTGTTTCTCTTGATGAATGGGGTCTCCCTTTTCAACTTCATGATTTACCCGGTCATACCATCCAATATAGTTATTATGATTATATGGATGTTTGGTTCAAAATCCTCTTACATCAAAATGAGTCATATACTCACTCATGGTTTCTCCAATTTGATCATAAATTCAAGTCAACAATTCCCACATGGTTCCTTAGATGGTGGTCTCAACATGGTGCCATATCTGAGATTATTTCATCTGTATTAATGGAACAAATTCACTATTTCTCTTCTGTTTATAAACTTAGTTAGCATCAAAGTCAATTTCCTTTATTACTCATTTTTATGTCCAAATACAAAGTCCCTTGGATTTTCAAATGGCAATATGCTATTTCTAAAAATATAGTCACCAGACTTCATTTTGTCAAATGGTGAGATACATTTAAATCTCATCGGATTATTGAACAAGTCCAAGAAGAATTTCCAATCAATTCTCATGCTTCAACTCCAACCATAGTCAAAGCTCAGCAAAACCCAACTGCTTCAGTCACACAAGGCAGCCCAATTCCACCAGTCAGACTTGGAAGCCTAATAACCAGCTCTTCCAAGCCCAAGTCATCCAAATCCAAGTCAGCTCAGTCAAAGCCCAAAGCTAAGACCAAGTCATCCAGTGATGAATTGATCCAAATGGCCAAGCTATTGATAGCCCAAGCCAAGTTCCAAATTGAAGATGAAACCTCTGAAGAATCTAGTTCTTCTGAGGCTTTAACCAATAATGATCCTTATGGACCCTAGTTTCAAGATGCTCAGGACCCATATACTTAAACAGTCAGCCATTGGATTCTATATATAAATCAGCTTCAGTCACTACTCTTACTTTAAGAAAAGCTGCTGATATATATATATATATATATATATATTGATTCCCTATCAGTCAACTGTGCAGTCATGTTCCCTCCCTGCAAAAAAAAAAAAAAAGTGTAAAAAAGTTCTCGGTCACAGAAAGATGCTCTCTGCACCCATGTACCTCTTATTTTTAAGCTTTTCAGAAGTCACAAGTTTCACAGTATTTTCCAACTTTTGAAGTCACAAGCCTCACGGCTCCAATCACGGGCCTCACAGTTCCAAGATTCACAAGCTCAACAGTTATCCACTTTGCCTATAAAAGAGGCTTCTCAGTCAAGGCCAAGGTAGAGGAAGAAAGAGTTCACAATTTTCTTTCGTGTAATTTCTCTCAGTTTCTGTAAAATTTTAAGTTTGTTTTAAAATTCAGTTTTTAAGGATGCAAGTAGAAGCTGCATTTTCCAGTTATTTCCAGTAAACAATTCTGTATTTTCCAGTTACTTCCAATAAACAATTGTAAGTTAATTTTATTTCTGTTTTAATTTATGTGTTTATTTTTGTTTTAATTCATGTGCTTCTTCTGTCTCTTTTACATTTCATCTAACTTTTCCTTTTTCCTTTCCAAATCCCTTCTCAAATCTCCCAACCAAATATAGCGTAAAGAATATAATTTTGAATAATTCCATTTACACAACCATTCTAACTCATTACGCTCCAAAATTTTGAAACAAATTGGGTAAATTACACTTTGTCCCCTTTATATTTGATCACTTTTCCACTTTGACCCTTAAAGTTTGTTTTTCACACTTTGGTCCTTAATGTTTCAAATTTTTTCCAGTTTACTTCTAAACTTAATTTCTATTAAAAATTAGATGAAAAATTATATATTAACAGTCACGTGATATAAAAATATTTTATTATATATAACTCACATTTCTGACATAAACTTAAACCTCATTATAATAATATATTTTTTATATTATGTGACAGTTATTATGACATTTTTTATTTAATTTTAAACAGAGGTTAGCTTTAGGAGTAAACTGAAAAAAATTTGAAACATAAAGGGCCAAAGTAAGAAAAAATAAACTTGAAAAACCAAAGTGGGAAAGTGGTCAAACATAAAGAAGGGCAAAGTGTAATTTATCCAAAAAAAATTATACAATTTTAACTAGAACTAAAATTACTAAAAAAACCCCTCAAACTTTAACAATTACAAACCCTAATTTCTCATTTCACTCGCCATCTTTTCAACCCCTTCACTTGACCACCACCACAGTCGTATGTCGCTGCCCATTTATGTCGCCGCCCGTTGCCACCTACCTACGCCACTGCTCCAACCCCTTCTTATCTCCCAACTACCACAACCACCTTTTTTTCTTCTCTTCCTCCTCTTCCAAACCCTAGATCTGAAACCCTCTCTCTCTCTCTCAAGTAAGGCGGCTAAAGAAGAGATCGTACTAGCGGGAGGAGATCATGGCGGCGGCAAGGACTGGAAAGGAGATCGCAGCTATGAGTAGAGGTCATGAGGGCGACTATGGCTAAGGGTCGCGGCGGTGACTATGGAATGAAGGTGACAGCAACAAAAAGGTAATGTAGGTGGTGCTCGAGACGATGGTGGTCGCGATGGTTGTATGGATACTAGGATGGTAATTGTAGCGATGAATGGTGGTCGAAGGTTGCAGGGCGGTAGTCAAAGGTGAAAGTGGAGGTGTTAGGGTCTGAAGGTTGTAGTTGTCAAAGGTAGTGGTTGGGAGTGGGTTAGAGTTAGGGTCTGTTAGGTTAGGGGTGTAAAGATGAGGGTTATGATGGATATTATGGCGTTTGTAAAGAGAGAATTGAATTTGAGTGCTGCTATTAGCACTCCATTTATTATTTTGAACCTCTCGTTTTTTGAATTTTTTTTATTACAATAATAATTTTAAATGAAAATACTACAGAGGACATCAATCATTTTATAACACCCCATCTCACAATTAAGCCTACACACCCACTAAATCATGAGATAAAGTTTATGAGAGCACACATCTCCATCACAACCCATCAATCTTCCCTAAATCCCACTATCAAAACCTCCCTACCCTCAAAACCTTGAGAACCTTCCGGCGGCAATATTCTGACAACAACGATGGCAATCATTCGATTACACACACTTTTCCGGCAATGGCAATGAGTGAACGTTTTTCCGACAACCACAACTTCATAAGACGAGAGAAATACAACAATGTAAGTTTAGACGAAGTTCATAACTTTGATGATGTTCTTAGCTCGAAAGAGGTTAGTCTTGTAAGGGTAAGTTTCTTGAAAAACATGACAAAAATGTTCATATTTTTTTTCAGTACTGAATTCCTGAACATATGACCAAAATTCGAGAACATAAGCCCAAACATTACTTATTTGTTCGAGAACACAGTCCAAACATAGAAATTTGATACACTTTGAAAGTTTAAAATTGTTCACATTTGCAAGAGTTTTCATTTTATCAAGTTTGGAAACACAGGTCCGAACATTGGTTATATGTTTAGAAACACAGGCTCGAACATAGCTTATCTATTCAAGAACATAGGTCCAAACATTCTCAGTGAAAGAGAGAGGAGAGAGACTTCGGGAGATTGGAGAGGAGCGAGATTGAGATAAGCAAAATGCAAATTTGATCCCTTCGAGCTACACACACACACACACACATATATATATATATATATATATATATATTTATATCTGTTATTTTTAGTTTGGGAACACATACGCACCTAATGCGAAAAAAATAAAAAAAATAAAAAAGAGTGAAGATCACAGAGAATACATTTCTTACACGGCTCGATTGACTTCAAAAATATTTTTCTTCCACCATCATGAGAGAATGGGTTTTGGGGAGTTTTTGTTTTTGTTAAGGGTTTGGGAGATGATGGTTTTTAGGGATGTGGAGGTGTGCATTTGAATGGGGGTGAAATTTTCATAAGGATAATTTTGATATTATTTGGGGTGAAGAAATAAATTTTTAAGGGTTTTAAAATTTATAAGTGGGGGTCCAAGATAATAAATAGAATGCTAATAGCAGTACTCTTAAATTTTTGTGTTGTGTAATGAGAAAATGAATGTGAGGAGAAATTTTTGTTGTGCAAGTAGAATGTCCCTATAATTTTTTGCTAACATCAGCAAATTCTATGATGTCAACCAACAGTTGACTTACAGATGGATCCATATGTTATACAAAATTCTAAAAGTGGGGTCAATGATATTTCAGAGAATAGAAGGGGTGAAAGTATTATGCCATAGGGCAATCAAAAGATGTGAGTGTAATTTACCCAAAATTAAATTGAAAGAGAAAAAGATTAAAAGAAAAGAAAATGAAAAATAGGAGGAAAAAGGAAAGTTACAACAGTTACGATGAATAAAGAGCAGCCAAACGGGCCTACTGATTTTCACCATCTACCTTGCTGAAGGAACCCTAGCTAAATACGAGTGTAAGTCATTTGACAGCAACAGTTAACCCGATTTTGATTTTGCTTGTGAAAATGAAGGTCTTGTTGAGAGAGGAAAGAAAATTTCATGAAGATTGTACAAGTACCCTTTATTGTAAATATTATCCTTGACAACTTCCACATCTTCCAAACGAGATCTCCGAAAGAAGGCCCTCCATTTGCTCTCTGGCCGCTGCCTTTCATTGCTAAGTCCACTTATACTTGCTTTGAGTGCTGCAGCACTTGCCTTTGCCTCATGTACCTTCCTCTTCCAGCTTAAGTACTCTTCCCACTTGAAAGTCTGCCATTTCAAAAAGGGCAAGAAATAGAAACTTTACTAGTCACCTAATGCAGTAAAAGGTGCATCTACAGATATATATATATATATACATATATACAGTGATATAATTTTGAACCCAATGAATTGCTAACCAGAAAATTCATTTTAAGTCCCAAATGGTGGGTCATTTTTGGGTTTAGACATTTTAGTAGATATAACTGATAGCTAAGCTATGAAAAGGAAGTCAATTTGAGATACCCCCAATCTGTCATAAACACAATTTCACCACACAATACTCGAGCCAATAACAAGCATGTTTTAAGATACTCATGAGTTGTGACAAAAATTGAATCTTCTATAATAATATGGCATTCCACTGTAGGGGGAACTTTTGCTTTTAAAATGGTGCAAAATTTAAATTTGTACACTTCCAATCAATTTGAAGTACATGCATCACTAAAGTTTTCGTTACAGTATAAAACCACTATTCATATTATGCCTTCTTTCCAAGGAAACGGATTCTGGGAAATAAGCCTAAGAAATTTGGAAGTTCCCTAAATCTGGTGCTCTTCGTTATCCCAAGAGACGGTAAAAACAAATTTATTTACCAAATTCAGGGCAAGTGAAATAGACCTCATTTGTGGTGGTGTTTGTGAGACACAGATTGGCATGATACCCAAAGAAACCAGCTAGTAGCAGAGAAACAATGGCCAGAAACACCATAAGAAGTATTTGAGTGTTGTAAGAGCCCAACAACCACTGTTACAAGCCAGAGAAAAACATTAAGGTAAGAGCCAAAGCAGAGGAGGCAATGGAAAGCATGATGTAAGTCGATATAATGCACAAGGAATGCAGACCAAATATAATAAAATATGAAGAGCTCATTCATAAAGCAAGGAATACTTGTAGTTTGTGACACCGAAAAAGAAAACCAAGTAAGCAATGCATACACATAGTTTCTCGCAAAAAAAAAAAAAAAAAAAAAAAGAAGAGAGAAAGAAAAAGAAAGAAAAGAAATCAAACAAAGTTTGTACACGAAGGTTGTGCTTGGATCCTGGGTTTGGAAAGGGAAAGGGAAAGGGAAAGGGAAAGGGAAATGTAAGAGAGATGCAAATGAAATTTAAGCTAAATTACTTCCGTATTTCCCTCACATTTTCCTTTCCCTTTTCCAATCTCTACCCAAATCCATGATCCAAACCAAAGTTCCTAATGCCAAATGTGCAACACAGGGCATTTTAACATCATGACTCATGAGGTGAGGCATAAGTCTTAAGGCGTCAAAGCATAAGCATTTTGAATTTCGAATTTTTAAATTTAGTAAATAAATTAAATAATTTAAAATAGTAAAAAACTAAATATAAATTCAATATAAAGGTGTAAAACTTTTCTCCTCGAGATATTGAACATTTTATTGTAAAGAAGTAAGTTTGCCCTTGTTGAAAGTGAAATTGATATTCACACTTCAGCATTAATTTTGTGTTTTTTCTTGATTGGTTATTTATCTAATTTTTCCTATACAATTTAGTTGCAAATGGGGTTCTTTTTTATTTTTTACTTTTTTATATTTAAACCATCCATTAGACTAAGTTTAACAAGAGTCTAAGATGACCTCTTCATATGTGTACTTCTCATATGCTTATGCGCATAAGGCATACAACACTACAAGAAAAATCACCTTTGGCGACTAAATTTTTAGTCGCCAAAGGTCCATTTTTAGTCGCTAAAAGTCGAGTTTTTGGTTTCCCCGACAAAAATTTTTAGTCGCTGCCTTTGTCGCCAATAAATGGTCGCGGGAGGTATTGGCGACTAAACCTGTTTTAGTCGGCAAAAAGGAGGTCTTTAGCGACCAATAATTTAGTCGCCAATAGTGTTTTACACTTTTGAAAATCATACGTTTACCGACTAATAATTTAGTCGCCAATACTCAATCAAACGCCGACTAAACCGTTTAGTCGCCAAAATAAAGACTTTTGGCGACTAAATTTTTAGTCGCCAAAGGTGTTTCCGTCGAAAAAAAACATCCCATTTTCTTGCTGTTTCTGAGTTTCGAACTGCAGCCGTCCAACATTCCAAACCTTTAACAACACACTCCCTCCACTATGCCACTACACATCACATGAATATATATGAAATATATATTATTTATATAGTATATTGTCCGATATTAATACAAAACAATATTTATAAATATAATTATTTTTATTCAATATAATTTATGTAAAAAATAAATGATTTATTAAAAAAAAATTTAGGCCACTTTTGGCGACTAAAATAAATTTTTAGTCGCCAATGCTATAATTATCGGCTACTAATTATTTTTTGTCGCTAAAAAATTAAGTTCCGTTTAAAAATAAAGCAGTTTTGGCGACTAAATCTGTTTTTAGTCGCCAAAAATGTCACCTTTTGGCTACTAAACCTGTTTTAGTCGGCAATTGTCAGTTTTTAGCTACTAATTTTTTTTTTGTAGCCAAAAACTTGCACATTCAGCGACTAACCTGTTTTTTAGTCGCCAAAACCATCACTTTTGGCTACTAAATTATTTTAGTCGCCAAAAACTGTGACTTTTGGCTACTAAACAATCTTTTGTCGCTAAAACCCCTATATTCGGCGACTAAACTGCCTTTTAGTCGCTAAAACCCTTATATTTGGCGACTAAACTCTTTTAGTCGGCAAAAGTAATCAATTTTGGCGACTAATTCAATTTTAGTCGCCAATTGGACTACTTTCAGCGACGAAAACTGCAATTTTAGTCGCGAAAAGTGATTTTTGTTGTAGTGCAAGGCGCACCTAAGGCGTATGCCTCAATAGTAATGTGCAAGACTTTTTTTTGATAAATAAAAAAAATCAAAGCATTGATGTGTTTTGCCTCAGCCTTCGCCTTGAGGTGAGCACTAAGGCAAGCCTTCAAAAACTTTGAGCCTAAACGGATAAAAGCAAAGGCAGATTTTCAGAAAAAGAAGGGTAAGCCCATCCCAATCAATGTACAGTAGGAGGCAATACCAAACTGATTGGACAACCAGGAGTACTATCAGTAATGGATTTGTAGTACAATATCTTTGTTGGACCTTATTGTGGAAAATTGCAAAATCAACCTCCACCATGCTCTTTTTCTCTATCATTTCTTAGCATTCTAGTTGTGTACTTCTGGTTTTGCAGAGGGGAATGAAGGACTCTCTACCAACAGATTTTCCTGTAGATAGAAGCAGGCCAATGTATTCAAACAAAATGTTTATCACTAGAAATTTGTAGTCTCGTTAAACTGAACGTTTATTATCTGACCCATCAACATGCCCAAACCAGCTTTGTTAAGATGTACAACCACTTTAAAAGGGTTTCCCAATTATAAATAAATATGTTCAAGGTGACTCATGTATTAACATGTCTTTTTGTTTAAAGTGTAGTATCAATATATTGACATTCCTTTTGTTTATAATTTGAGAATTTAAATTAATTTGTTGATTTTTTGTAAATAGGTGACATATATGATTAATGTGAATTTTTTATATATATATGTCATTTAAATTTTTGATTAACACCATTGACAATAATTCCTAGAGTCGCCACTGTGCACGCATACTAATCACTACAGTTTGTAGGCCATACTAAAACCATGATGCAATCCCATGAAACTGGCACTATCTTTGTAACCATAGTTAGAACATGTATCCTCTCTTTCCCTTGCTCTAGGTCCAATTCCTAAAGGCTGTGTTTGGATTTATGATTTTGGGAGGGATTTGTAGAGAGAAAGGAAAAGTGACAAAAAGTCAGCTTACAGTTCAATCACATTTTTCTTTCCCTCAACAAATTCCTACCCAAATCTAAGATCCAAACACAACCTAAAGTAGTTTACCTTCAACAAAACTAGGGAAATAAATTGTTAATTTTTGCAATTGACGTGCTTAAAGTTATTAAGGGTGTATAGTTTTGTCAATTGCTTGTGGAAATGAAGAAGATTATTTTGAGTGAACAGGTATTTGAATAATTATCTTTTCTGTTGTTGGATCTTTGAATGTGACTTTTGCCCTCACATGCAGGCTAATACAGGAAAAGTATCAGCCACGGTATGACCTCTTTTCTCATCATACGCATTGTCGCAAATTGATGTTGCAAGTTGCATGTTTCTCCAAGAAATTATTGAGTCTATCATGTCAAATTTGGAAGGGGTTGTAATTATGGTTCTCTCCTTATTAGATGCTGAACAGGTTTTCATGCATAGCACTGGCAGGTGTGGCTACGGAATATCTTCTGTATGGATATGCTGAGGGAGGCCTTGCGGATATTAACCAGGTTTACACCATTCTTTTTCTTGTGTTTCTATTAAAAAATAAGTAAACGAATAAATAAATTAATAAGAATAAAAAGAGGAGGAAAAGGGGGAAAAAAAATTCAAGCCAAAACAAGGAGTTTACTTGGAAAGGGCAGATAAATCATCTTTGCAAATGTGAGACCGATAAGTTTTCTACAAGTTAAGAGCCCATCCGCTTAAAAGAATGTTAATGCCATGTTGTTGTACTGACTTCAAGTGTACCATAGTATCCCTAGGGGTCCTCCTTATGGAGCCAAGATATACAAAATCAAAGACCAATCATCAAGGACCCGCCATCAATGTTGTTTTGTTACCCTCCCTTTCATTTGAGAAAAAGAAAAAAACAGAATCAAGGACCACCACCTTGACTTAAATATGGAAACTGCCACTGCCACATCCTTTAGGATGGCCATTTTGATACAACCTTTGCGTAGCTACATAGTATCCTGGATTCCCAATTTTATGTTTGTTAGAACTTAATTAAGATTCAAAATTTAAAATAAAAGTTTGTCTTTTAATTTAAAGACACAAACCAAGGGACACTTTTGAAGAGACATGTCCATTGTAAATGGGTACTTAGCATCCTATATATAGAGGACCACCTTTTATATCCTAACACTTGACAAACATCATATTTGTTTCTCTCATTTTTGTCGTCCTTTTCTCCATATTAGATATAGAGTATTCGACTATTTTTTATTTCTTTTCTAGCCAATCCAAGACACACTTGGCATCCATTGTCACCGATCGTGTGCCATGTCAAATATTGTGAGATTCTGGGTTGTATCTTGGACACGTACTTTTTCTGCTAGAACCTGCATGAAAGGAGACAAATACGGCTTTAGGACATTGACTTGTCGTGCTTCTCATCAATCTTAGACTACTTTCTTTTTATACTTTTATTAGTAATTTGTGCTTGAATCACGTTTTTAGTTGCTGTTATTCATGATCTCAAGTGTTAAAATGTTTTAGGTATTTGTAATATCTAAATCCCCAACAATGCTGTCTCTGCAGAAACTTCTCTATCATGTTTGCTTGATTTACCAGTTTGACATGAGCTGAAAC
Source organism: Camellia japonica (assembly GCA_030407325.1). Taxonomy (NCBI): domain Eukaryota; kingdom Viridiplantae; phylum Streptophyta; class Magnoliopsida; order Ericales; family Theaceae; genus Camellia; species Camellia japonica. Next base: position 108,056,092 of record JAPPVO010000029.1, on the reverse strand, counting down.
AGTGGCTTATTTTTTCTTGAGTAAAAACAGATTATTGTTCCTCACTATCATACATGGTTTCACTTGTTATGGTTGATACTTGATGTCATTGAGAGTAGTTACATTGCTAAGTGCTGAACCATTTTTAATTATTGGAACAGTTGGATGGATTACTGAACGGCTTGGGTTTCACTCAGAAGAAAGCAGATTCTCAAGTGAGGTGGGCTGTACTTAACACTGTCCTAATATTGCGTCGTCATGAAGGAGCACGAGCAAGACTAGCAGAGGCCATGTCTGATGGAAGATCTGTGGGCTTTTGCATGGATGTTATAGAGAATGCCATAGACGATGCAGACATGTAGATTCAATTACTACTGATCTCTGTTGTTCAATCTTTTTACTAACCTTTTTTTAAAAAAAAATGATGATGGCTGTGATTAATGAAAATCAATCAAATTAGGGAGAGCAGGATTAATCATCGAAATATTTAGTGACAAATTGGAACAGTGTTAAGTACAGCCCACTCATGAAAATCAAACAAAGCTTTACAACATCAAAATATTTAGTGACAAATAGACTCTTCCCTCAAGACCACTCTGCAGGCAACACTTAGTCACCGCCGCCACCTTCCTCCAGACAAAATTAACATTGACTGGTACAGGGACGAAGGCATATGTAATTCCTAATCGAGAAAATTTATCAAAAATTTTAAAATATAACTTCAATTTCTACCATCATTAAAAATTGAACAATATCACCAATAATTAAACATTCTTTATTAACATAGTTGAGTACAATAATACGATCATATTGTTGAGTATATTTTATTGTTTGCATTAACTTACAAAAAATAATAATAATTATTGCTAAATGTTTCTATCTACTAAAATTAGACATCAAAAGTTGTGCTTGGTATTTTTTTATGTTATATTAAACATCTACCATAAATTTGACATTAAAATTTCAAGCAATGTCTTTTTTATCAAGTAACTAGCTAAAGAAACATTCTTCGTCTTATTATGGAGTATAATCTTAACAAGTTTTATAAGTGAAAACATATGTTCCAATACACAATTGAAACATATAAGCTTAACACAAGAAAAAACTTTAATACTAAAATTTGGACTCAACACCCCATACCATACCACTATCCAAACTCCATACTCAAGAGTAGTTGAGTCCTTACTCAATAGTGTCCCATAGTAATTTTCTCTCACCCTTTATTATATCTCTATTTCATCCTCATTGCTCTTTCAATCTCACTAAAACCTATAGCCCCATGGCTATTTGTAATATTCCATCGCCATAGTGATTGAACCTTACCCAAAATAAGTTACTTTCATTGCCAAAAAATCTCAACCCATGTGGACTTTCTTTTTCCCACACAATTATTAAAACCTAACACATAAAGATTCATAGTGAATTTTGAACTTCACAACATAATTCAAACATATGTGAACAACCAATAACTATGTGTCCAAATGTGTGCACAAATCCTAACAATTACCCCCTCCACCCCATATGGGGTGATCCATATCTACATCCTCTAATCTAGATGCCCCCACTCCTTTGAGTTCTCTGACCTTGCATGATAATGCACCTTCACTTAGATAGATATGCACACCTTCTCTTTGATGTGTCTCCAATACCATGGTCCAAACTAACAAAGAAAGAGGCCCACATCCTCCTTCATTGTACACATTTTTTGTTGTGACCTATCTGAGTTTCTATTCTCCAACTTCCTCTTGTAGACATTCAACAACTCGTTGTCATCCTTTGTGGCCAGAATCTCTATAACTGTTGCTTGTACTGCTCACCCATGACTTGTACTATTCATCGAATGCTTGACAACAATTCCTTTTATCACATGTCTCACAAGCCTATACAAGTTAATAATCGTTGTCCGTCAATGATTGGTGTTTCCCTATTGATTGAATCAGATTGTCCATTGATCTTTTTTTATCACCCATAGTCAAAATCGATAACCCTTGATTAATCTCAATCTTCACCAAATTTGTCCAATCTGGTCAAACTATTCCGAATTTGGTATTTTTACACTCATTAATGAATCCACATCGCTTGAAAATCTAAAGAAACACATTAACCTTGAATTTTTCTATTACACATATATCAATCTAATAAAAAATATATATATAAACCGTCGAATTTCGCAAAGACCAAATCTCTTGACATACCATTATGTAGCCTAAAGCTAAGCTATTAATAAATTTGTTACATTCTCAACACATTATTTGCGCAATTACTTCTTGGTCACGTGTGGCTTTAGTGTGCTTCCCTTCACTAGATATTATATATATGGGATAAATTACACTTTATCCCCTTTATATTTAGTCACTTTCTCACTTTGACCCTTTAAATTTATTTTTTTCTACTTTGGCGGGTACTTCTATTTACACACTACTAATTTACTCATCCCACACCATTTTTTTAATTACTATTCTATCCATAAAGAGAATTATCAAAATATCCTCTTCTACTTCCTCTCTTTTCTCTCCCCTCTGAAACCCTAACCAGCAGCTCATCCTCCCGCCGCCGCCGCTGCCGCCGCCGCCAGTGACTTCCCTACCTCCTGTCGCTATCAACCCCTTCCCGCATCCTCCCGCAGCTGCCAGCGCCTCTTTCACCTTCTCCTTCCATCACAAGCACTCCCCCACAACTTAGATTTCGTGATCTTCCCTTCCAGTAAATCACACCTCTCTCTCTCTCTCACACACACACACACACACACACACACACATGCTTTTGTGGAAGGGGGTTTTGGTGGCGATGGGGAGGGGTGGAAGGTCTATGGTGCCATTGCAAACCCTAGCCGGTGCCCGTGATGACGTCGCCACCCCACCAACTTTGTGTCATCCTCCCCACCTCTCTGCGCCACCCTTGCAGCACTTCTCCCGTCAACTTCCCTCTCCAGCCCCCTCCATTCGATACCCTTTCCTCACTATTCTTTCCCTTATTCTTATTCTTCTTCTTCTTCTTATTCTTCTTTACCTCTGAAACCCTAAATCTCTACCCTCTAAAACCCTAGATCTGAAGTGGAGGGGCTACACCGACGCCGACGATGGAGCTGGGTTGCAGGTGGTAGTGGTAGCGGTAGTGGGGTGTGTGATTAAGGGTAAAAATGGAACATTGTGGTGTGTATTGAACAAATTTATTATTTATTAAATTATTAAATATGTGAATTAAGTATTGGTGTGTCTTGAGATGAAATTTGGTGTGTAAATAGAGGCACCCCACTTTGGCCCTTAAAATTTGTTTTTTTTTTCCACTTTGATCCTTAGTGTTTCAAATTTTTTCTAATTTACTCTTAAAGCTAATTTCTGTTCAAAATTATAAAGAAAATGTCATAATAACTATTACATAACATTAAAAAATACATTATTATATTAGAATTTAAATTTATATTAAAGATGTAAGTTATATATAATAAAATATTTTTTATGCCATGTGACTGTTAATTTGTCATTTTCTATCTAATTTTTAACAGAAATTAGCTTTAAGAGTAAATTGAAAAAAAAAAAACTTGAAACATAAAGGACCAAAGTGGAAAAAAATTAACTTTAAGCACCAAAGTACGAAAATGACCAAACATAAAAGGACAAATTAACTTTGCCATATATATATATATATATATATTTGTATGTTCTCCCTATGTTGTAACTAGATGTGTTTGTAGCATGAAGGAGAGGCGATAAGTGGCAACATTGATCTAGGCTATTGTAGGAAGGAAATGATGAAAGGAAGGAGAGGTTAAGAGAGTGGACAATAGTAGTCTTAAGGCAAGGGACGAGTATGGGGTGGGGAAAAGTGTACAGTGGTTGTGCTTAGGGCAATGGATGGGGAGGAAAACAGTAAGAGAGTAGTTGTTCGTGGTGCTTAGGGCAAGGGTTGGGGAGGAAAAGAGATTGAATGAGTGGTTGTAGTGACTAGGGTTTGGTTGTGTGGTTGGATAGTTTGCCAATGATGAAGAAAGAATAAGAGAGAAAATGATAGATTTTTCCAAACAAGGGCAAATTAGACATTAACGTTGTGTTTGGTTGAGGGATTTGGGGAGTGATTTAGAAAGGGAAAGGGAAAGGGAAAGGGAAAAAGTTAGTGAAAATTAGGTGAAATGTATTATTAAGTTGTTCTTTCTGTTAAAATTTCTCATTTCATCTCTATTTAATTAAACTCCAGTCTCCTCATTCTTGCTTAACTTATCTTTGTATTCCACTTTGTTAGTAGCCACCCACCTTTTGTCCCAATCAAGTGTAAATCCTTAGGTTTAGGCAGTCGAAGGATATAGGGGTTCCCGGAAAGGGTATACGTGAACACACAGCATGAGAAAACATGATAAGTTATAAACGAATTTCGAAAAATTGGATTTAATTTTATAGAATTAAAATGAGTCGATTATTTAGAAGTAACTCTTCAGTTAGCTCTAAATCTACAACTCTAGCTCCTATCCCTAGTACGGATGTACTAATTAATGAAAAAGAACATGAATATCAAGATGTTAAAATTGATTCAAGTTGGAATATTCCTAAAGTCAAAACTAAAAAAATTTACAAAACCAGTTTTTTACAATCCACCTTTAATGTCGATTTACAAGTCAAAACTGTTGAACAAGTTTATGCTTTAACAAAAATTAGAGAAACTTGTCAATTATTATCCAAAGAGTCAATCAGAAAACATCTCAAACTGGTCATAATTTTATCCATTTAGGATTAATCCAAGTGGGAATCAACCCATTAACCCAACAAGGTACAAATACTTCGGTCCTTTTATGTTTACGTGATGCTCGTTTTATTAATTACCATGCTAGTGTTATGGGAATGATGGAATCTGGCCTGCATAAAGGTCCAATACATTTCAATTGTTTTCCAGATTTTACTTTAAGTTTACGAGATCCCCATATATTAAAATCTTTAACACTAAATATTCAATTATCTGGTGAATATACTCATATGTTAGAAAGTAGTCATAACATTACTTTAATCTATCAAATTTATTACAAGTATATTAAAACTAATTTAAACGTTCAAGCTTTAACTAAAAGTCCCAAAGATAAAAACCTATTAATCCAAGGTAGCACTACTGAAACTAATATTTCTGTTCCAAAAATGATTTGCTGGGAAGATATTAATCTTCGTGATGATTGGATTACAATAAATGAAAATTACTTCCAAAATCAACAATCTTCTACCAATCATGATATTCAAAATATTCAACAATTTAATGATGGTTCTGTTCATATTAAATTTAATAAACCCTATAGTCAATCCTCTCGTCATAGTACCTCTAGTTTACCTACTGAAACTGATGAAGATGAAATCTTCAATACCCCTTTGTTTACTAGAAGAGATAGAAAACTACACCTTTGTGAGCCTTCTTCACAAACCCAGCATACACATAGTAAATTAAAAGGAATTGATAATTCCTTTACTTCTCAAATTAGTAAACCAGTTTACTCTAGTCACACACATCTTCAAGAAGAAGATACTATATCTCAAGATTCACCTACTCAAACTGATTTTGAAATTGTTCCTCCTGTCAACCTACAATTGTTAACTTTAAGTAAACCTTTTACTCTAGACCTTAATAAACTTCATGATGAATTCAAATCTACGGCAAATAAGTCAAAAAGACACACATATAGGAATACTTATGATACAAAACAACAATATAAAATTACCAAGAATTGGTATAAATTTATAACAGAAATCAATACTAAAATTAATTTCTTTGATTATTTAAAAAATTATTATCAAAAAGTAAACGTTATTACAAAAACTAAATGGAAAACTTCCCCTACCACTTCTGTTTCATCTAGTCACTCTCCTTTAGAAACCATTCTGATTGAACATAAAGGCACCATTTTCATGCTTCTCCTTTTAAACTCCCTGGTGAAGAATTTGAAATTAAAAAAGTCATTGAATAAAATAATTATACCAATCAATGTTTAAAAACTATTGGTAAACAAGTGGATAAACTCAAAACTATTTTTGAGGATTACTCCACTAGTCATACTTCTACAAGTAAATCTTTAGATAAACCTCTTATTAATCTTCCTAGTACTAGAAAGCGATTAAGCTTAGTTACTCAAGATAATACTACAGTTGAAGCCATTAAAAAATTATCATAAGAAATCTAATCAATCTCAAAAGTCAAAACCTAAACCAGATGTTACTTGTTATAATTGTGGAAAAAATAGTCATTATTCTAATAAATGCAAAGTAAAAGAAAAACTTAAAGCTAAACTTAACCAATTACATATTATTGATGAAAATCAATAACAAATACTTGACATATTTAAATTAGCCACTACTCCAAATAAAACTCCTGTTCAATCTAGTCATTTATCTAGCGATAATATTCCCTCTAGTGATACTTCTTCCTATTATTCTCTTACTGATAGTACTGACAATGACATTGAATTAGGATGTAATGATACTTGTTGTAAAACAATCAATGTTCTTAGTAAATCTCAACAAGAAGAAACTGCTCTCATTGAATTAATTAGTAGATTAGAAAATCCTGAATTAAAAATACAATACACTAATAAGTTGAAATCCTTATTGACCAATAAAGATAAAAACCTAAACATGATAAACCAATCATTAGTTTAACTAAAACTTTAGACCGATTTAAAAAATAAAAACATAAAGAGGTCACCTTACAAGATCTACAAAATGAAATTCATCATATTAAACTAACTATTCAAGAATTAAAAGCTAAAGACAGCACCTTAGAAGAAGACATTGCTCTATTAAAAAACAACAAAAGTCTTAATGATTTCCAACAATCCAATAAATCATCCTCTGAATTAGAATCTGAATCTAGTTCTGAACCTGATCCAAACAAAGTCATCTTTGATAATAGAATTACTCCACATAATAGTGATCACGATAGTAATCACCTTAATCTAATTAATCAAATTAATATTCATAAATGACATTCGAAAGTCAAATTAGTTATTAATGATTTTGAAATAGAAGTCATTGCATTAATTGATACTGACACTGATTTAAATTGTATTCAAGAAGGATTAATTCCTACCAAATATTATCATAAGTCTACTGAACAATTAAGTTCTGCTAATGGAAGTCAAATGCATATCAGATATAAATTACCAAAGGTACATATTTGTCAAAATAATGTTTGTTTCAAAACATCTTTTGTGTTAGTTTGAAACTTAACTGATAAAGTCATTTTAGGTACACCATTTATCTTTTTATTATATTCTTTCACTACTACTCCTAAAGGAATAACTACATAAGCTTTTGGTCACACTGTTACTTTTAAATTTCTATCTCCACCAAAGATCAAAGAATTAAATCAATTGAAAAAATGTTCAATTTCTCAATCTATTAATCGATTAACCAAACAACTCAAATTTGTCAAAGAACAAGTAAATTACAAATGAATTGAATCTCAATTAACTAATCCCATTCTTATATCCAAAATTGATGGATTTAAAAACCAATTTGCAAATACCGTTTGTTCAACTTTACCTAGTGCTTTTTGGCATAGGAAAAAATATGTCGTAACACTCCCTTATATTAAAATTTTTAATGAAAAACAAATTCCTACCAAGTCTCGACCTATTCAAATGAATTATGAATTAATGGAAATGTGCAAAAAAGAGATTAATGAATTATTAAAAAATAATATTATTAGTAAAAGTAAGTTGCCTTGGTCTTGCCCTGCTTTTTGTGTTAATAAAAATGCTGAACTTGAACGAAGTGTTCCCTGATTACTCATTAATTATAAACCATTAAACAAAGTTTTAGAATGGATCAGATATTCAATCCCTAATAAAAAAAAAAGATTTAATTAAAAGACTTAGTCAAGCCGTCATCTTTAGTAAATTCGATCTAAAAAGTGGATTTTGGCAAATACAGATTCATCCTAATGATCGTTATAAAACTGCCTTTACTACCCCTTTTGGTCATTACAAATGGAATGTCATGCCCTTTGGATGAAAAAATACTCCTAGTGAATTTCAAAATATTATGAATGAAATTTTTAACCCCTTTAGTCATTTTTCCATAGTCTACACAGATGATATCCTCATTTTCTCTAAGTCATTTGATGAACATTGGAAACATCTTAATTCCTTTCTTCAAATTATCAAATATAATGGTGTAGTCATTTCTGCCCCTAAGATTAAGCTTTTCCAAACTAAAGTCCGATTCTTAGGATATGATATCCACCAAAATACTATTCTTCCTATCAGTCGGTCTATTGAATTTGCTTCTAAGTTCCCTGACGAAATCTTAAACAAAACCCAATTACAACTGTTTTTAGGTTCCTTAAATTACATTGCTGAATTTTATAAAGACCTTCGAAAAACTTGTCAACCCCTCTTTGATCGGTTGAAAGATAATCCTCCACCCTAGTCTTCTACACATACTGCTATTGTTCAACAAATCAAAAAATATGTCAAGACTTTACCCTGTCTTGGTATTCCTATTGAAAATTCTTTTAAAATTATTCAAACTGATGCCTCTGATGTTGGTAATAGTGGTATCCTCCTTCAAAAAATAACTCCTCAGTCATTTGAGCAAATTGTTCGTTTCCATTCTGGTGTTTAGAACAAAGCACAAAAGAATTATAGTACTATTAAAAAAAAGAAATTTTATCTATTGTTTTATGTATTAGTAAATTTCAAGACGATATTTTAAATCAAAATTTTTTACTACGTGTTGATTGTAAAAGTGCTAAATATGTTATAGAAAAAGATGTTCAAAATATTGCTAGTAAGCATATTTTTGCCCGCTGGCAATCTATTTTAAGTATTTTTGATTTTGATATTGCCTATATACTTGGTAGTCAAAATTCTATTCCTGATTTCCTTACCCGAGAATTTTTACAGGGATGGTAGGGATGGCAATTTCTTTTATTTCTTACCATAAATTAAAAGTCATCTATTATAGAGAACTTGTTTACCAAACTGCTTATCGTATTGCTTGCCTTAAGACAGCTCGCAAAACTACTCGCCGTGCACAATTCATACAATTTCATCAAATTACTAGTCGTCGCAATTTACTTGCTCATTATACTAATTGCCTTCATTACCATTTGAACAAATTAGATATCCTCAGTGGATGCTAAATTTTGTTCATTCTCTTACAGATGTCTAGTCAAAAATCCCAGAAACCTCCCAGCAAGGCCATTGTTCCAGCCAGTCAACCTGTTGCTCTTCCTCCTGTTGATTTAGTCAATCGTTACTAAGTTCTTGGTAATATTCCTAAACCTAGTTATACTTCTGCACTTGCTATAGACCCATTTGTTTCCTCTTCCCAGTCACTTACTCCTTATCCACCTAATCTAGTCAGAACAACCACAACTGATTATGTTAGAACCTAATCTATTAATTTATTCTTCAAGGAACCTATTCACAAGAATATTCATAATGTTCTTGACCTAGTTAAATCATATTTCCCTCCTGGATGGCATTTTGTTTCTCTCCATCCAGAGAAGTCAATTACTTTCTACAAAGACATTCTTTTTCATCATCAATCAATCGTTATTAAACCTATTTATGATCGAACCTATACCAGTAAAATCATTTACCATTCATAATATATTCATAATATTGTTTCTCTTGATGAATGGGGTCTCCCTTTTTAACTTCATGATTTACCCGGTCATACCATCCAATATAGTTATTATGATTATATAGATGTTTGGTTCAAAATCCTCTTACATCAAAATGAGTCATATACTCACTCATGTTTTCTCCAATTTGATCATAAATTCAAGTCAACAATTCCCACATGGTTCCTCAGATGGTGGTCTCAACATGGTGCCATATCTGAGATTATTTCATCTGTATTAATGAAACAAATTCACTATTTCTCTTCTATTTATAAACTTAGTTAGCATCAAAGTCAATTTCCTTTATTACTCATTTTTATGTCCAAATACAAAGTCCCTTGGATTTTCAAATGGCAATATGCTATTTCTAAAAATATAGTCACCAGACTTCATTTTGTCAAATGGTGAGATACATTTAAATCTCATCGGATTATTGAACAAGTCCAAGAAGAATTTCCAATCAATTCTCATGCTTCAACTCCAGCCATAGTCAAAGCTCAGCAGAATCCAACTGCTTCAGTCACACAAGGCAGCCCAATTCCACCAGTCAGACTTGGAAGCCTAATAACCAGCTCTTCCAAGCCCAAGTCATCCAAATCCAAGTCAGCTCAGTCAAAGCCCAAAGCTAAGACCAAGTCATCCAGTGATGAATTGATCCAAATGGCCAAGCTATTGATAGCCCAAGCCAAGTTCCAAATTGAAGATGAAACCTCTGAAGAATCTAGTTCCTCTGAGGCTTTAACCAATAATGATCCTTATGGGCCCTAGTTTCAAGATGCTCAGGACCCATATACTTAAACAGTCAGCCATTGGATTCTATATATAAATCAGCTTCGGTCACTACTCTTACTTTAAGAAAAGCTGCTGATATATATATATATATATATATTGATTCCCTATCAGTCAACTGTGCAGTCATGTTCCCTCCCTGCAAAAAAAAAAAAAAAAAGTGTAAAAAAGTTCTCGGTCACAGAAAGATGCTCTCTGCACCCATGTACCTCTTATTTTCAGGCTTTTCAGAAGTCACAAGTTTCACAGTATTTTCCAACTTTTGAAGTCACAAGCCTCACGGCTCCAATCACGGGCCTCACAGTTCCAAAATTCACAAGCTCAACAGTTATCCACTTTGCCTATAAAAGAGGCTTCTCATTCAAGGCCAAGGTAGAGGAAGAAAGAGTTCACAATTTTCTTTCGTAATTTCTCTCAGTTTCTGTAAAATTTTAAGTTTGTTTTAAAATTCAGTTTTTAAGGATGCAAGTAGAAACTGCATTTTCCAGTTACTTCCAGTAAACAATTCTGTATTTTCCAGTTACTTCCAGTAAACAATTGTAAATTAATTTTATTTCTGTTTTAATTTATGTGTTTATTTTTGTTTTAATTCATATGCTGCTTCTGTCTCTTTTACATTTCATCTAACTTTTCCCTTTTCCTTTCCAAATTCCTTCTCAAATCTCCCAACCAAATATAGCGTAAAGAATATAATTTTGGATAATTCCATTTACACAACCATTCTAACTCATTATGCTCCAAAATTTTGAAACAAATTGAGTAAATTACACTTTGTCCCCTTTATATTTGATCACTTTTCCACTTTGACCCTTAAAGTTTGTTTTTCACACTTTGGTCCTTAATGTTTCAAATTTTTTCCAGTTTACTTCTAAACTTAATTTCTATTAAAAATTAGATGAAAAATTATATATTAACAGTCATGTGATATAAAAATATTTTATTATATATAACTCACATTTCTGACATAAACTTAAACCTCATTATAATAATATATTTTTTATATTATGTGACAGTTATTATGACATTTTTTATTTAATTTTAAACAGAGGTTAGCTTTAGGAGTAAACTGAAAAAAATTTGAAACATAAAGGGCCAAAGTAAGAAAAAATAAACTTGAAAACCCAAAGTGGGAAAGTGGTCAAACATAAAGAGGGGCAAAGTGTAATTTATCCAAAAAAAAATTATACAATTTTAACTAGAACTAAAATTACTAAAAAAACCCCTCAAACTTTAACAATTACAAACCCTAATTTCTCATTTCACTCGCCATCTTTTCAATCCCTTCACTTGACCACCACTACAGTCGTATGTCGTTGCCCATTTATGTCACCGCCCGTTGCCACCTACCTACGCCACTGCTCCAACCCCTTCTTATCTCCCAACTACCACAACCACCTTTTTTTCTTCTCTTCCTCCTCTTTCAAACCCTAGATCTGAAACCCTCTCTCTCTCTCTCTCTCTCTCTCAAGTAAGGCAGCTAAAGAAGAGATCGTACTGGCGGGAGGAGATCATGGCGGCGGCAAGGACTGGAAAGGAGATCGCGGCTATGAGTAGAGGTCATGACGGCGACTATGGCTAAGGGTCGCGGCGGTGACTATGGAATGAAGGTGACAGCAACAAAAAGGTAGTGTAGGTGGTACTCGAGACGATGGTGGTCGCGATGGTTGTATGGATACTAGGATGGTAATTGTAGCGATGAATGGTGGTCGAAGGTTGCAGGGCGGTAGTCAAAGGTGAAAATGGAGGTGTTAGGGTCTGAAGGTTGTAGTTGTCAAAGGTAATGGTTGGGAGTGGGTTAGAGTTAGGGTCTGTTAGGTTAGGGGTGTAAAGATGAGGGTTATGATGGGTATTATGGCGTTTGTAAAGAGAGAATTGAATTTGAGTGCTGCTATTAGCACTCCATTTATTATTTTGAACCTCTCGTTTTTTGAATTTTTTTTATTACAATAATAATTTTAAATGAAAATACTAAAGAGGACATCAATCATTTTAGAACACCCCATCTCACAATTAAGCCTACACACCCACTAAATCATGAGATAAAGTTTATGAGAGCACACATCTCCATCACAACCCATCAATCTTCCCTAAATCCCACTATCAAAACCTACCTACCCTCAAAACCTTGAGAACCTTCCGGCGGCAATATTCTGACAATAACGATGGCAATCATTCGATTACACACACTTTTCCGGCAATGGCAATGAGTGAACGTTTTTCCGACAACCACAACTTCATAAGACGAGAGAAATACAACAATGTAAGTTTAGAGAAGTTCATAACTTTGATGATGTTCTTAGCTCGAAAGAGGTTAGTCTTGTAAGGGTAAGTTTCTTGAAAAACATGACAAAAATGTTCATATTTTTTTTCAGTACTGAATTCCTGAACATATGACCAAAATTCGAGAACATAAGCCCAAACATTACTTATTTGTTCGAGAACACAGTCCAAACATAGAAATTTGATACACTTTGAAAGTTTAAAATTGTTCACATTTGCAAGAGTTTTCATTTTATCAAGTTTGAAAACACAAGTCCGAACATTGGTTATATGTTCAGAAACACAGGCTCGAACATAGCTTACCTATTCAAGAACATAGGTCCAAACATTCTCAGTGAAAGAGAGAGGAGAGAGACTTCGGGAGATTGGAGAGGAGCGAGATTGAGATAAGCAAAATGTAAATTTGATCCCTTCAAGCTATACACATACACACACACACATATATATATTTATATCTGTTATTTTTAGTTTGGGAACACATACGCACCTAATGCGAAAAAAATAAAAAAAATAAAAAAGAGTGAAGATCACAAAGAATACATTTCTTACACGGCTCGATTGACTTCAAAAATATTTTTCTTCCACTGTCATGAGAATGGTTTTGGGGAGTTTTTGTTTTTGTTAAGGGTTTGGGAGATGATGGTTTTTAGGGATGTGGAGGTGTGCATTTGAATGGGGATGAAATTTTCATAAGGATAATTTTGATATTATTTGGGGTGAAGAAATAAATTTTTAAGGGTTTTAAAATTTATAAGTGGGGTCCAAGATAATAAATAGAATGCTAATAGCAGTACTTTTAAATTTTTGTGTTGTGTAATGAGAAAATGAGTGTGAGGAGAAATTTTGTTGTGCAAGTAGAATGTCCCTATAATTTTTTGCTAACATCAAAATTCTATGATGTCAACCAACAGTTGACTTACAGATGGATCCATATGTTCTACAAAATTCTAAAAGTGGGGTCAATGATATTTCAGAGAATAGAAGGGGTGAAAGTATTATGCCATAGGGCAATCAAAAGATGTGAGTGTAATTTACCCAAAATTAAATTGAAAGAGAAAAAGATTAAAAGAAAAGAAAATGAAAAATAGGAGGAAAAAGGAAAGTTACAACAGTTATGATGAATAAAGAGCAGCCAAAGGGGCCTACTGATTTTCACCATCTACCTTGCTGAAGGAACCCTGGCTAAATACGAGTGTAAGTCATTTGACAGCAACAGTTAACCCGATTTTGATTTTGCTTGTGAAAATGAAGGTCTTGTTGAGAGAGGAAAGAAAATTTCATGAAGATTGTACAAGTACCCTTTATTGTAAATATTATCCTTGACAACTTCCACATCTTCCAAACGAGATCTCCGAAAGAAGGCCCTCCATTTGCTCTCTGGCCGTTGCCTTTCATTGCTAAGTCCACTTATACTTGCTTTGAGTGCTGCAGCACTTGCCTTTGCCTCATGTACCTTCCTCTTCCAGCTTAAGTACTCTTCCCACTTGAAAGTCTGTCATTTCAAAAAGGGCAAGAAATAGAAACTTTACTAGTCACCTAATGCAGTAAAAGGTGCATCTACAGATATATATATATATACATATATACAGTGATATAATTTTGAACCCAATGAATTGCTAACCAGAAAATTCATTTTAAGTCCCAAATGGTGGGTCATTTTTGGGTTTAGACATTTTAGTAGATATAACTGATAGCTAAGCTATGAAAAGAAAGTTAATTTGAGATACCCCCAATCTGTCATAAACACAATTTCACCACACAATACTCGAGCCAATAACAAGCATGTTTTAAGATACTCATGAGTTGTGACAAAAATTGAATCTTCTATAATAATATGGCATTCCACTGTAGGGGGAACTTTTGCTTTTAAAATGGTGCAAAATTTAAATTTGTACACTTCCAATCAATTTGAAGTACATGCATCGCTAAAGTTTTCGTTACAGTATAAAACCACTATTCATATTATGCCTTCTTTCCAAGGAAACGGATTCTGGGAAATAAGCCTAAGAAATTTGGAAGTTCCCTAAATCTGATGCTCTTCGTTATCCCAAGAGACGGTAAAAACAAATTTATTTACCAAATTCGGGGCAAGTGAAATAGACCTCATTTGTGGTGGTGTTTGTGAGACACAGATTGGCATGATACCCAAAGAAACCAGCTAGTAGCAGAGAAACAATGGCCAGAAACACCATAAGAAGTATTTGAGTGTTGTAAGAGCCCAACAACCACTGTTACAAGCCAGAGAAAAACATTAAGGTAAGAGCCAAAGCAGAAGAGGCAATGGAAAGCATGATGTAAGTCGATATAATGCACAAGGAATGCAGACCAAATATAATAAAATATGAAGAGCTCATTCATAAAGCAAGGAATACTTGTAGTTTGTGACACCGAAAAAGAAAACCAAGTAAGCAATGAATACACATAGTTTCTCGCAAAAAAAAAAAAAAAAAGAAGAGAGAGAAAAAGAAAGAAAAGAAATCAAACAAAGTTTGTACACGAAGGTTGTGCTTGGATCCTGGGTTTGGGGGAAAGGGAAAGGGAAATGTAAGAGAGATGCAAATGAAATTTAAGCTAAATTACTTCCGTATTTCCCTCACATTTTCCTTTCCCTTTTCCAATCTCTACCCAAATCCATGATCCAAACCAAAGTTCCTAATGCCAAATGTGCAACACAGGGCATTTTAACATCATGACTCATGAGGTGAGGCATAAGTCTTAAGGCGTCAAAGCATAAGCATTTTGAATTTCGAATTTTTAAATTTAGTAAATAAATTAAATAATTTAAAATAGTAAAAAACTAAATATAAATTCAATATAAAGGTGTAAAACTTTTCTCCTCGAGATATTGAACATTTTACTGTAAAGAAGTAATTTTGCCCTTGTTGAAAGTGAAATTGATATTCACACTTCAGCATTAATTTTGTGTTTTTTCTTGATTGGTTATTTATCTAATTTTTCCTATACAATTTAGTTGCAAATGGGGTTCTTTTTTATTTTTTACTTTTTATATTTAAACCATCCACTAGACTAAGTTTAACAAGAGTCTAAGATGACCTCTTCATATGTGTACTTCTCATATGCTTATGCGCATAAGGCATACAAGGCGCACCTAAGGCGTATGCCTCAGATAGTAATGTGCAAGACTTTTTTTTGATAAATAAAAAAAATCAAAGCATTGATGTGTTTTGCCTCAGCCTTCGCCTTGAGGTGAGCACTAAGGCAAGCCTTCAAAAACTTTGAGCCTAAACGGATAAAAGCAAAGGCAGATTTTCAGAAAAAGAAGGGTAAGCCCATCCCAATCAATGTACAGTAGGAGGCAATACCAAACTGATTGGACAACCAGGAGTACTATCAGTAATGGATTTGTAGTACAATATCTTTGTTGGACCTTATTGTGGAAAATTGCAAAATCAACCTCCACCATGCTCTTTTTCTCTATCATTTCTTAGCATTCTAGTTGTGTACTTCTGGTTTTGCAGAGGGGAATGAAGGACTCTCTACCAACAGATTTTCCTGTAGATAGAAGCAGGCCAATGTATTCAAACAAAATGTTTATCACTAGAAATTTGTAGTCTCGTTAAACTGAACGTTTATTATCTGACCCATCAACATGCCCAAACCAGCTTTGTTAAGATGTACAACCACTTTAAAAGGGTTCCCAATTATAAATAAATATGTTCAAGTTGACTCTGCTTGCCGATGATGAGTAAAAGGCCCCTTAAATTAAAGGTGCAATGTTTCCAATGTTTTTCTTCACTTTTAAAATTTTAATATAAAGATGATTATTACTTAATGAGTCATGCGACTACGTGATAATTGTAACAACTAACAATTAATTCATAATGTACAATGAAACATTCTTCTTAACTTATTTCCTTCTCTCATATGGACAGAAGCAGTTATAGTTAATTTAATGGTCATTCAAAGGCTCGTCAGTGATTAATGATACTTTAAATTAATCAAGTTCTGAGTCAGAGTCTTCACTGTATGATTCAGAATGGGTTGAGCTGTGTTAAGACATCTGGTTGGGTTTGCATTGTATTATTTAGCTTTGGAAAAATAGCCAAAGAATCCTCATGTGATTTTCACCATTTTGCATTTTACCTCCCTACCATCACTAATCCCGTCCAAATTAACAAAAATTATGCCACACGACAAATTTGAGAGTTATATAAAAAATTTAAGTCGAAGTCAAAATATACAATATAAAAGAATAAATATGCCCTTATGTTCATCTTCTTCCCCAAACCAATATGAAAACCCTAACCCTAACCCCAACTCTAACCCTCCCTCCTCCATGTAACCACCTCACAGCCACCTTCTGCCACTCCCTCTTCCCTCCTCCACCACCTCCCCACCACTCACAGCCACCTGCCGTGTCCCCCTATCCTCCTCCATGACCCCCGCCACCCCCAACCCACTCCCAACCTGAAGACTAACAAAATTCCAAAAACCAGAAAAATATAAATGAGTTCCAGCATTCTAGCATTCAATCATTAGAAATACATATCGCTTTGTGACAACATCTCCTTCAAGGCATTGGAAAAAATGTAAAATCATTTAAATGTTTAGCAGCACACTATTAAGACTTCGATTTTTTCCTTTTTGCTTCTTTCACTGGGTTGTTTAGAAAAGGCAGGAAGGTCTTCTCACCCAATAATTCTCGTAGCACTTCTGGTATATCAACACCATCTTCACTCTGTTAATTCTCAAGGATGCAGCACAAAGTCCAGTTGTATGCATATACATGTATTCTATGTTGTTTATGTATTTTGTGTGTATATATGTATAGATGCGGAATGTTACAAAGTGCAGCCCTAACAATGTGCACATCGTAAGAAAAGTTACAAATGTTTGTGGTGTGTAATGCCACTTTGTGGTAAAAGATACGAATGACGAAATTATGATATGCAACCTAAAGTTACAAATGACAAAGTTAAGCCACTTTCTGGTAAAAGTTATGAATTATTGTGTAAGGCACCATTTTAAGATTGCACATGGTAGCCTTCCCCTATATATAAACCAAACCAAACCAAACCAAACCAAACCAAGCCAAGCCATAAGTCGCATCAAATGGGGTCGGCTGCATAAATCTTTCTTCTCCACTCGACTTTATCCAATGCCATTTTGTTAGTCAAATTAAGAAGGTTCATATCTCTATTTACTACACTAACCCACATCAATCTAGGTCTGCTCCTTCCCCTAACACTTTCATTTACTGTCACTGTATCGCATCTCTTCATTACTGCCTCTGTTGATCTCCGTTGTATATGACTAAACCATCTCAATCTATTCTCTCTCAACTTATCTTCTATCAGTATTACACTTACTCATTCTCAAATATACTCATTTCTAACTCTATCTTTTCTAGTCTTGCCACACATCCACCTTAGCATTCTCATCTCAACAAAACTCATTTTATCTATATATTGTTTCTTAGTTGCTCAACATTCCGACTCATACAGCATCGCTGGTCTAATAGCCGTTCTATAGAACTTCCCTTTTAGTCTAGTGGGTACTCATTTATAGCACAGTACCCCAGAGGCACTCCGCCACTTAAGCCACCCCGCCTTAATTCTATAGACCACATCAATTCCAATCTCCCCAACCTTTGTGATAATCAATCCTAAATAACGAAAATGTTCTCTCTTAGGTAGTTCTTGGTTTTCAATCTTCAGTTCTCATCTGCTTCCATTGTTACTGTTACTAAAATTACACTCCATGTACTCTGTCTTAGTTCTGCTTATCCTAAATCCTTTAGATTCAAGTGCTTCTCTTCAAGTCTCCATCTTAGTATTAACCCTCTAGTCTCATCCACTAATACAATATCATCTGCAAAAAGCATACACAATGGCACGTCATCCTGAATATTTCTCGTCAACTCATCCATAACTAAAACAAAAAGATAAAGACTTAAGGTTGATCATTGGTGTAACCCTAAAATAATTGAAAATTCACTTGTCTCTCCAACAGGCAATCTAATAGTGGTCACCACACCTTCATACATATCCCTAATCATATCAATGTAACCTTTTGTCACTCATTTCTTCTCTAACACCCACCAGATTATATCCTGAAACACTCTATCATATGCTTTCTCAAGATGGATAAAAATCATATGAATGTCTCTTTTCTTTTCTCTATACTTTTCTATTACTCTCCTCAAAAGATACATCACTTCCATTGTTGACCTACCAGGCATAAACCCAAATTGATTCTCTGACACCTCTATTATATCTCGCAATCGACGTTCCATCACTCTCTCCCTTATACATACATATATATATATTAAATTTATATATTTTGGTCTATAGATATGTATTGTGAGTGGTTGAAGAATGAATACTTCCAGCAAACCCAGAAAGAGGAAGACTATTATAGTAAGAGGGTAAAGAAGTCTTTTTACATTTTCCGTTAACAGAGTTAAATATATAAACCAATCATTCCTGTTACATTATTGAGCTATTTTTGTCTTCTAGTTAGAATATCATGTGTGTGTGACAATGAAAATCAGTAATTAATTGGCATGTATTCGCTAAGTCTATAAGTAATGAAGTA
Source organism: Camellia japonica (assembly GCA_030407325.1). NCBI lineage: Eukaryota > Viridiplantae > Streptophyta > Magnoliopsida > Ericales > Theaceae > Camellia > Camellia japonica. Next base: position 108,036,886 of record JAPPVO010000029.1, on the reverse strand, counting down.
CTGCAGAACAATAAATACAGTTGGTTTTCAAATAATTCAGTTTATTCAAGACCATGATGCTAAATCAAACCAAAGTGATGCTGCGGCCCTTGACTGGTTGAAGTCCAATTATCGAATTTGGAAGCCTAGGGTAAAGCCCATAGGCCTGAAGACTTTTTAGTTCCATAAGTGCAATTGGTAGTTTATTATTATTATTGTTCAGTTAGATCTAATTAAATAAAATTAGTAAGAGATAATGATTGATTAGGTTTTCTAGTGTAGTTAGGTTTCTTGTTTTGCTTATATGTTAGAGTTTTGCATTGTAATATTCAGTTTTGGAATAATATTGTTGAGAGTTCAGGTTGTGGCCGTTTGTGGGTTTCTTCCCCTCTCCTCTCTATCTTCTCCTACATCACAAAGTCAATCAATTTAGCTATGTTTTTAAACCAAAACCAAGCCAAAATAACATACCAAACCAAGAAATAATGATTGAGTTGTTATGTTCTCGGGTTGCATTAAACCAAATTTTGTTGTTGGAGTAAACATTCCCAAAACATCTTCAACGATGCTTTTATTTATCTTTTTATTAATGTTAATAGTGAAACAAATGAAGCTTTATTAGCTTGGGAATCCCAAGCTTGCAAAATACCATTAAAATTAATTCTCTCCAAACTCAAACCATAGGCCACAACTAAAACACTAACTCTTCACAACAGCAAAGTCAAATAGATATAAAATGTACATACAAGTACTCACCTGTACAACATGTGGAGCCAAACTGCGGAATGAATTTTCAATCCCGTAATAAACTGCAGAAAGTATAGTACATAAGAGATACTGACATTCAGCCTCTCACATGCAAACCAACTAGGAAATGTCACGGACAAACAAATTTACCTGTTAAAATATAGACAACTTTTAGTTCCTTCACTCGACCTGCAAGAACCAACGCAATGGCTACTGTTCCATATAAGCAAAGGAGGAAATGCCTGCAGAACAACTTAAATATAAATAGGACCAAAGATTGAAGTAGATGCAGCATTCATGCTGGAAGACTCCAGGTTGAGACTGATTCATTGCCATAGAGCAAATACAACGCACAATCACAATGTTGGATTTTAGTCTCCACTGCAATGGGAATACTACTATTGAGACCCCTACAATTGACCAAAATCTAATGTAGATATAGAAGATTTAAAAAACTAACATGTCTGCACTTACATATATAAACACAAGTAATTATGTAGGTGTTGGCCTCCTCATTCCAGGAAGTTAGTCCCCTGTGACACTATACTACTACACATTTTTCCTCCACACTTCTATAAACTTCCACAAAAATTCCCACAAATGGAAACTAGATGACAGAGAGCCCTGATTGTAACTTTTAAGTCAAAACTACATAGATAAGATAGCATGTGATCTAACACATGTATTAATTTGTTTCACACACATTAAGTTTCGCTTTTTTATTAGATATGAAGTAGTTGTATGTGTTAGTATAAAATGATGCGACCCTGAACATAGTGTATTTTGAAGCATAAGCATAAAAGAACATAGCCAAAAACAAGGTCACTAGAAACCTATTTTACTTGGTTATAATATGAAGTGTGGTTAAATCTCAACTCACCAAAGAAGAAAAGCCATGAAGTATCTAGTGTTCCTCTCCCCTATGCAATTATTCTGCAGCAATGACAAATAAGAACGCGAACTATAATGAGAAATGGAACATACTGATATTTGATAATTCAGACCACCAAAAACATCCAAATTTTTACGAATGGGAAAAAAAAGGAATAAGATAAAATCAAACCATCCATCCACAATGATGGTCAAACCGAGCGACACAGCGATCACAAATGCTGCAGTGCTTGGACCTAGCAGGTCTATATCAGTGAAAAGAACCCTATTAGCAAAATAATGAAAGAGCACATTTGAGAGAACTACAAACAAAACAATGAACTCACTTCAGAATCTTGCATGTTGAACATTCTTTCTCCAAATAAATTGCATTGTCGTACGGATAAGCAGAGAGATATTGAGAAACATTCTCTGCATTCACAGTTCCTGGATCAGAATAGCTAGTCAAAAGAAAAAGTAGAATACCCACACCAACTGCCAACAAGCTTGTGAGCCTGCAAGAACATACAGGGTCCAAGAAAAAATTGGAAGTTATGTAGACAGAAACCTAATGAATGTAGAGAGAGTAAACATTAAAATTTCTTAGTATGATACCTGTGAACTTCACTTAGATAATATCCAGGTATATAGCTGAAAGCTGACTTTACAATAAAGTAATAAGTAGCTCCAATTATTGCCAAATATATGATCTGCCACAAAAGAAAACTAACATGAATCCTCAATCAAATGCCCACCTTCCTTTTTTCTTCTTCTTTTATTATTTTGTTGTTTTATTATTTTTTAAGAAAGCAACTTTGCATGGTTTTTAGCATTAAAAACAAAAAAAAAAATTTATACTTTCCGCATTGCAAGAAGAGTGCGCTTTCCATATTTGTTCATCCCAAAACAGATGTCCATGTAAGATTTCTGAATGCTTTTCTATATATTTAATTGTGTATGTAATACAAGAATACAATGGTTTATATAACAATCTAACCCTAGAACGAAAAAGGAAACACGAATTATTCACTCAATCCCTAATATATACAAAATATACATACTACCATATATACATAAAATCTAATATTCTCATACCCCCGCTCAAACTCAAGGTGTTTTAGTAGAAAACACTAAGAGTTTTCCAAGAAGAAACTGAAACCGAGTAGTGGTGTGAGTCTTGGTAAAGAAGTCAGCAAGTTGCAGAGCCGAAAAGACGAAAGAAAGTGAAATAAAGCCAGACTGCAGATATTGATGGACAAAGTGACAATCAATCTCAATATGCTTAAATCGCTTATGGAAGATAGTGTTATGAGCAATCTAAATAGCACTACGGTTGTCGCAATAAAGAGAGGTCGGAGAAGACTGAGGTACACCCAAATCAGATAGAAGACAACGAAGTCAAACAATCTCAGCAGTAGCAGTAGCATGAGCCATAGCACGGTACTCAGCCTCGGCAGTAGAGCAAGCAACAACAGTTTGTTTCTTATTTTTCCAAGAGATCAATGAATCGCCAAGAAACATACAGAAACCAGACGTGGACTTGCGATCGGTGACATCACCAGCCCAATCAGAATCAACATAAGCCACCAAGTCCAAAGAGGAAGTAGAAGACAACAGTAAGCCTTGAAATATAATACCCCGAAGATAGCGAAGAATCCGAACCAAAGCAGCCCAATGTGTAAAACAAGGAGCAGAAACAAATTGGTTAACCACATAAACAGCATAGGCAAGATCACGATGAGTAACCGTCAGATAAACTAAGCAATCTACAAGCTCTCGATATAAAGTAGGATCATCCAAAGAAACACGATCAGTAGTGTTGAGCTTCACATTAAGTTCAATGGGGTATCCAGAAATCTTAGTGTCAATAAGACCGGCCCGATGAATAATCTCATTGGCATACTTGGCCTGAGACAAAAAGTAGCCCTTGGGAGAAGAAGCGACCTCAATACCAAGAAAATACCTCAATGGCCCAGATCTTTCATTTCAAAGGTGCGAAAGAGATACTGCTTGACCTCAGATATAGCAGAACAGTCAGAGCCAATGATCATCATATCATCTACATACAATAATAAGGCAACAAAACCAGTATATGTGTGAAGGAGAAACAAAACGGAGTCATGGGCACAAGGATGAAACCCAAACTCAGTAACAATTGTTTGAAAACGATCATACCAAGCATGAGGAGATTGTTTCAAATCATACAGAGCACGCCGAATATGACAAACCTGTCCAGAGGAATGAGGAAGGCCAGGGAGAGGACGCATATAAACCTCCTCAGTGAGATGGCAATTAAGAAAAGCATTTTTAACATCCATCTGATAAAGAGGCCAATGACGAACATAGCGACAGAGATCAAAGTACGGACAGTAATCATTTTGATTTATATAACTAGAATGAAAAAGGAAACACGAATTATTCACTCAATCCCTAATATATACAGAATATATATACTACCATATATATATAAATCTAATATTCTCACAGTCCATTGTCAAAAAATCAAATCACTTTATTTTCTACTTTTTCATATCACCCCTTCAAAATAAACTAAATGTAAACAAAAACAGTGTTGGTGAAAGCATGAGACAAACTTAAGCGCAAAGGCCTCTCGGATCCTAGGCGCAAAGCACAACCGTGCGCCTACAAAAGTAACCCACATATTTTTCAAAAATAATGTATAATGAAAAGGGATTCATTATAAATAAAAAATTAATATGTATATATATATTTTTACTCTCTATCTCTGCTCATAACTTCCGATTAGAATTGCTACGAAGATTGAAAAGTTGATGAGGAATTCCCTTTGGGAGGGGTGGGAGGAGGGGGAGAAGGATCATTTGGTGAATTAGGAAACTGTTTCACTTCCGAGAAGGAAAGAGGGTCTCACTATTGATAACATTGTGGATAGGAACATTGTTCTTCCAGGAAAATAGTTATGGAGATTTCTTATTGATTGTTATTCATTATGGCATTCCATTATTAGAAGCAAATATGGGGCTCAAAGTAATGGTAGGCAATCTCTTATGATTATAGGGGGTAATTGTAGATCCCCAAGGAAATCCATTTCTCGAATCCTTCCTCTCATGTCTAGGTTTCTTTTTTTCAAAGTAGGGAATGGGGTAAATGTCTGATTTTAGGAGGATGTTTGGGTGGGTGAGGCCTCTTTTGACAATCGTTCCCAAGGTTTTGTAGAGCAATTCATTCTCAAAATGTTTCCATTGCTTCTTTAGCATGCTCTAATTGGCACCAATTTTATGGAATTTCAATTTCATTAGGAATCTTAATGATTGGGAAGCACTTGAATTAGCATCCTTGCAATCAATGTTTCAAGGTTTTTCATTGTCTCCTTTGGCTTGGGATAGAAGGGTTTCACTTTCCCATTCTGGTATCTTTTCATGTAAATCCTTCTTTGATAGGATCATTGATAAACCCACATCTACTTATTTTGCATTCCACACAAAGATTTGGAAAGTTCTAGTGCCTTCAAAAGTGAAGATTTTTATGTGGTCTTTGGCTCATGAGGACATTATGATCAATGATACCTTTCAAAAGAGAATACCTAATCATGGTCTTTGTCCTTTGTGGTGCATTACGTGTAGGAGGAACGGGGTATTGGTGAATCATCTTTTCTTGCATTGCCCCATGGCTTTGAAACTATGGCACCGACTTTTTTCACTTGACTGGCTCATGTTGGGTTGCTCCAAGCAATTGCGCTCAAATGCTCTAAATTGATTTTCGGGGCTTTGGTGGCAATAAGAAAGAAAAAGCATTGTGCTTTTGTGTTGTGTTCGCTGTCTTTTGGGTTATTTGGTTAGGAAGAAATGTAAGAATTTTTTATGACAAGGTCACAAACTTGCATTCTTTATAGGAGAGGGTGTGCCATTTGGCTTCGTTTTGGGCTTATGTTTCTCCTGCATTTAAGGGGGTTTCACTTTTTCTAATTTCCAAAGATTGGAGCATTTTTAGTTTGTTTTCGCTATGTTTGATTATGGTTTTTCTTCGTATTTTCGTGTTAGAGGACTCCCTGTCCTCTCCTTGTGCCTTTTCTTTCTTTATTAATAACTTTCTTTTGTTGCTGATCAAAAAAATAAAAAAAATACTATCAAGATCTAATAAAGGTTAAATCTAATAAAAAAAATTTAAACAAAAACAAAATGTGCAAAACTTTCCTTTAATGTTATTTTTTAAAAGATGTACTTTAAGCGTGCTTTTATAATGTGTTTCACTTAACTACTAAAACCTCTTTTGTTGTTACGCTCTACGCTTTAAGCACACTTTTACCAAAAATTGAATGAAAATAATTTTTTATAAGAACATGGATCAAAATTTTGTTTCAATGTGTTGTTTTTATCAACATAGAAACAAAAATGTTTGGAAACATTTCAGAAATGCTTCCAAAACATTTTAGAAGAGTTATAAATGCTCAGAAATATGGATTGAAATTTATTTAAATGTATAAAAACTAAATAATTGATTAAATAAATATATTTAGACTTATATAATCATTCATGTAAAAGAACAAGTGTACAAGTAAAAAATCATTCTTACTAGGAATTATATATTGTTAATTATTGTCAAATAACTCAATTTTATTAAAGCCAAGAGTAAAATATAAATAAAATGTACATAAACAATAGTAATGATATTATTACTATATTAGGAACTCTGTTACCATAATCTTACGATTTGCGATTCGATTTGTAATTTATGCAAAATCGACATGAATTTAAGGGTGAATCTATTTTGGAAGTGAATCTATGGTGAATCGCACGATTCACAATTGATTCACGATTCGATTAACTTTTTACATTTCATGCAAATCTTGAAACTATTGTATCTGACATATTTCAATTCTTTTTTTCTCTCTTTTTAGTGAAAATGACATAATTTCTAATATAATAGTGTTTAGTACGAAAATAACCAGTATATACATGATTTGTTGTTATTTTGGTGACTAAGAGATTTTAATAGGATCCAATCAAATTTACTAGTTAAACTCAACATGTTTTTAACCTTTTGTTCTCATTTTTTTTCTTAACAAAAATCAAAATATATCTTGCACCATGAATTATCTATTACTAGTTTATTGAAATAAATATTGTTCAATATTACATGTATCCTTTTTTCTTTTTCTTTTTTTAAAATATATATATATAGATGAACAATAAGCATACATACCTTTTAAAGTGTTTTAGGTTTTACAACAATTAATTCTTTTTATTACTGAGTCATTGTTACTTGGAAAGTAGGGCTTTAAACGAACCGAGTCGTTCATGAATAACTCGAAGCTCAACTTGGTGTAGCTCGTTTGATTACCAAACGAGTCAAGCTCGAGCCATACTTCCAAGCTCAATAATTAAACAAGCCAAACTCGATCTAATGCGAAAGCTCAATTAAGCTTGGTTCGAGTTAATAAATATTAATTAATTAATTACACTTGTTTGAGCAACATTTGACTTTTACAAAAATATTTGCTAGGAGTTACTGGTAACCCATTCTCTAAGTCAGCAAATAAATATGCTCAAAGCACATAAAGGCAATAGAATGGACAACACTTATATGAAGGGTGGGAATGGTTGAAGTTTCCTTTGTTCTTGACGTGGAACAAACAGTGAATGGACTTGCACAAAATGTTTGCAATCCTTAAAGCTTCCCACATCGCTTTCTAAAAGATTTGAATAGTTACAAAACTTTATATAATATAGTGGATAAAGCCAACAACTAAAGCTATTCAAGTGGCTGGTCATTGTACACTGGAACCACATGAGCCGAGCACGAGCCTTCTTTTAACCCAACGAGTCGAGTTTGAGCTTGGTTATTCAAGCTCGATTCGAGCTCGAGTAGACCTCGAATAAGGCAATGCTCGGATCGGCTTAGCTCAGCTCGTTTGCAGTCCTATTGGACAGGTATGCATGCTTATTGTCTAAATATCAACATCACTGTTAAGGTTTTTTTTTTTTTTTTTTTTTGATAAATAAAAGTTTTATTATTGAAAGAGTACCAAGATGATACTGACGAATTCATCGGAAAAAATCAAAACAAAACCCAAACCTAAACCCCAAGAGTATTTATAAAATCCACAATAGTAAACAAATGAGAAGATAAAACTTCCGACCCCCAACTAAACAAAATTATCAAAAGTTGAGCTTTCATTGTTAAGTTATTATTATTTGAAAATTGAGAGTCTGTCTTTGTTTACTTTGAAATATCTAAAAAAGGAAAAAAGTAATATGGTGATCTAAATCTAAATATTTTATATTTATAAGATATATTTAACATCTAAGTGCATAAATATATTTTTGCTAATTAATTTATAAAAAGTGACCGAATCTTCAAATTCACAATTTGATGCGCAATTCAGTACAAGGCCATTTCAATTCGCAATTCCAATCCCGATTTGACAACTATGATTAGGAATAATATCTAGATAGTAAAAATAGTTATATTATAATATTATTATGGATAATATTTATTAATATCATAAAATACATCCTTTCATATTTTTCTCAAATAAATTGTAAAACATTTATAATAAATTCAAAATTTGTGTTGATACAACTTACTGCCTTAGTAAATTGTGCTATGTTTTTGTGTGTTTCACTATTTTCCAGTGTGTTTCAAGGAAAACAATAGAATTTCATAATTTCACTAGTGTTTCATTTGGTCTCGTATGAAACAAAAACATTTTGGACATTTCAATGGAAACAAATGGAACTTTTAATGAGAAGAAAATGTGACTTGCTACTAAAAAAACAAATCCAAATATGCAGAGGTTAAATATAAAAACCAAAAAAATAAACCAAAAAAAAAAAAGAAAAAAAGAAGAAGAAAGAATGGTGGTGGTGCTTCATTAAGTGCAACTTCATCTTTTCATTACATTTAAAGAAAATCAAATGCATATTCCCATGTCTAATAAGGGCATAACAGATATTTTTTAAGAGAATTAGGACAATATTAGTAATATCTATACATGTCTGTCTTTGACAGCTCAAATGACAGCTGGGCCAAATATGGTAACAAAAGAGGTACCACTAATTTACCTAATAAAAAAAGAGGGGAAAATAAAAAGCAATTTAGAAGAGAAACCTGAATTCTCTCATTAGAGTTGGAGCAAAAGCAAACCTGCTCGGATAGAATTGCTTCAATTTATATGTGACCTCTCATTACATTTCAATACCAATTTTTTTTCCAAGGTAAGCAGGGCACCAATTGCCCGAATCTAAGTCAAAATTGTTGTTTTGTTTTATAAGATGAGAAAAGCTTGTGTGAGGAAGTAACATACAAAAGAAACTCATACAATTACAATAGATTTAATTCATTATTTTGTTGGTATTATTTATTAGAAAACCTAGACCCCTCTCTCCCAAGAGCTGTTTCATAGAAAGAGACTCTATCTTCAATAGGAAAGCCCTTGATAGAAATAGACCCAAATTTTAATAGGCGCACAAATCATGTAAGGCCATTTTTAACCCAACATTAAAAAACAAATAAAACTTGGCCCATACAATTATGAACCGGATCAGATCTCCAAGAAACCATTTGACTACAGACTAGATCTCCATATGGACTGGGCCGAGCCTCAAATCACATTCTACAACCTAGTACCAAACATATAAGATTGAGGCTTAGAGTACGAATAATCTTTGAGGTGAGGGCAAGACAGTAACAAGGTAGAGCTAGGCCGAGCGGCCCAGCATCTTAGGGCCGATCTAAAATGGATTGAGTCCTCAGTGTGCTCGCTCGGCTGGCCCAGCTTCGACAGTGCTCCCTTAGACGTAACCTTACTTGTAGGCATACTTAGGTCAAGGAGGCATAAACTAAAGTGCCTACGTGGACTGGTAGAGGTTCATCCATGGAGAAGTCCACATCACTAATAGCTCTAGATATTTAGTGAGGTCAGATCAGGATGGATCTTCAGTCACATAGGTTTCAAACTGCCCTCATGAAGGCAGGCCTAACCAAAAGGTGGTCCCCCCCACTTTACGCACGTCGATGATCTGAGCAAGGGGGCACATGAGGCGGTTAGTCTCGTATACATCCTCGAGAGCGAGGAGAGAGCACTGTACAAGGTAAGCATTCGTCTTGTGAAACTCTCTAAACCCTAGCTCTTTGCATTCCTTTGTTCTTCATATCTCTTTCCAGAATCCTAACTTTAGCATTGGAGGGGCTTCTCCAGCCAAACTCTAGTCGGGCAGCACTTACGGTGTTCTCTATCTTGCAAGCCACAGTTCTTGGATCACTCACCAAGCTCCGATTCTATTACTGCAGAATTCAATCCCGCACAATCATGTAGGTGTACTAATTAAAAAAGGGACCCTAATAGTAGCGTAAATCATCATTATGTGAAAACAATTGCCAAATGATAGGATTGAATTATTAGTCATTCAGAACCAACTTACAAAATAAATCCAGAAAACATTTACCAAATGAGATATCTCGGCATCCTATAAAAATCCTACCAGCTTGTTATGTTTCCAATAGAATTTTATTGCATAAGTTAGCAAGGCACTGCAAAGTAAACATCACAACCATAAACCACTTACAATTCCAAAATGGAACACAATAAAATCATTCCACCCTCATCAGAAAATTTCAATGACTACTGTCTGACCCACAATCTCAAGCAAACATGTGAGGCCCACAAATACAACTCCAAAAAAAAAAAAATGTAGGAAAATTGCAAACCATTTACAACCCAACCAATAATTACCCACCTCAATTAATATCTTTAAACCAAATTGCAAACCATTTACAACCCAACCCAACCCAACCCATAATTACCCACCTCAGTTCAATATCTTGAAACGAAATTGCAAACCATTTACAACCCAACCAATAATTACCCAACTCAATTCAATATATGTCAACAAAGTTTTTGCTTACATTTATATATAGGTAAATGGAAAAATGATGAGAATTGTGAGTTGGGAAACCTGTAGGATAGGGTTAGGTCGATCGCAGCAGTAGTACTCGACGGAAAGAAGCGCATGAGTGCCTCTAGAGCCACAGATCACCCCAACAATTCGTCTGAAGAAACAGAGAATAATTGATATCAATCTTGAAGAAGATACATAGGAGTGTGTGTGAGATAGTGATGAATAAAATACCGGAAATAATCGTAGGCACCGAAGGTGAGGAAGTAATGAATGCGTTCGATGAAAGTGCCTCGAAAGATTGGCCATTGGCCGCACAGGAATGAAACAACCACCAACAGTGTCACCAGACCGTGGCACACCAGAATCCACTGTACGCTCATCACCATAGAAAGAGAAGCTCTGAAACCGAAATTGCAGCGTCTTGACTGGTTGGGTCAACTCAATCTAAATTTTTATGATTTTGTGGAATGTATTTTTGAAGAGCAATGGTACATTCCCCAATTTTTTCCTACCAAATTCCTTTTAATGATTTGGCAAACAAGATAATGTTTGCTCTCCAAATTGGTTAATATTATTTGCCACATCTTTAGTTCAATTTTTTGAATTCATTTTTGAAAATATTAAAAAAAATTATTTTTTATATTATTTTTTTTTTATTGAATTCTTTTAATATTTTAAGTAATTTTTTTAATTTTTAAATACGCATAACATAAATATATTTAAAAAGTACATATTTGTGAAAATATTTTTTTACAAATATTTTACTTTTTAAATGTGTTTAAGTAAGGTATATCTAAAAAAAATTACTTAAAATTTTAAAAATATTTACTGAAAACAAAAATATACAAAAAATAAAAACTCAATTTTCAAAAAATTACATCCAGAAAATTAAATCAAACACAGTAAATATTATTTATCACATCATCGATGAAAGTTTAAAAGGGAAAATTGGAGAATAGGGCATTTTTCATTTTAGAATTTGATACGAATTTAAACATAAATTTGAGAGCGTCAAATTAAATTTAGATTTGGTTTAGGGAGAGACATTGGACAATCTAAAACACGATTTGTATTTCGTATATAAGATTTTGTTTGATTAACAAGATTAATTGTAAATTAATTAATAATCCATAAAATAATATAGAATTGGTTATACAATTAGATTAGTAGAATAAATAAACTCTATTTTGGGGGTGTTTGGAAAGAAGTTTTTTTAGCTTTTTTGGCTAAAATAGCACTAAAAGACAAAATAAGTTAAAATAACTAATAAGACAAAATGTCACATTAAACTCATAATTATTTCACTTTTTCTCTCACAAATATCACATCCAACTATAAAAAAATCCAATCATCTTTCCAAATACAAAGATTTTAGTCTACTAAAATAGCTAAAAACTTAAATAGTCTACTAAAATAGCAACTTTCCAAACACCCACTTTGTCTACGTTTGTTTTGCAATAGAAATGTAAATATATAATCTTAATTATATGTTTATTTTGTATTATTAATTGTAAGATTAAAAAAATTGCTGATTTTATTGGATAGAATGTCGATTGGAATCTAATCTCAATAACAAAAATTGGAACAAAAAACACTAAAATGTGAATCTCATGAATTAATAATTCCAATGCTATGATGTCATCCACCCAATCAAACAGGTCCTAAAAGTGTTAAATATATATGTGTACATATGTTTGCACACGCTAAAATTTGATTACACAACCAGCAAGATCTAAGAAGATTACTTCTTCTGGGATATCTAGGAATAAAACCAATCACCCAAGATGAAAGTGAAACTAGTTTCTATGGGTATGTTCTTCAACCAAATAGGATTCACTACTTTGGCTCATGTTAACCTTGTTGGTCGGAGTGGAGGGAATTTGGATGCTTTGGAACCCAAACACTGTCAATGTTAGAGTAACTGAAGCAAGCTCACAATTAATCACGACAAAGATTGCCAAACAGGAATACCTTGAGTGGCTTCTTACAGCAGTATATGCAAGCCCTATTAGTAATAAGACGGATGAACCTCTGAGTCATGGATGATAGTTGGAGATTTAAAAAAAAAAAAAAAGTCTTACAGGTAACCTAAGCCAACATAGTAGTCAAGATTAGAGGAGAACCATAATATTTTCAGATAGGATGAACTGATGCAACCTTATGGACTTGCAGTGTTCCGGTCTGCAACTAACTTAGACAAATAACAGACAATGATGGGCTAACATAATGGTAAGGCTGGATAGAGCCATGTGCAATAGTAAGTGGAGAACTAGCTTCCCCAAAGAACTACTTAGAAATCTTCCAATAACTTATTTTGATCACTTCCCATTGATAATATTTATCCAAGGTAAGTCTCCTTACAACCCTTATTGTAAACTTTCAAATTGGAGGCTGCTTGGATCTTGTATAAAGCATTACAAACAGTGGTGGAGGAAAATTGGTCTAGTAACCAAGATTCTTTGTGGACCAATTTAGATAAACTAGCTCACAAGGCTAGTATTTGGAATAAAGACATGTTTGGCAACATTTTTGGAAAGAGAAGATGGTTACTTGGAAGGATTGAAGGAATCTAGAAATCCCAAACAAATATATATTCCCATAACCTTCATGTGTTGGAAATGGATATTATTGAACAATACAATAAAGTTCTTTATCAAGAAAAACTTCTCTAGTTCCAGAAATCTAGATCCAAGTGAATCACTCAGGGAGACAGAAACACCAATTTTTCCATCTTACCACCTTAACTAAAAGGAAGAAAAGGAAGATTGATGTTCTGAAATGTGAGAATGGTGTTTGGATGATAATTCTGAATAGCTTAAGATGATTGTGCTAAACTATTTCACTAATTTGTTTGCTCATAACTCTACTATCTTTTTGAATCATTGGAATAACCTTGCTACTTATATAGTTAGCAGTGATGAAAATAGTGATCTTATGAATGCTGTGACTAATGAGGAAGTTTGGAGGGTGGTGAAGAACATTTAGGCTTTCAAAGCCCCATGCAGTGATGGATTCCAAGCCATATTCTATCAGGGTATGTTTGATTGGGCGGACTGGATAAGAGGGGATTAAAATCCATCGGACTTGAATCCTGAGACTGTGAATCTCCCAAACTATTTGGTTGGATTTGATATGTATCCCGTGTTTGTTTTCTCATAAGATTAAATGTCTGGAAATGACTATTTTTAGTAAATCCAATGTTTGGTTAGATGGACTGGATAAGGATAAAAGAGCAAAGCACTATTTTACTCTTTCTCAATTGTTTACTAAGTAATAGCAATATTAAATATGTCTTTAAATTTAATCTTTATTTATAATTGATTAGTGGACCACAATTAATTGTTTAATTTTTTCATTGTTTCAAACAAACATTTTTCCAATAGTTATATTTTTAATGGTCACATTCTTTCAATATAAATATGACCATTTCCCTTCTAATTTTTATCCAACACAAAAAAATTATTTTATTTTATTTTTATTAACAAAAAAATAACTTTATTAATGCATAGAATGAACAAAGCATAAATACATCAACAAAGAAAAAGAGTAAAGAGCACACACCCAAAAACCAAAAGAACAAAAAACAAAAGTTGAAGAGATTTCAACAAAAAACCTTCACACCCACAGATTAAAAGCAACATACCAACAGCATCACACAACACACCAGCAACAATATGCAACACACCAGCACTTCCTCATCACACCAGTAAATCCACACAACACACCAATTACTTATCATCCAAATAACAAGACCAACACCATGAATCCAAACAAAAAAGAGTACAACAACCAAAATAAAAACAGCAACCAACATCAAAGTGGTATATGTTCATAAAGATGTCAGTAGGTACAAATATTTGTTCCTATAACTAGCAGCTTTCAACAACAAAAACAACAGTATCCCATGACTAGATGAGTCAGAGGCTCCAAATCATGATATAACAATTTAACCCACAAAATACGATGCTTGACGAAGAGAAAAGGCAACAATTAAGTCTACGGAGCATAACCTAAAAACCAAATATTCTCATCACATGCCACAAGTTTGTTATGGAGCATTCGTACTTAGCAACCTCATTACCCACCTCAGTGAAGAATATGTCAAGTTTTTGGACATCATGGAATATGATTTCACAAGCATCTAACCTTTATCTACGATAATTGACAACTTTGTAAGTTCATCATTTAATGATGCCCGTTTTGATGCGACATCATGTGAATACCCCATCATTTTTCCAATGAATTTCAGCTTCTCATTAGTTTTGCCCATGACATCAACCAACTTGTCAGCAAACATAGAGAGCTCTTCAACTACATCATCATCGGATCTAGATCTTTTCTTGTCTTTCTTTTTGGCAGAGCTCTCAGAAGCCTGCTAAGTTGCTGAGTTTGAACAATTCATTCCTTCACCAGTGTGACTATTTTCTTCCATTTGTTCAAGAGAAGTGTCATTATCTGCAAGGCCATGCAACAACACATCTTTTTCAGCATTCATAGCCTCAACTGCATTAGCAGGCCCTTCGGCAAACTCCTCTGTAGCTCGGTCCTTATCAAATATTTGAATCCATTCATCAAAATATGGGAAAGTTTTGTTCCTCAGGTGTTTTGCATCGGTGTCCCTCTGTAATGATCAATTAATCCCAGTTAATATAAGAAAGTGCATTTCAAAAGTAGTTACATAAACATGTAGCAATTAAAATAAAAAATAAAAAAAGTATCTACATCATGGTAACTTTACCCAAACATATGCTTCCCATACACTATCATTTTCCACATCGATTCTTTTTTCGGTGTTATTCCATCCAAACCCACTAGTAAAAAGCATACCGAACATAGAATTATAGTGCTTCTTCTATATTTTAATTTTTGATTCAATATGGGGAGAGCCACGTAAGTCTGTCCCAGGTAAGATATCTGCCAATTTAGTTTTCAGTCTCACAAGATAGCCCGCCTTAAAAACATTGTCAACATTCATTTCTTCATTGACAATGGACACCAATGTTGAAATTAGAGCACCCTCTTCACGTGGGCTCCAAATTCGCCTTTTTTTTATAAATCAACCTTGTCATTCTTTTTCTTACGAGAACTAGATACCTCATTATCCATGCCTAAAGTAATCATTCAACATTTCATACGCATTATAATAAATCACGAATAACTCAAAAAACTATCATTCAAATAATTCAACATCCACATTGTTAGATATTAATAAAAATACATAGCAATGTCATATTACAAATTTAAATGGTTTAACAACAAATCAAAGTAGAGCACAATAGTAATGAAAATAAACACAAAACAATCCTCATGTAGCCCCTCCCATTAGCCAACCAATCATTGTACAATTGCACTGCAAGTGTATCCCGCCACACAGTCCACTCATTAGATGTCTCAATAGTATCAATGAAATCATCTCCCATTGGCAATTGATTTTCTTCATCATCATTGTCATCCTCTATAGGGTCAACTGCCATCTCTCGTCGATTGAAGTTGTGTAACAAGCAACATGCTTTGATAATATGATTTTGGTTCTAATGGGATAGTATGATGCACTGCGAAGTATTGCCTATCTCATTTTCAACAATCCAAAACACCTTTCTATGACATTCTTGGCTTGAGCATGTTTCATATTGAAATATTCTTGGTAATTACTTGGAGTTGCCCCTTCTCTCCAAATAGACAAATGGTATCGCTGGCCATAGTAAGGCGCTAAGAATCCTTGCCCATTCGTATAGCTCACATCCACTAGGTAGTAGTAACCTGTGTGTGGAATGTTATGTATTAAACTCAATTATTATACATGAACTTAGGAAGAATTAAGTATCCTGAAATTACCATTTGGAATCCTTAGGCCATTAGGCCAATTGATTTGTTGGGAGCAAACTCCTAGAACATTAGTAGCAATATCTCTCTTTCTTGTCTTATACCTTGCTTGATGAATCACGGGTACACAAACTCTAATATAGGTGTCATCAAGTGCTCCAAGACAATTCTAAACAAACCAGTTGAATAGATATTGTAATAGTTATGTTTTTTTTTTTTTTTTGGGTAAAATAGAGAACAAAAGAAAAGAAAAGAAAAAGGTAATGTCAAGTTACCAAATTTGCGGACAATATATTTACCTGGAAGCAATTCCACCGTGGATCTGTGTTTGCTTCGGTAATAGGATTTGGTGTGCTAAGTAAGTTGGCTTGCAGGAGTAGCACAGTCTTTAAGACATCATTGACATATTGACTGACAGTCTGTCCAGATCTATAGAAATTAAACTTAATATTTTTTATTTTCAAGTGTTGTGCCAAAATAAAGAGGAAGAAGGCCACTTTCTCTTAAAAAATGACATGTTTTGAAGGTCCTAACCCACCAATTGTATGAATCATATTGCACAAGGTCATAAAAGAACGACGATCTATACGGAGTTGTTCAATGCATGTTATGTGACTTTCTCTCACTAAACTATTAATATGGTTCATTTGTTCTTGCAACCGATTGGGTCCTTTAATAAGATTATGTGAATACTTAGATAAATACTTCTTCAAGATAACTTCAATGACAACAAAAGCTACAGTGCATAAGGCAAACAGTTATTGCATTAAAACTTGCAATACTATATACAATTGAAGCTCATTATTACTCTCATCGTCGAAGTAATTGATATTCTCATCCATCTATGAAAATAAATTATCATACAAAAATCATTTAGAATTACAAATAATTTAAAGAATGGAGCATCTCTAGGCATATAGATAACATATAAGAATTTGCAAGCAGCATAGATGCAATTTCCATAGAAAACTCAATTATTATACATAACTCAATTATTAAGGAATTTGCAAGCAGCATAGATGCATATAGATAACTCAATAATTATACATGAACTTAGAAAGAATTAATTTTTTATTTCAATTTCTAAATTAATGATGGCAATCTCCATATAACAACTAGCTATGTTTCAAGGCTCAAAAAAAAAAACCGAAGACCCAGTATCCATTAACAACCGAGCAGTATCTATTAACAACAAACAACCAGTAGCAGCATGTTTTTTCAAGGCTCAAAAACGAAAAAACAAAAAACAAATACAAACCCAGTACCCACCAAAATAGACAGAACAGAAACAAAATTCCTCATATTGAAGAAAGAGAAAAAACGATCTATACAAAATCCCTCAAATCTGGTTTGATGAAGAACAAAAAAAAAACAAAAAAAAAACAACCACAGAGAGAGGAAATAAAATCTCAACCAAATCAGCCACAACAACAACCAAAATTGAAATAAAAAATAAATAGCAAACAAAATGGAAGATGTAGAAAGTGTTTCAAACCCGAGTGTAGATGGGAGATCGAATGATTTGATGAAATTCAGCCTCAAGAAGAAGAATTACCTGCTAGGGTTTTGCCCTTTTTGCTTCTTTAAAGATAACGATCTTTGCCAAAAACAACAGAGGAAGCAAATTATATATGATGAGGGTAAAATAAACTTTTTACGGTTTAATCCCATGGGATTATTATCCCATGAAAATTGTCCCACCCCCCCCCCTTGGACAGTGTAATCCCACATGTGGGGGATAAGGAGTCCGGCGGGACTCCATGTCTGGTGGACTAAAAAAAAAACAAACGCCGGATAAAGAACTTCCAATGGATTACAATCCAATCCCACACCCTAATCCTTTCAATCAAACACCTTTCTATGTGTGAGTTTATTAAGAATTGCTTTGCCAACCATTCTATACCCACTACCATCAACAAAACCCTTGTTGCTTTTATTCCGGAAATTGAAAACTCTGAGACTGTTAAACATTTTAGACACATTAGTCTGTGTAATATGACCTCTAAGATCATAGCCAAAATTTTGCTTAGTAGAATTAGACCCTTTCTTTGCAAACTTGTGAGACCAAATCAAAGTAGCTTTGTGCCTGGTAGATCCACCAGTGATAACATTATTATTTCTCAGGAAATTATCCATACCTTAAATTCAAAAAAGGAAAGTGAGAGGTATGCTCCTCAAAATTGATTTGGAGAAGGCCTATGATAATATTTCATGGGAATTCTTGAAGCAAACTCTTGATGAATTTGGATTTGATAAGAACCTTATTGAGATGATTATGTGTTGTGTTACTACTATGAACACTGCTATTCTGTGGAATGGGGAACCTTTACAAGAATTTAAACCTGAGAGGGGGTTGAGGCAGGGAGATCTTTTATCTCCCTACTTGTTTGTGTTGTATATAGAAAGATTGTCCATCATGATTAGTTATAAAGTTGAGAAAAAGAAATGGAAAGGCATAAAAATCTCTAGAGGAGGTCCATGCCTGACCCATTTATTTTTTTGCTAATGATTTAATGTTATTTGGTAAAGTTGATATAAGAAACTGCAACACAATCATGACCACTATGAAGGAATTCTGTGAGATTTATGGGCTTAAAATTAATGCCCTAAAATCCAAGATTTTTGTGTCTTCTAACATTGATAGGAGGGTGGCTAGAGATTTGAGTGCTAAGTGCGGTATTCCCCTAACTTCTGAGTTAGGAAAATATCTAGGAGTCCCTCTTATACATAATAAAGTTAATAGAGGGCATTCAATAACATTCTTGAGAAAATGTAGAAGAAGTTGGCTGGGTGGAAAACTAATGTTCTTTATATAGCTGGCAGGTCCACCCTCATTCAAGCTGTGAGTTCTATGACCCCTATATACACCATGCAAACTATTGCTTTCCCTAAGAAAGTGTGTGATGATATTGATAAATTTAATAGAAATTTCTTGTGGAGTGACACCCCGAAGAGAAAGAAAGTTCACTTGGTGAAATGGGACAAGGTTTGCAATCTGAAAAAGCATGGTGGGCTTGGTATAAAGAAAGCTAGAGATCAAAATCTGGCTTTACTTTCTAAACTTGGCTGGAAACTCATGAATAATGAGAAAGGTTTGTGGTGTGATATTCTTAGAAGCAAATATTTGAATAAAACACCCTTACATAATTGTCCTAAAGGGAATAATGATTCCCATGTGTGGAGAGGCATTCTTCAAACTAGGCATATTCTTAGAAAATGGGTGAAGTGGAAAATTGGTAATGGTGCTATAGTGGATATTTGGAAGGACTAGTGGTGTAGGGACAAATCCTTGAGAAAATAATGTCTAACACCCACTAATCCAACCATACAACTGCAGACAACTTTGGAAATGTGGGTGAGTTCTTGAATGAACAATGAGGGTGGGATGTAGAAAAAATTTCTAATGTAATGCCCCCTAACATTGCCACTATTATTTTAAAAAACCAACCTCCTTTCAACCGATAGTCTAAATTGGAAAGGAACTCAGTGTAGAGAGTTCTCAATTACTTCTGCTTATGATTTAATCATTGGCAACCAAATGTGTGAGGATAATTGGAGTTGGATCTGGAAGCCGAGACTGTCTCAGAAACTTAGAGGCTTTATATGGCTGGTCCTGCATGAAAAGCTGCTAACTAACCAAGTGAGAATGAAATGTACTTGACATCTGATCCTAATTGCTCTAGATGCTGTAGAGTGGAGGATATGAATCATATTTTTAAAGATTGTTACAAAGCTAAAGAAGTGTGGCTGTCCTTATGTGGCAGGAAATGGTGCATAGAAATGAATAGAAAGCCTTAGCAAGAGTGGCACAATTCTAACTCCAAAAACAAGAAACACTTTAATGAACAGGCCACCTGGTCCTCTGTGTTCATTGTGACTTTATGGAAAATTTGGAAAAACATAAACTTGTTTATTTTTGATAACTTGTTGACTAGCTGCCAAGATAGCATCAAATTTATTCTTGATTACTCTAGAGATGTTGACTTAGCTTTTAATATATCTATTACTAATCCCATACCTGCTTTTAGACTGATAAATTAGGTTTTACCACCTGCAGGAAAAATCAAGCTGAATGTTGATAGCAGCCAGAAGATGGGAGGTAAAAGAGGTAGTGGAGGCTTTGGAGGAGTCTTTAGAGATGAAATAGGCACTTAAGTGGGTGGCTACTATGGCAAGATAGAGAGTGGAACAAGCTTCGAAGCAGAATTATAGGCTCTCTACAAGGGATTAACAGTGATGCTCCAGAAAGGGATGTATAAGGTGATCATAGAAACTGATGCAAAGCAAATGGTGCAACTAATGGAAGAAGACACAGATAATGAATTCCTATACAAAGGACTGTTGGAAGATGCTAAGATTCTCTTTAGAGGATGTGAATGCACCATACAACACATCTTCAAGGAAGAGAATCTGTGCGTAGATACTTTGGCAAAACTAGGAGCATAACAACCAGAAGACATCCTGGTGGTTAATGAACCACCAACTAAGATTAGGAGCATCCTTGTAGCTAATATAATAGGTCTTTCCAGGGAGAGGGCTTAGCCTTTTTTTTTTTTTTTTTTTGATGTACCAAAAAAAAATTAAGGCTAGTATTTGCCTCAGTTGGTCATCAATCGAAAGGGCAATCTAATGCTAAAGGTTAAGAAGTTGTTGAAGAAAATGTCAAAAAGATGTTGGAAGCCAGAGCAATCCAAGAGGTGTATTACCTAACATGGCTATAGTAAAGAAGAAGAATGAAAAATTGAGAGTATGCATAGATTTCAATAGCTTGAACAGGCTTGCCTTAAGGACTATTTCATATCGTCAAAGATTGACCAGCTAGTGGATTCATCTCAGGGCATAGAAAAATGAGCTTTTTGGACATCCACAGAGGCTATTACTAGATTGCTATGCATGGACCTAATGAAGACAAGATTGTGTTCATTACACCGAAAGGACTATATTGTTATCATGTTATGCCTTTTGGCTTGAAGAACGTAGGAGAAGCCTATTAGAGATTGGTGATTGAGACATTCAAAGAGTTAATTGGCCAAATAGTTGAAATCTACATCAATAATATGGTAGTAAAGAGTAAGGAACTTAGGAACCACTTGGTTGACTTAAGGGAAGTCTTTAGTATCTTAAAGTCATATAAGCTTTGGCTTAATGCCCCCAAGTGTGTCTTTAGGTTGATTTAGAGAAGTTCTTAGCTTACTTGGCAACCAAAAAGGGCACTAAGGTTAGCCCAGACCAAATCAAAGATCTGAGATTTAAAGAGATTGAAGAGAGCCAAAGACATCTAGAAACTGATCGGCATGGCTACTACTTTGAACATATTTATTGGTAGAAGCTCTGATATATGTTAGTTGTTTTTCCATTTGTTGAAGAAACCAACGAACTTCAGGTAGACTAAGGCATGTGAAGCAATTTTATCCTAGTTAAAGAGGTACTTGTTTTCCCCACCTCTTTTGTGAACACCGGTTCCTAGGAAAGACATATATGTGAAGTTGGTTGTGTTAAGCCATGCTAGAAGTGTTATGGCATCCAGGGAGTAGGCAAGTTGTTGGCTAACATGGCCTCAACTCAGTGTGATGTAGCTCACATTCCCTTAATGGTTCCCGAGGTGAAAGGAGTTAAGGGTAGTTGTAAGGATGTAATTTTGAGTAAGGCCACATGACACAACCTTAGGCCAAGATGCTAAGTGGCAGAATGTTATTAGTTCAGGTATTGGTATGAGCCATACCTTAGCCGCGATATTAGGCTATGAGATTGAGTCTTAGGTTAGTAGTTAAGGCTTTTTAGAGAGGTTTACCCTAACCTAACCTAACTAAAAAGGAATAATCCTAAATAAAATATAGTTCCTAGACAGAGTGAGTTTGACATGGAAGAGGACTTCTTGGAGGCGGCAAAAGACTCTATATAAAGATGAACACCTCCAAGGATAAAGGTACATGTGAGTTTGTGCATTCTAGTATTCTTTATGTATTGAGTATTTATGAGTTGTTACTGACTTTAGCTTCGAAGTGTCCTCCCGGTTGATGACCAATCAGGACAGGTACTAGCTTTGGTATTGCAGGCATATATCTTGGCAGATACATATCTTGGCTTATCGGCTTCGTTCCCAAATATTTCAAAGGAGGTAAAATTCTTGGATCTTAGTTGATTGTGTGGTCAAATTTTAGCACGCACAATATATGTATGTGTATGTTATTAGTTAAATGATGTTAAAATAATCTAGACCATTGATCATATTCACTATATATCATATATATATATATAAGTAATATAACATAAAACTTTATTTATTTTTATCATTTAAAAGTGGCAAAGACCATCACGGAGGTGTATTGATTTTTTTTCATTATCATCTATCTCCTATTCATATTTGTCCCATCAAATAAATTATTTTTGATGTTACAAATGATTTATCAAAAAAATGTTAATATAGTTTAATTTTAACAATTAGTTTACTTATCTATAAAAAAACAATAATAATAATTTAAAATAAAATTAAAAAAACCCTCAAATTTTAGGCAATTCGGGCAACTCGAGTCATTCAATTTATCATGTTCGGGTCAGGCTTAGATAGATAAGTTCGGATTACGAGTCAAGCTTGGACAACTTTCAACACAACTTAGGCAACCCATACTGGACAACCTATTAACCAGATGGAACTTGTGCTAATAGAAAAGGCAAATCCCTTATGATACACCAAATCCGACTCGGTTATTGATAGAGTGAATAGATCTGCCATTTCTTGAAATCTCTTTTCTGATTGAAAATCGTGGTGTAACGTGTATCCTTCACTGTTCCAGTCATGGAATAGATGAAATAAATCAAAAAATGGATTTTTGTTCAAGAATGAAATCTTATTGGAACTGTCCATATACGGTTCATCCTTCAGAACCATATCACATCCCAAATCTGATGAAATAGGATGAATTGAGACGGTATTTTGTAAATACGTAATTATCTTGAACAATATGGTGGGTATTGGAAAAGACATTTGGGAGATTTACAAATAAATGAAAAGACTAGAAAATAATTACACATTAGTGCAAAATCAAAAGTAATTGTAGTAGACATAAAAAGTTATAAAATAATTATAAAAATAGTGAGTAATACTAGGGAAGTACCATAATACCCTATATTTCTCTCTTTGATCTTCTACTTCTTCTCTCCCTTCTTTTCTATAAATCCTAACTTGACCCACCGCCAGTCAAACCCTCCTCCCACTCTTTTCAACGTCGACAACCTCTTCTCAAATCTACCAACCCCTTCCCATCCATCCCTTGACACATCCATCCACTCTCCCACCCTCCTACACCTCTCTCACCCATTTTTCCCTACAACCACATCTCATTTTCAAATTGCAATCTTCACAATTTAGAATCATGAGAAACAAAGAATATTTTGATAATTTTACAAAGTTTTCATTGTTTTGTAATTATTTTGCAACTTATCATGTTTATTGTAAATTTTTTTTACTCTCCACTGTTTTATAATTATTTTTTGATTTTTTCCACTTATTTGTAAATCTCCAAAAAATATTTTGTAGTATGGAACATCACGTTAGATTTGATCTCCATTAATCATTGTCAGACATATAATAAAATAAAAAAAGAATTGAGATTTAAAATTTTACCTTTTTAAATTTTCAGGAGGCAGATCTTAATAAAGTGAATTCAATTCCTTTTTTAATATGTACGTCCATGATTAATTGGGCTTTACATTTGATGTGGTGGTCCACAATTATAGAATTAGTACTTTGCAGTTATTACTAAATGGATCATATGTAGTCTTCATCTTCTCGAAGTGCATATGATGTACATCACATTTGGTTTGCGACCTGATGTGCTCAAAATTATGATCTAACCACATAAAATAATAACTTCACGAGTTATAGCTTAACTCTAAATACAATACAATATACCTGGATCCCAACTTTAAGCATATCATATCATAATTTGGAATACATTATATCATAGCAAGAATATTGTGTGCCTTGGTCTACGTATGATAGATTCAATCTTAATTAGTGTTGTTTTTTGAAAGGGAAGGCTCAAGCATTTGGTAAGAGAATTAAAGTATTTGGAAAAAAAGATTTTCGTATGCTAATTCCTCCAAAATTAAAAGTAATTGCGTTAAAGTTGTTCTGAAATATTCTACTGATAGGCGTAGGGGTAACAACACCCCTAAAAAGTTTTTAAAAAAAAACACACACACACACACACACACACTTATATATTATAGTAGTGATTAGTAAAATTGTCCTAAAATTATAAAATTTTGTACATTCAAAATTGTACTTCACACCTCTAAAATTATAAGGGTTCGCACCCTCAAATTAACTATATGACAAAACTTTTAAAATAGTTTTGTAACAGTTGTACAAAATATTAGCCCATATTTTTATTTATTTTTACATTGCATAATATGTTTGTGTTTGTGCAAAAAATACAAAAATTATATCTTTTGACTAAAACACAAAAGAATTTGCGGGCACACCAAGGCAACAGTGTCTAAGTTGTGCAAATGTTTTTGGAAAAATCTAACTTCTGAAAATAGAAGATTGTGTTGAGGTTCAAAGGATATAAACCTCCTAGTTCTTGTTTTGCGTCAATTAAGAGGACTTAAAATCTCCAAGGAATTTGTAAAATCAATAAGAGGGATAAGTAGGAGAAAATGAACTCAAAAACACTTTAATAAATTCAACAGATTAAACATACAAAAGCATAAAAATAAGTCATAAAAATAAGTTTGAAAACATAAAATTGAGTTATAAATGGAATTGAAACACAATTTAAGTTCCAAAACAATGTCAATGAAGGCCAAAAAAACTAATTTGACACAGATGTCATGATCTAAGGCTAAAATTATGGAAAGAATGCCTTTCAAGTCTACTCTTAAGTTGAACTAGAGCTAAAAAAACACTCATGCTTTGTACTATATTGAGTTGAATTGTTGATTGATTGGGCTTTTGTTCCATCTTCATTTCTTGTATTTATAGATGCTCAGTCCTTCTAAAAATCACGTCTGACTTTTGAAACTCTGCATCAGCCTCTTGAGAATCTCCATAAAATCTTGAAAGTTGTATGTTGAATTGCCTCCTGGTGCGACACTTGTCCCAATCTCCTCATTCTTCTCAGCAAATTTGTTAATTGGTTCCTCAAAAATAGGGGTTGTTATGACCTCTGTAACACCTCAAAATAAATACAATATACCCATTTCATAACAATTAAATAATAGCAACATAAATGAAATGATCAGCCTTCATTAATCAAAGTTTGATATACAAAAGGGTGACACATGCGATATACATTCATAAACAGCATATCATGAATCTACAATATGTGTTACAAGATAGTAAAAAAAAGAAATGAAGGCTAAACAGATAACCATATGCCCTAATGGCTTACATATTTCCAAGTCGATGTTTGGTTACATCAAAAGTGAGTCTTAAGCTCAATACAAAAAAAACCCTAGGCTTGTGCAAAATTTAAATACAAGATAACAATAATGAGCCTTCAGCTCCACAGTCCTCCCAAGCTAAATCCTTAGTGAAGGCATATCACCAACACCTGAAAATGGTTTTCCCACATAGAGTGAGCCAAAGCCCAGTAGAAATACTACAACACAATGTATAAATCTTAACAAAGCCATAAGGTGAATGTATATGCAATGCCCATGCCAAAACGTTTTACATTTCTTTCCATCAACCATGCCACGCCAAATGTATATCAAAATTCTCAAAATCATGTTCTTTACAATAGAAAACAGGGAAAAATCTCAAACCAATACAACCTTTCACGGATATTTCGTTCGTGGAAAATCGTCAAACGACACCCATGTAAACGTGGCCTATATAAGCACTACTATTGCCATTTTACGAATATTTCATCCGTGGGAACCGGCACCCATGTATATGCGTGTTTTTCGAGACTTTTCACCCTGGATACACAGGCCAACTTGTTTTGGTGATACACACCTCTTTCCAACGTTCACCTATTTTTCTCAAAATCATATACATTTTCAATGTATCAAATAAGCAACAATGTTCAATGCACATAGATGAGAAATTAGTTTTAGTTCACCTAATTCTCATGCAATTTCTACAACACTCATAGCTATACTCCACCAATAGCTCAAAACAGATATCTCTAGACAGATAAATAAATTTCATTAAAGATACACTTTTCCAAAATCTCAAGATGAGAGTGATAATACATATCCAACTCCGTCATCATCATCAATATTACTTCAATTTCATAATTCTCAATATCAATTCTATTCTCTCTTTATAATCTTAAACATTCACATTTTAGAGCAAAACCCCTTTCTCTTTAAAAATCAATTTCAATATAGAAAATACCTCATTTCAACATATATAAACTCCAATTTCATATCCACAAGCTTTTCCAAGAAACTATTTGAAAACCCCATTTTTCATTTCAATTTCAAACCCTAGGTTTTTGCCAAAAAACCCTAAACCTCTATAATCCTTTGAAATAGAAAATAACTAAGGTAAAACTCATACAAGAGTGTGAAGAATCCTTACCTCGAAGGTAGAAGACCAATGAGAGAGTGGAGAAACCTTAAAGAAACTAAAACCTACTTTTGTTCCGATGAAAAGAGAGCCCACGGAGTGTTCTATCTTTTTAACAAAGGGAGTAGGGTAAAGAAATCACTAGATCTTGGCATTTTTGTAGATAGAAGGTAAGTTTTAGAGAGAGAGTGTGTGTGTGTAGATCTAGGGTTTTTGGAATGTTTAGAGAGAGAGCAAAATGAAAAAGTGATGTAAAAAGTGACTTTTATGGACTGATATACGAGCAGATCGCTCGAACGCAAGAAGTTGACGCTCAAGCATGAAATACAAACTCCCAATACTTTTACAGACAGAAGACAAAAGCTCGAGCACAATAAGGGCCGCTTAAGCCAAGACTGCTAGAGCGCAAGAAGTTTGGCTCGAGCATAGAATACCACTTCCCAGTACTTTTGCAGACTTGGAAAAGTGCTAAGAGTTCACAAAGACTGTTCAAGCACAAGAAGTGACGCTAGAGCGTATGAGCAAAATTTTGGGCAACAAAAGTTTAAAAAACAAGCTACCAACCTGCTCCAAACGCAACCAATACAACCCAATAGCCAAACTCAAAGAGGTATAAGAGGAAAACAAGACATGAATAACTATAAAAGACACGAAACCCGAATCCAAAACATACAATGGGTTGGGTTTAAGCCAGAAATGCTATAACCTCCTTCAATCTAGACCATTAGATAGTGGGTGGGGGTCTTGGATGGATTACAAGTGTCCACTCTTAGTCAAAGTTGTGCCTTCATTGTAAGAGTTATTGAGCACATTTAAATTATGACCATTGGATTACTTTGGTAGTGGATATGGTGGCCATTAGTTTTTGACCAAGTGTCCTCCTAATGCATATCTTCATTAATATCCAAATATATTTATATATATCCATTAAGAGAAAGAGAGAGAGAGAGAGAGAGAGAGAGAGAGAAAAGAGCACGTGATCATGTCCCTTTTTATAGGAATTTGATCTCATCACCATCAAAGCCCATGATTGCAGCAAATCTACCACCAAATTTGTCAACATTTGAAATGCTAAAGCTATCCATTTTTAGTCACCAACATGGCACGTGGCAACCTCCCATTGGGGTGTCATTTCCAGTACAAACATTTCGCTAAATCTCGAGTTTCTTATATTTTTGTATTTAAAGTTGAATTTGAAAATGTGAAATGTTAATGATTTTTCAAAAGGTGGTTTGTTAATCTCGATGTGTGTGCAAACATAAATAGAAATATGTGAAAGTATATAGAAATAAATAAAAGAGCTTGAGAATATATGAAAAGTACATTAGGATTGAATGTATTTTGACATTATTTCTACCTTAGTGACAATCGCAGTCATTAGCATAACCCTCTAAATGAGATTTTTGAATAATGTATAACAAATTATGGCAATATTAGAAAGATCGCATGATTTGGAGTTGTTTAAGAGTTTTTATGCAATTTTGAAGTTGATTTAGCTTTTTAGTTTTGCTAGATTGTATTAAATTTGTCATG
This sequence comes from Camellia japonica, assembly GCA_030407325.1. Taxonomy (NCBI): domain Eukaryota; kingdom Viridiplantae; phylum Streptophyta; class Magnoliopsida; order Ericales; family Theaceae; genus Camellia; species Camellia japonica. The sequence goes on along the minus strand of JAPPVO010000029.1, from coordinate 108,008,530 downwards.
TGAATATTCACATTGAAACTTAACATAATGTTCATACAATATTCAAGAATGCCCATCAACAAGGATGAACAAGAGTGAAGGTGTGCTTTTTACTATGGAGTTTGGTGAGGATCATAATTGGTGTTAGCAACTTACTTAGCGGACTCACTACACCGTTTTAGCAATGAAGACAACATGAAATATGCAGTAGAAAAAAGGCGATATCAGTGGATATGGTGTAGATACTCACGTCACTATTTTTGGTAACTTTCCTTTCGTGTAGAAGATAAATGTTTGACTAGTAGAAAACACGCATCTAGACTAATCAAGGATTTTTTTGGGAACTTTCCAATCCATAGGAATAATTACATACACTCATCCTAGCTTCCATAGATTGGACCCTGACTGTTGTAATTCGGTATATGAATTCTCATACATTCACTATAGGATTGGGACTACAAGATATAAGATTTTTGAAAAAAATCCCCCTTATTATATTTGGTTATGACGAAATTAAAAGATATAATTGCTTTTAATCGTTGGATGAAAGAGAAAAATAAATCAGAGTGGCCTAATCTCCCTAATACCACAATTCCTATGATAGTACTTAATTTTTAATTTTTTCTATTTTTTCCTTTTAATCCCCCATACTAGTATTAAAGTTATTCAATTTTGATATAGTACAAAACAAGTATCAAACTAAAAATATGTGGAACCCGTATGTTTCTTACCCCTTATCCCTCTCTACTTATCCCACAAACAAACAAAGGACAAAGACCAATGCTTGGTAGCCCAAATATGAGGTTGGCTCAAATGACTCGAAATTCACTTTGCCGATCTTCCGGGCGGACGTCCAGCCGATCGTCCGGCGAGGAGGCTGCCAGCCGCGGTCAACAAAGGTAACAACTGCGATAGACAATCTTTCATCCGATCGTCCGGCCGAACGTCCGGCCAACACCCATTCGAGCCATTTGAGCCCTCTCCAATTCGAGTTACCACGCTTTTTCCAAGGACAAAATAATCCGATGGGGCCTAATTATGTCCTTACTCCTTACCACACAAATACTGCTGTAGTCAAACGTATCCATGTAATGTGATTTGGGCCTTGGGCCTAGTATCTTATGAGAGATGACCTAATACAGGAGTTGATTTGATTTTAGGTGTTGGGTTTGTTAAGAACCAAATCAATATCCAAAAATATCGATTGTCTACGTGTGGCCTTACATACATCAATTTTATCCTCCAAGAAAATTCACATCCACCCTATTCCATGGAGATTACTAGTCCTCAATCTTGCATAGGTTCCCAAGTTCTATTATGTGGACAATTGTTACTATCCACACAGTCTGTCTTATCAAATATTATGATTTTTTAAGAATTTTATTTCCTTTATTTGATGAGTGTGTTCTAAATTAATAAAATTGGAAGCGGGATTGAATTAATAAATGGAAATCAATACAAATTCTTAAATTTTAGACTTAGCACTATCTTTGCATGCCTTGCATATTTATATACACTTAGAGCAACTTCAATGCTACTTTTCATTTTTTATTAGCTAAACGATGAAAAATGTATACTTTTTATTTTACATAACTAACTTTTTATCTATATATTACAATGTTACTATTTATTTCACATATTTATCCATATAAATTAGTTTAAAAAGCCTCCTAAGAGCAACTCCAATCACACTCTCTATTTTTCACTAGTTAAAATATAAAAAAAAATACACTTTTTATTATACCTAATTACTTTAATTAGTTTGTGTTTTAATCATATTTTCAAAACAATAAATGCTATCAGTGGAAGAGGTGTGTAGAGATCGGCCATAACCATGCCCCCGTTCTAAATATATATATTTATCTATGTCTGTTAAAGCAACCCATGTTAAAGTGTGGCTCCCATTCATTAAAAAAATAATTTATATACACAAACATATCAAAGTGAAGCCCAGTTAACTTTGAAAACAGGAAATTGGAATACTGCTGCATGTAAAAAAGTAGAGAGTTAATATAACTTAAAATAGGTTAAAATTCAAAATTTAATTTTTAATCATCTTTCCAAAAGAGCCCTTAGTCACAGTAGGTCCCTATGGTGTCCCGGTGGGAGATTTTTCTAAATCTTTTTTGATAATTCGAACAATTCTGTTGTCTTTTTTGGCTTTTGAAGGTTATTATTGTAATTTTGAGCGTGCTAGCAAGGATCAATCAGTCCTTACAGAATATTAATTGCCAACCAATTATCAGACGATTATGTTTTAGTTCTTTCAGCCTCAATGAAAAGGACTTTTACTGGTGGCTTTGTTTAGGAGAATTACGCAAACAATAATTAAATGAAGAACAATTGTAGCATTTCATTAAGAAAAATGAAAGACTTACAAAGATCCAAATCAACCTCGTAGAGATTTACAGCAGCAAACTACTTGAAACTACTCCTATGAATGAAGTGCAGTGCAGAAATTTGAAGTACAGAAATGTAAAGAGCTAGAAATGTAAAAGCTGGAAGGAAAATAAAGTAGATAAAACTGATTTTTTTTTATCTGAGTCTAGGGCTCTTTCTGGGACCTTTTCTGCTATTTATATTTCTCAATGATAACCGTTGAAATGAGTTTCTAACCGTCAAATCATCCCTCCATGATTGCTGATCATGTTTCCTCACAGTTAGCTTTACTACGCCATGTCTGCAGTTAAGCTTCCCTCCTGAATTTTGAATTTGAACATGAGTAACCGTTAAAGCCACGTCATCTTGCACCTCTCTGCTAATTCCATGCTATGTAGATCCATAATAACAAATACTAGCTACCACGTGTGTGATTACGATTGAAGATTTGAATTGTCTTCCCGTATTGCCCTCATCCTGCTGCGTGTTGAACTGTGATTGGTTTGTATAAAATATGTAACCAACATTACCCCCTGTAACATGCCCGGGGGGTACCCGCGCGTGTTAAACAGTTCGGACCCCCGAGATCTCTTTGATCTAGTCTCACGAGTGCAATGTGAAACGTAGATGAGAGTCCAGATTTGGCAACTTTTATTGAAAATCCATTTTATTGCAATTTTGTCAAGAATGGACTGCGTCATCAGATCTCAGAGTCGCCACCTAATATTTATTTTGGGAAAATTAGGAAACCCATGACTCGTGCCAAGGCCACTGTTCATCGTAACCAAGGATGCTTGGCTCGGAACCTGAGGTATGAGAGGAGAAGGTCAATAATGAGCACCCCTACCCACCCGATCAAAGATCAGCCTTTACTAACCATGATATGAATTTTATTTTATTTATATGTTCATATTCTGATTATTGAATAAATCCTAAAATTTGCTATGTGAAGCATACAAGTATAGACTAGTTTGCTCAAATTGGAACAATTCAACTTCATGTTTATTTTTCGAAAAGGGTTTGAATTTGCCACTTGACAAAGTGGGCTTAAAGTTTGTGAATTTGCCACTGCAAAGTGGGCTTAAAACGTACATTTATTGAATTATTCCAATTCAAACAACAAGCCTTCATCCACAGGCATTCATACAGTTATATCAAGTAAGCAAGTAGCCTCATGGTAGAATACTAACACATAGTAAGAAAAATATGTACAAGCGGGATGCTAAAGCATAAAAACTCACATATTTATCGACGTCCCGCGAACAAGCTACAAAACAAAGTTAGTAAAATATGCATGATCTTATATACAAAATCCTAATACAATTCACTCATGAGATGCAACTAAAGATTCGGCTTCTAAAATATGATATGTGAATCATCTCAAGAACATGAGGTAGCGCACATAATCACATAGGAATTGATTAAATCCACAAATGCAAACTTAGCCGAATCAAGATGCATGAAACATGGATGCAAAGCATAACTATGATGAAAAATAAATATGATGTTTATGTACAAATAAAGAAAGCAAGTAAAAGAACGGGATAGAAAGAAGCGGGGCGGGGAATTATTACAACATTTTAAAGAATAATTACAAATCAAATTAGAGAGAGATGAGGAGAATATTACAACAAAATAAAAACCTCACAATACACTCAAAATAAAAAATAAATAAAATAAAAGCTTCATGTTCTTTAGAACCGCCGGCGGAAATTGGTCAATATTGGGAATTACGCCATCTTGTTCGGAAGAAGCTAACCGGCCGGCCAACTAGGCCAAGCAAAACCTGTCTTGTTGCGAAACCAAGAAAATGAACAAACAAAAAATATGTAGGTGGCTCAACTAACCACTACCGTTAGATTAAAAAAAAACAAGAAAACAAATATAAAATAAAATAAAAAGTGCAAACTCACAACATAAACCTAAAGCAATAAAACAAATATAAGATAGAACATGCAAGATTACAACAGAACTAATATGAGACTAATACACGAAAAAAAAAATATGAGGTAGAACATGCAAGATTACAACAAAACTAATATGAAATTAAAGCATACGAATAAAATAAATAAATAAATAAATAATTATGAGCTAAACAAACCACTAGGATTATAACAACACACTATGAAATATAAAGTAAGAAAATAAATATGAGATAAACAAACCACTTAGATTATAACAAAACACAATGAAATAAGAAGCATGAAAATAAATATAAGATATAAAATATAAGAAAATGAAAGACTAACAATTCACCTTCCAAAGAAAGATTGAACTTCTTGATTTCCAAACTTCCTCTTGATCACCCTCAAGTGTAGGAAGTGTGTTCTCAAATCCTCAATTCGAAATTATGGAGTTTATGGAGTTTGTGGTATAGAAAGTGGCTAACTCTCTAGTTTTTCTCACTTTCAATCACTAAACACTCTTCCTTATGATCAAGGCAATTGATCTTTGGCTATATCAGAATTTTTGGAGTGGTTTTGGTGTATGGAAATGAGGAATTTCAGTAGCTATGGAAGGTATGGGTGTATATGGAAGATAGGAATATTTTTGGCTCAAAAACTCAATTTTTCTCTCTTTTTTCACTATTTTCTCACTCATTTCTCTTCAATTTCGTGGTCCCTTTTTCTCTCTTACAATATGATCATTCTATATAGGCAATGAGGGAGAGTAAAATTCAAAAAGAAGGTGGGAGACAAGGTGAGAGACAAGAATGTGATAGGAGGGCAAATTTTCAAGGTGGTTGCATGGGATACTCCTTTATGAATGCAAACAAAACCTCTTTTTGACAATGGGGGATGATTAGGTATAATGGAGGATGAGTGGATGCACTTGAATGGCTCAGAAAATAGGTAAATGGGTTGTCCCAACCGAACCAAAACCAAAAAAAATGAGCTATTGTTGTTTTGGGCCGAGTCAACAAAATCTGCTTTTAAGTCCAACTTCAAATAGGCATATCTCCCCCATATGGACTTGGTTTTAGGTGGTTCTTGGGTCCAAATTGAAGCCCCAGAAGTCTACTTTCCAATGGTGGTGGCCTCACATTTAAATTTCAAGTGTACAAAGAGATATGCCTAATTTAGTAAAGACTGTCTCGGGCTGGGTCAACAAAATCTGCTCTTAAGCCCAACTTCAAATGGGCATATCTCCCTTATTTGGACTTGGTCTGAGGTGGTTCTTGGGTCTAAATTGAAGCCCCAGAAGTCTACTTTCCAATGGTGGTGGCATCACATTTAAATTCCAAGTGTACAAATAAAAATGTCTAATTTAGTAAAGGCTGCTCATTTCCTTCTTAATGATTTGATACTCATCCTTTTCCCAAACCAGTTTTCTTTCATCCCCTCCTATTTCCTTCAACTCCAAACCTATAAGAAGATGTTTTTTAAATATTTTTCAAAAAGTTTCACCTCCCTTCCATTTATTTCCACTTTGTCCTTACTCGGTTTACTGAAAAGTGCAATATTTTAATCGAAATGGGAGCCTCGGGACATTGTAGAAACATTTAAAAAAAAAAAACATATTTTGAAAAGAGGGTTTTAAGGTCTAAAATAGTTTGGCCAAAAAATGGGTGAAGGTTGGGATTAAAACTTAAATTCCATCTTTCTTACTGAGAATTTTGTGAGAAACACATTCTAATTGTCATCATCGGGTAATCAAAAGAAAGCGCCCAAGTCTTAGGGTCGGTCAAAATGGGGTGTCTACACCCCCGTACTAATATACCCAATACTTGGTGATATTAGTGGATCAAGGTATTTTACCCACGTCTCAGAACGTGCATGGGCTTTGCACTTTTCAGAAATGCAACCGTCATTCATTAATGAAACATTTGCATTAAATTCTCTTCTATCTTTTGATCATCCCCACTATCTCAGTATTCGAAAAGATTGGTACATCTTTCATGGCCAAGCAAGTCTTTTCTTATATTGATCAAGCATACGAAGAGTTATTTGATAATGTTGTTCGTCCTCGAAAGAACCTTCATGCATTGATTAGCCACCTTCATCCGCCTCCATTTATACAAGTTATGGAAACTTTCGCAAATCATTGACCTTCGAACCAAGAACCTACTGCTTACAATTCTTTGGAACACAAATTTGAGACCATGGATATCAGAAGCTCTTGCTGCTGCTTTTTCTTCTTCTACGACCTCTGGCTGGGGAACTTGGCCTACCCCTACTCAACCTCAGACGAGGGAACGCATTCTTCATTGTTTCCCTGAATTCGATGACCCTCTTGAAATCCCCCCTTCCAAACGTAGTTCTGTAGTATATCCATATGTTTCTATTAACCGTAGACGCAGTCTTGAAGACAATCTGCTTACAGCATGGTATACTTCTACCTTGCCATTTCGGATGGTTCGAAGTGTCCCACGTCCTGATGAAGCTTTAGGGATTAGTCCTGCGCTTTTAGCAAAAAAAACAAAACTTTACACCTCTGATTGGCTAGAATGTGTAGCCAGACTTGAATTTCTGGATTCGCCCAGGGAACCTCTGACTATTCCTCCTCAGCCTTCTAATCCAAATTGGATTGATGAGTTGAGGCTCACTCTCTCTGAGGGCCGATCATTTCCTCCTTATCGGGCCCTAGTACCTCCAACTCCTTATCAGCAATTCAGGGCTCAGATCTTGCTTGCTGCCTTTTCTCATTTATCTTTTGAAGTCCTTTGAAATGACATTCCCCACAAAAACTTTCTATGGGCTTGTGACATTATGTCTCGAAGTCATCTTCTCAACCCTGTGGCCCAAATAGAGCTTTATACCTTTTTAGACCAACTTCCTCTCCTGCTCAACTGGCACTTCCATACTTCCATTACCAGTGAAATTCTGGATGAAGCCATTTTTGCTTGAATCCAGGTTCAATATGAGGCAGAGAACCTCCTTGATGACTATGAAGCCTTCAGGAGCTAGGATTTTGAGTATGGGGAGGATGTTGCTATGAATGAAGTGCATGAAGAAGAGGAGATGGACGCCACAGATAAAGCTCTAAAACAGATAGAATTCAAAGTGAAGGCCCAACAACTCTCTTCACAATTAAGGGCTTACCAATTAGATAAACCAAACCTGGACAAGATAGATGATAGAGTAGAAAAAGAGTATTCATTTATTGAATTTTGTTGGACTAAATTCCATGACCTTGTAACTTTCTCAATTCCATATTTTTACAAAATCGAGAATGTAATCAAAAGAATCCCAGTGTAAACAGCACTTATCAATACAACTGGGCTTTTCGAATTTCATTTATCAGATTCTGATTTACCACTCCAATTGTAAACTGCATGGTTGATGTGCTTTGACTCCATCCCAACTCAAACTCCTCCAAAGTGTGAAATCTTCTCTTTTGAGAAAACAATTATTGCCTTACATATTGATTCTAGGACTAACATAATTCTTCAGCTATCAGCTTCGAATTAACCAACTTTGCCCTTTGAAACTTGATTTGATCATATTCAATTCCCCAACATATGGTTAATACGATCAAGTAATTTCAAATCAACTAAATTTTTTTTTTTTTTCAAACAAACAGTCTATATTTTCCAAAATATGGAAACCTCTTTTAAAGACTACACTGTTTTATTCTAAAAAAGTGATTTCTTCTATATACTATCAAACCAACTATTGGTTTGAAACTTAGAACAAACAACTTCTAACCTCAAGGTATTCCAAGTTTTGCTTCGAAGGATTATACTCTTATCAAAAAACCTAAAAACGGGTCTTTAATCCTTTTGAAATAAACAAATACCTGAGCATTCTTGCATCCTTAGGTATGGAATGTGCTTCGAAGTAGACTTCCTGCTTTCGAAGCCGTTTGTTATTTGATTTTGGCGCCAAAATTTGGCTTCGAAGCAAAATATTTTATTTCGAAGCTGATATACTATTTGAGATACATTTCCCTCCCAAATTATCACCATTGAGGGGAACCTTTTATATCCGTACTTTTAACACTTCTTTATGAATCCAACCCACTTAAAACGATGGGGTATATTTTTTAGACATAAAGGTTTAAAAACCCTTTTTATTTCGTGTTTTGAATTCACTCGTTTGCCTAACACACAAACCCTTCTTCTCCACTGACCCTCTCTTCCTTGTTATTCGTTACCAATGGAGTCTTCTTCCTTGAAAGTACCAACTGGCGAACGTATAAGCCCAACATATTGAGAAAGAAATTGCTAAATTCAAAGTTGATGGATCGAGTGCCATAGATGGACGTCTCTTTGTCCCTCGCCATAGCGAAAAACAAGAATATGTCTTAGGTCCTATCTTTCGACAGGTTCTCGGCCAACTTCCTGCTTTGTACCCTCGTTTGGAAAACCATTTCCTTCTCTATGAAGGGGGGCTTAACTAGAAAAATTGGAGGATGAACCGACCTCATCGTTGCTGGCCAACATTGAGGGCTGAGTGGGAGGAATAGTATGACAGGGTCGTGCCTGCAAGAGAATGGGACCTACAAGAGCTCTGTATTCTTGACGCCCTTCGTCTTTCCAGGTTTATCATTCTTGAAGACCCTATATCAATCTGTATTCCCTTCTTGTGTACTACATAGCCCAAGAAGCTTCTAGCTGATACGCCAAAAGCACATTTGAGAGGATTAAGTTTCAACTTGAACTTTCTCATTCTTTCAAAAGCTATTTCCAAGTGAAACAAGTGTTCCTCTATGGATTGAGACTTTACTACAATATCATCAATGTAACACTCTAAATATCCTCCAATGAGATCATGAAAGATAGTGTTCATAGCCCTTTGATATGTAGCCCCAGCATTCTTCAGACCAAACGGCATTTTAACCCATTCGAAGGTGCCAATATTCCTAGGACATCTGAATGTTGTCTTGTGGATATCTTCTTCTGCAATACAGATTTGGTTATAACCAGAGTGTCCATTCATCATTGATAAAATTTTGTGCCTTGCTGAATTGTCCACCAATAAATCTACTATGGGCATAGGATACTCATCTTTTGGAGTTGCTAAATTCAAGTTTCTGAAATCGATGCATACCCTCATTTTACCATTCTTCTTAACTACAGGCATAATATTGGATAGCCATTCAACATACCTGGCTATCCTAATAAAGCCTACCTTTCAGGACTCATCCTTCTTGATTTTTGCTTATATGGCTTGAAATTAGGCCTTATAGGGAGCCTATGTTTTACTAATGACCTATCCAATCCTGGTAGTTTATTATAAGACCATGCAAAACAATCTTTATATCTCTTCAAGACCACCAACAACTGGTCCCTGTCAAGGGCATTTAACCAAGCACTAATGTAGGTGGGCTGCTGTATGGAACCTTCCCCTAAGTTCACTTCTTCCAAAGGGTCTTGCATCTGGGAACTCACTGATGCTTCTTTTTTGATTTCTTCTGTCTTCGAAGCAATCTCCTTGTTTTGTCCTGCTCCCAGTTTCTTTGATTCAACATCTTTACCCTCCTCCTCATAGACAAAGTCTGTCCATAGGGCTTCTTCTTCCTGTATCTCCTGGACTTTTGTTTCAATGTCCAAAGCACAGTATTTATCCAAAACCAAAAATCTGACCTGTTGCTGCTCCTGCTTGCAGCCAATTATCATGGCTTCTTTCTCTTGCTCTTGCACCTTCTGGACTATTGATTTTACATCCAATACTGAAAATTCAATTAAAGCCAAATATCTGGCCTCCTGGGTTTTATCTTTTTGCCTACAACCAGGCATCATTATCATCCTTAGCGACAAACTCTTCATCAGCACCTTCCTTGACTAAGTGTTTCAGGTGTGTATAGATACCCCATTTTTTACCGCCCTTAAGACTTGGGCATCGCTGATCATTTACTTGGTGATGAAAGGTGTGCAGTGCAAAGGATCGATTTCTTCGGCAAGAAGAGAGTCAAATCCCAACCTTACACCACATTTTGGACCAAAACTATTTTGAATGGTTTTTAGACCTTAAAACCCTCTCTTTCAAAATATTTTTGAAACAAAGTTCCTACGATGTTCTGAGGCTCACTTTTCGTTAAATGTTGCGCTTTTCGGTAAACCGAGCAAGGACAAAGTGGAAATGAATAAAGGAGAGATGAACTCTTTTGAAAAATCTTTCAAAACACCTTATTTAGGGGTTTGGATTTGAAGAAAAGAGGAGATGAGGGAAGAAACCAAGTTGGAGAAACAGTTCGGCATGAATCCGGGTAGGATCGAAACTGAGCAGTCTTTACTCAAACAGGCATAACTTTTTTCACAGTTGGAATTTTGATGTGAGGCTGCCACCATTGGAAAGAAGACTTCCAGGGATTAAATTTAGGCTCAAGAATGACCTGCAAATAAGTCCATATGAAGGAGTTATGTCCATTTGAAGTTGGGCCCAAAAAGCAGATTTTTCCGTCCAACTAGAGGTGGAAGTTTCTGATCATGAATGGGATTTTTTGGCCATGTGCCGGCCATGAATGGCCAATACCAGCCCCCTGCCATCCAAGAGTGTCCCATGCCGGCCAACAATGATCAAGTGCTGGCCATCAGTGAAGAAGTGCCGGCCATTGATGCAAAAAAGTAATTTTTGGCAAATATTTTTGCTCCAGCTGTTCCAGCTGTCTCTATTCAGATATTTCGACCAAGGCTCTCATTTTTACTATATATGAAGGCCATATCTATCATTTTGAGGAGGTTAGTAAGTTTGGGAGCCTCTCTCTCTCTAAAATCCCTCTCTCTACAAAATTTTCAGAGCAAAATCTCTGCCTCTCTCTCTAGAGTTCTCTCTCTCTTGCCCTTTTGTGCATAGAAGTAGAGAAACACTTCTAGTTTGCCTAGACATCCTTCATCAAAGTTGCATATCTTTGGGCTGAGGTCCCTTGGAGCCTAATTTGAGCTCTCAAAGTTGGTTTTAGCATAGAAAAGTTGTTGTTTTGCTGCTGTGCTTCAAAGGTAATCACTTTCTCCCTTTTAAGCTTATTTTTGCATACTAGTTTGGCCACCTTTGCATGCTGTTTTTGACCTAGTTTTCAACTACAAAAGTCTCTATTTTTAGGTGTTAAAAATGGTGGTTTGAGGCCCTTTTGAAGTTAGGGGTGGTCTACCCTCTTTTGTGGCTTATTTGCTAAGAATTGTGCTACCTTTTAAAGCTTTTCAAACAACCTTTTCTTAGCCTTTTAACCATTGAAATCTAGGGGATTTTTAGTGGTAAAAAGTTGGTTTTTAGGGCCAAAATAGGAGGGGGTGGCCTCCCCTCCTTGTGCTTTTTTTGCATGTGTTGATGACTTAACACGTGAGTATGTTTTTCTACCATCTCATGGCTTGATCTCAACATGTTTTTGTGACTTTTTTGACCTGCTTTAGCTCTGTTTTTGGCTGGTTAAGTCACTTGTTGCTTGCTTCTTACACGTGTAGTGTAATCATGTTTACTAGCTTAACATGCTTAATAAGTTAGCCTATCCTTCTAACTTGTGTTAGCTCCATCTCAGCAAGCTTTTGCTCATATTTTGTCATGCTTTAACTCTATTTTGAGCTGGTTTGATCACTCGAGCTTTGCTTTGTATACTTGTAGTGCAATTGTGCTAAATTGCCTAACATGTGCTAATGTTTTGGCCTCTAAGTCTAGCCATTCTTAGCTTATTTCAAGCATGTTTTAGAACTCCATTTAGGTTGTTTTAGGACTTTTTTGGGCTGTCTTGTTCATATGAGCCTTGTCTTGTATAGTTGCAGTGCAAAGGCCTTTACTAGCTTTGTGTTTCAAGGCCTCCAACATGCTTTGCTTGGGTTGTTTGCATGCCATAGCATTATTTAGCATGTGATTTCGGGGCATATATCACTGTCACATTCTCACATATTCCACTCTTTCATTGCTTTTGAAAGTTGTGCCTTTGCCTTGTTTGTGAGCCAATACATGAGCATGTTTTTTTTGCTTTCATGCTACCATCTCAGCTCATTGTAGCCACTGTTTTGGCATGTTTAAGCTCTGTCTAGAGCTGGTTTGGTCCTTTGTGCTTGATATTGCATGGTTCTAATGTAAAGCTCTTCACTAGTTTTAATGCTTAAGTCTCTTAACATGTTGTACATTAGTTGTTTGCATGTTAGAGTCTTGTGTTTCATGCCATTTCAGCACTGAAATTCTGCCACCTCCCTCATTTCTTCATTTTTCTATTTGTCTTGAGGGATAGTTAGTCTTAAAGTTGCGTTTAAGCTTGGGATTGAGGCTTATGCTTAAATGGCTTTAACCCTCTCTTGAGGGTTCCTCCTAGTCAAAGGCATGGTCTCTCTCATGTCTTAAGTCATCTTTTGATTGACCTTCCTCTCATTAGAGGACTTTCATATTGGACTTAACCGGTTAAAGAATGGCTCGATAATGTAAAATGTGTAAACAAGAATTGAGCAAAGTAAAACTTGTGCAAGATAAACATATGTGTTGCATTGTATGTGTTTGGATTGGACGTTAATCCAAACACGAGAAATGTGAGACGTTTCATACTCATAGTGATGAAACGTGTCACATTTCTTGGTCTTCGTTGTCTTTGATCTCTCATGATAAGGTAATGGACTTATGTCTTGGTTTTTGTGCATTTATTGAATTTGTGCAAGTTGGATCCTTGGCCATCATGTATTGAAAATGCTTGATTGGTGGCTTTAGACCTAATGGTGCCACTCCTTTGATGTTTTGAGATGATAAAGAGGGGCATGGTATAAACATACCCTTGGGAGACCCTCCATTTTTCTCTATTTTGTGCTCTGTTCCAATTTGGTGTTGCAGCACACCAATGGCCGGCAATGCTTCATCCTTGGCCGGTAGAGCCCACTCTTGGCCGGCAGATGGCCGGCAACAACCAATCATGGCTGGCAGGCCACTGGTGCACTCTCCGGCAGTGTTTTGGTAAGGTTCAACAAAAGTTCTTGGAGACACCCTGCAAACAGAGCTTCTAAAGAGCAAACCGGAAAGCTTTTCGGGGCGAGAAACCGAATGCATGCATGATTCAACTTTCCGAAGCAGAGCTGAAGTAGTGTAATTTAATGCTTTACTTATTAGTTAACATTGGTTTTGTAATTTAATTAATTAGTGTGCTAATTAGTTAAGTGTTGTAATAATTAGTAAGTAGTTTACTAGTTATTCAATTTGTTGTGTAATAATTAGTCTAATTAGTTTAATTAGATTAGTTAAGTAGCTTAATTAGCATAGCTAGTTAGCTTATTTATTCGGACCCTCCTTCGAGAGGGCACAATGTTGTAATAAGTGTGCGTGTGCGTGTGCGTGTGCGTGTGCGTGTGCGTGTGCGTGTGCGTGTGCGTGTGTGTGTGCATGTCTTCCAACCCCACGTCTTTCTCCCTTTTATTTAACCACTTTCGATGGTTAGATTAGGGCATATTTCAATTAGCATACCTTATGCTTGCATATTTGCATCATTCATTTATCTTGCATGCACCGGGCTCGGCGCATCATTCAAACTGCATCGCAATTTCAATATACTTATTTGAATACGTGTTCTAAAGCATGTTATCAAATTGTTGCATTCACATGCCATCCTAGATAGCCGAGCCTATTTAATTGCATTATTGCATGTGTTGTATTAGGCATTCTAGTATAGTTAGGATCATGCATGATTTCTAACTAGCTTTTGTTTTGGCTCGAAGTACACTGTAAGTTTTATGCTTTAGCATCCTTGTATAAGTGTGATTGCTGCCATATTAGCATGCTTGCCATAAGGCTATTTGCTTAATTGATTAACTGCATGAATGCATGTGGATGAAGGCTTGATTGCCTGAATTGGAACAACTTGATGATTGTGAGTTTTAAGCCCACTTTGTGAAGTGACGAAATCATGTTTTAAAGCCCACTTGCGGGTGGCAAATCACTTTCAAACCATTTTCAAAAAACAAACATGAGTTGTTCCAATTCTCGTGATTGAGTCTATACTTCTATGCTGTGCGTATCACATAGTAAAGTTAGATTAATAACCGGAATAAGAACACATGTGTTTATAAAACAACATATCATGCTTAGTAGAGGCCGATCTTTGATCGGGCGAGCGGGGGTGCTCATTTTAGGACCTTCCCCTCTCGTACCCAAGTTCCCGAGCCGAGGCAACTTTAGTGATGACGAACACGTGGCCTTTGGCACGAGTCAGGATTTCCTAAATTTCTCAAAAATAAAATATTTATGTGGCGACTCTGTAATCTGGCAAAGTAGTCCAGTTTTGGCATTATTTGATTCAAAATCTGATTTTTCAAAATAACTTGCCGGATTGGACTCTTTGGTGTTTATCAGTCTCACATTGCACTTTGTGAGATTAGATTCAGAACCGTGACAGGAGTCTGAATTGTAAGTGACCAATTCGCGCCTTCTCCGAAAGGAGGGCGCACGAAGAAAGTCGAGTCCACAATGTGCTAATTCCTCATCAGCCGTCACTTCGGCTGATCCATTAGGTTTTCTCAGTATACAGAATGGTGTCACTCTTTCATTATATCATTTGGCCTCTGCAAAATCTACACAAGTTATGAAAGGTTGAGGGTCTGCATTGATCTCCTCTGTCTCTCCATTGCACAAGGCCATCATGATCTTCTGATGTAAAGAGGAAGGCACACATTTGTTGGTGTGAATCCAATCCCTTCCAAGTAGAGCATTACACTTAGCATTGCTGTTGATAATGAAGAATGCCGTCATGCAGTCCCTGGTTCCCACACTTAGGTTGATAGGCAAAATGCCTTGAGCCATTTGTTTGTCTCCAGCGAAACCAGCAATGATTGTACTGGTTGGGATTAGTCTGGGGTTCCTCTTTCCTAGTTTCTTCAAAGAAGATTTTGGAAGCAGGTTTACTGCTGCCCCATTATCCACCAATACCCGGTTCATCTGTATCCCATCGAAAAAGGCCTTGATATACAAGGGTTTGACATGCTGTGTCATGGATGTTGTGGGATACTCAAAAGGATATGAGAGGTTAATACTCACCTCTTCCTCACTCTCATCTCCAGTTTCCATTGGTGTGGCCACTTCAGATTTGTCCTGCATCATACTCACCTGTGAGTCTTCACTAGAAACTGGGATTGGGTCAATCTCCTGACCTTGGTTTTCATCTTCAGCTTGAAACTCCTGTAGTAGTATATGCACCATATTCACTAACACAGGAGGAAACGAGCCAAATTGGACGACTGGCTGTACCTGCTTTTTTCTTGGCTAACTTGTTCAATTACTTCAGAAGCATCTTCCATGCTACATTCTGGCACTACATTCTGGCACTTCATTACTAATATCCTCTTTCGAATGGTCTATTTCTGCTGGTTTTTTGACCAAAAATGTCTGTTCAGCCATGAAGGCTTCAAACATTTCTTCCTCAACCATCTCTTTCCTTTGGCCTAGGCCAACTTTTCCCTCTGTCTCACTATCACTTCCCATCAAGGCCTTTTCCAATCCTACCAAACTGGATCTTCCTTTGGCTTTCAGTTCGGAATGAACTTTGGCCAACTACTCTCTGCTACAACTCTTTTTGTCTTGAGGAATTGATTTTGGATTATGATCTAACTTTGAACCTTTTTCTCCCTCTGCCTGGCCCTTTAGCTGGGCCAATGAAGAGCTTTCTCCACTTTCTTTCAGATCCTTCTGGTACTGAGTGTACCTTCGCTGGATCTTCCTCCTTTGGAACCTAGAAATCACTGGGACCATATTTGGTTCCTTTGTTTTTGGATGCTTAAGTAACACCCAATTATTTGGAGCCACCAAAGGAGGTTTAACCATCCTACCTTGGTCTCCAACAACATTTATTTGGGTAGACATTTCCCTAGGTTTGTTCTGCATGACAAACCAATCTGGAACTCCAGGTACCCATGAACCCACTAGCCTAGTTGTTGAACTGTCTCTTTCCTCCTTCGAAGCCAGCTTTGAAGCTGGCTGTGAAAGCCATTGCTTGGCCCTGACTCCGTGTTTTGGGCCCAATTCAGGCCTTCCATGAAGGTGGCCACTTTCCATCCTGTGTGAGGCTGGTCTAGGGAGCCAATCCCTGGCTTTGATCCCATAACTTGAACCCCTTTCAGGTCTCCTTTCAGGATGATTGCCCTCCATTCTGTAATAATTAGGTGGTCTGGATTCATGTAGAGATCTATTGCCTTTAGAGTGCACTCTAGCGGCTATTGGCTCAGTCATTAATGGCTGCTGTGTAATACTAGTTGGATATGGCCTTTTGTTATAAGCACTGGTTAGCTTAGGACGCCTTTGCACATCCTTGTAATATTGCTTCCCATCAATCGGAAGCCCTTTCAACCACTTGTAGCTCAACCTGCATCTGGAACACATTTTTTGCATGACAGCTGCCTCTAAAGAATCATCATCCAGTGCTTCTTCATCAGAGTCTTCCCTCTGGTCTGCAAAACCTTGTCCAATAACTGGTAAACTTCTAGCATATTTCTTAAAAATAGTCTGGCTGGCAACATGCATTTGCACATTGACCTCTTCCAATTCTTTCAAGGATAAGTTCTGGAAGTCTAACACAATAACATTGGCTGCCACTTCTCCAATTTCTGGGAATGGATTAGTGTCAATCCCCATGGCCTTTTCTGCTTTAGCTGGGAATTTTAAACTCCCCTTTCGAATCTGCTCTTGGATCTTGTCTCGAAAAACAATGCAGTTTTTAGTTGAGTGAGACCAAGAATTATGCCATTTATAATACACTTTTCCTTTAAGTTCCTTTGGAGACGTAATTTTGACTCATTTTGGTAACTTTAGGAAGTTTGCCGCAAGTAAATGATCAAAAATGTCATCTACCTTTGTTAAATTGAAAGAGTATTTCCTATGAAGGTCTTTCTTTTTAAACTGCTGATCAATTGTTATATCTTTATGAATTAATGCTTCACAGATCATAGGTTCTTTCCCCACAACCTCTGCTGCATCAATCTCATAATTAGGATCTCTATAATACGTCTTGTATGATGCATTACTTTGATCTTATTCTTCCTCTAGTAATGCTTCATACCTAGACACCTTATAGGTTAGTTCCACTAAGTCTCTAAACTCAGTTGAGTCAAAGTTCTTTCGAAGCCTAAACTCTAGACCATTTTGAGCCAATCTCACGAATTCAGGCTCTGGTAGGATGATCCTACATTTGTTTCGTGCTCTTTTGAATTTGGCAATAAATTGAGCAGCCTTCTTGTCAGGCCTTTGGCTCAACCTTGCTAAGTCTGCCATAGAAACTTCTGGCTCCGTTTGGAAGAATTGGGTATGAAATGCCTCCTCCATCTGTTGCCAAGTTTGGATAGAGCCAGGTGTAAGGTTAATGTACTATACAAAGGCTACCCCAGTTAGAGAATTTGGGAACGGTCTTAACTTCATGTAATCATTATTGGTAAATTCACTACATTGAGCAGCGAACCTAGCAATATGCTCCACCGTTGACTGGTTTCCATTCCCATAAAAAAGAGCAAAGTCTGGTATCCTAAACCCTCTTGGGTATTCATGTACCCTATCTACCCATTCTGGATATGGTTTCTTGTACACAAAAGTTTGAACCCCTCGAGCCATCAGTCCACACATCTCTCTAACAATATCAGCAATTTGGTCCTTAGGAACCATATTTTGTGCTTGTTGAACCATTACTGGAAGAACAAACACAGGATTTGGTGGACAACCTTGTGCCTGAGGTCCTCTTGGTCCATAGGGTGGCAATTTGGGACTGGTTGTCCTTGTGGTGCTGGCTGCTATTGAGGGTATGGGTAACCCCTCAGAGCCTGTCCTGCGAAAGGACTTGGGAAAGGTGCTGGAACAGGTGTTGTGTCTCTTCCAATTGCAGGGAACCCTTCTAACCCCCCGGGTGTAAATTCAAACAAAGGATTAGTGAACCCCCTTGTACCAAGTATGGCTTCGAACATGGGATTTGGAAACATCCTTATGCCATTTTCTTGTGTTGGGCCAGATCCACCAATTTGCATGGCTTCACTGTTAAGTAATGGGCCATTTTGATTTGTCACAGGCCTCAAAAGAGGTTCATACCAAGATTGAGGTGATGGTCTTTCGTAGTTTTGGTTACTAGTTTGACCATTAGAATGTTAATTATTTTTCATAGGCTGTATATCTCTAGCCAATCTTTATTGAGGGACATTTGAAACTTCCTCCATATGTCTTGAGTTTGTTAGTTGATGGGTATTCATTCGATCCATGAAGGATGTTGCCCACCTTTCCATTGTGTTCATCAATTGCTGTCCCATAGCATCTACTAGGCCATCTCATGGATTCATTGGCTGAGTAGATGGAACAGTGGATGGTCCAATTCCTTGGCTTCGTCTAATATTTTGAACATATAGTGCTTGTTCCGAAGTGCTGGTCTGTTTGACCATAGGCTCTGATAAAACAAGTACTTCCACAAGATGTGTTATCACATTATCCTCTGGATTAGACATTTCTACATCTCCTTCCACGCCTTCTTCCAAGTGTTCATTTTCTCTTTGTCTCCTACGTCTAGCCATTTTAATTAGTCCCGCTGGGCGTACCAAAAATATATGTTGGCTTTTTTGGATTTTGAAGGTTATTATTGTAATTTTGAGCGTACCAGCAAGGATCAATCAGTCCTTACAGAATATTAATTGCCAACCAATTATCAAACGATTGTGTTTTAGTTCTTTCAGCCTCAATGAAGAGGACTTTTACTAGTGGCTTTGTTTAGGAAAATTAAGCAAACAATAATTAAATGAAGAACAATTGTAGCATTTCATTAAGAAAAATGGAAGACTTACAAAGATCCAAATCAGCCTCGTAGAGATTTACAACAGCAAACTACTTGAAACTACTCCTATGAACGAAGTGCAGTGCAGAAATTTGAAGTACAGAAATGTAAAGAGCAAGAAATATAAAAACTGGAAGGAAAATAAAGTAGATAAAACTGGTTTTTTTGGATTTGAGTCTGGGACTCTTTCTGGGACTTTCTCTGCTATTTATACTCTCAATGATAACCGTCGAAATGAGCTTCTAACCATCGAATCATCCTTCCATGATTGCTGATCATATTTCCTCACAGTTAGCTCCACTACGCTATGTCTGGAGGTAGGCTTCCCTCCTGAATTTTGAATTTGAATATGAGTAACTGTTAAAGCGACGTCATCTTGCACCTCTCTGCTGATTCCATGCTATGTAGATCCACAATAACCAATATTAACTGCCACGTGTGTGATTACAATTGAAGATTTGAATTGTCTTCCCATATTGCCCTCATCCTGCCACGTGTTGAACTGTGATTGGCTTGTACAAAATATGTAGCCAACAAATTCATATTGTAAGATTCGTTAAATAGATCATCCATGCAAAAAATTAAATTGATTGAATATTTATAACTCCATAATAAGAGCATATTTGTTTTTAAAAAAATAAGTGATTGACATGATCTTAATAATTTTTTTAAAACAATTAGAATAGGATCATGGAGATACGAATTTTCAATTAACTTAATTTTTTATATAAATAATATATTCGATGAACCTTACAAAGTAAACAATTCAAATTATTAAAAAAAATTCAAAAAAATCCCACACCGAACCACCACAAGGCCATGCTGTAACCAAGGTCACAGCAATATCCCCAAACCTTTAAAATAGTAATGTTGTGTTTGGTTGAGGGATTTGATGAGCGATTTGGAAAAGAAAATGAAAAACGTAGGTGAAATGTGAATAAACTATACCTACATTTTACCTATTTTTATACACATTTTCTTTTTCGTTTTTCAAATCATTTCCTAAATCCCCAATCAAACACAGCATAACAAAAACTCACCACCTCTCTTCAACTATCTAGAAAATCGATTCAGACTCAACAATTATATAAACTGCAGCACAGTGTATTTATATCAAAGGAATTGACAACTTGCAAGGTACTATATTATCTATAATATTGGAAAGAATTTATTGTTCATATTTTTTAGGGTTTATTTTGAATCAATTTTTTTTTTAATAGTTGATCGAATTGAAAAGTAAAATTAAACTTTTTTTATTCTTATTTTGTCAAAGTTAAATGATTCTGTTTTTTTTTTTTTTTAATATTATTATGAAGAAACTTAATCTATAATTTTAATATATTTCTCTTGATTAAGCTTGTATAATATGTCTATGCTAGCATATACCCGTACCTAAAGGCATGGTGCAAATAATGTTGTGATCAAAATACAATTGTAATTCATACGTATCATATTAAGGGTCCGTTTGGCAATGCAAGTTGGGGCTATTTTAGCCACTACGGGACAAAAGAGGCTAAAGTAGCCAAATGGAGACAAAAGCCACTGCAATTGATTGGCAACAACCCACTTCAAGGTAAATTTACCAAACTACCCCCACATGAAAAATCACAAATAAAAATAAGTTAATGTATACATATAAAAATAAAAATGACAAAAACGTAAATTAAAAAAAAAAAGAACCACAAAAATACGCCTCATCCACAAAAAAAAAAAAATTAAAACAGAAATTAACATTTGCTATGTAATTTTAAAAAAAAAATAAAACACATGAAAATCCATTTTTGAAAAATAAAGACAAATTAATGTATACAAATAAAAAAAAAATGACAAAAACGTAAATGAAAAAAAAAAGAACCACAAAATACGCCTCATCCAAAAATTAGCATTTTCCACGTCATTTAAAAAAAACATAAAAAATCCTTTTCCAAAAACAAAAAACAAATTAAAACAAAAAAAAAAAACCGAAATTATCATTTTTCAGGTCATTTGAAAAAAAAAAACAACATAATAAAGCCTTTTCTAACAAAAATAAAAAATAAAAAACAACAACAACAACAACAAAAAACACAACGTCATTTAAAATTAAATAACAACAAAAAACCTTTTCAAAAAAAATTTAAACAAAATAAAAAATCAATAAAATGAAACCGAAATTAGCAGTTTCCACGTCATTTCAAAAAAAAAATGAAAAAGCCTTTTCCAAAATAAAAAAAAAACAAATTAATATATATATATATATATATATATATAAAAGAAGACAACAACATAACACCCAAATTTACATTTTCAACGTCATGTTAAAAAAAACAAAACATAAAAAAGCTTTTTCCAAACCCAAAAAAAAAAAGCAAATTGAAAACAATAAAAAAAAACAAAAACGTAAATGAAAAAAAAAGAACCACAAAAATACGCCTCATCCAACCAAAAAAATATATAAATAAATTTAAAAACAGAAATTAGCAGTTGCCACGTAATTTTAAAATAAATAAAACACATAAAAAACTATTTTTGAAAAATAAAAACAAATTAATGTATACAAATAAAAATAAAAATGAGAAAAACGTAAATTAACAAAAAAAAGAACATAAAAAATACACCTCATCCAACCAAAATAAATGAATAAATAAATTTAAAAACAAAAATTAGCAGTTGCCACGTAATTTTAAAATAAATAAAACACATGAAAAACCATTTTTGAAAAATAAAAACAAATTAATGTATACAAATAAAAATAAAAATGAGAAAAACGTAAATTAAAAAAAAAAAAGAACATCAAAAATAAGCCTCATCCAAAAAAAAAAAAAATTAAAAACAGAAATTGGCATTTTTCACGTAATTTAAAAATAAATAAAACACATGAAAAACCATTTTTGAAAAATAAAAACAAATTAATGTATACAAATAAAAATAAAAATGACAAAAACGTAAATTAAAAAAAAAAGAACCAGAAAAATACGCCTCATCCAAAAAAAAAAATAAAATTAAAAATAGAAATTACCATTTGCCACGTAATTTACAAATAAATAAAACACATGAAAACCTATTTTTGAAAAATAAAAACAAATTATTGTATACCAACAAAAATAAATAAGACAAAAACGTAAATTAAAGAAAAAGAACAAATTAATGTATACAAAAAGAAAAATGACAAAAACATAAATTAAAAAAAAAAAAACCATAAAAATACGTCACAAAAAAAAAAAAAAAAAAAAAATTCCGCACCAATGACGCTGACGTGAAGGATGTATGGCAAGGAGTAAAAATATAAAAAATCACTTCAAGAGCAGTTTGGTCATTCACCATGAAAACACCTCACCAAAAAGCCAAAAAATCCTTCCCAAATCAGGCTTTTTAGCCCTAGGCTAAAATAACCAAAAAGCCAAAAAGTCAATTCACTTCCCAAACGGAGGCTAAAATTTTTAGAATCTGTAGTATTTTTTGACAAAAATATTAAAAAAATACTATTCTTTTTAAAAAATTTCTAACAATTTTACTTATACCACATATTTTACAGAACTTGAATAAAATAACAATGAAATAACCCAGAACTTCGGTGATGCGGCCCACGGAGAAGCACCGAAATACTCCCACTGCCGGCAAACAAATAATTATTCTATTGTTTAAGAATTTCAATAAAAACTAACAATTATACCAATTGATATATATAGGGCAAATTACACAAACAGTCCCTATAGTTTGGGGCTTGTGTCACTTTGATCCCTGACTTTTCAATTGTGACACATTTGACCCTGAATTTTGAATCTTGTTTCAAATAAGGACAATTGAATATATAATTAGATTTTTTAAGGGTAAATTTGTCAATTTGATAAAATATAAACTAATTTGATAAAAATAAATGTCAAACAAATATTTTTGAATTTTTAAAAATTATTTCTACCTACTAAAAATAAAATTATGTAAAATTGATAAATCTTTTAGACATTTATTTTTTTTTTTACCAAATTAATTTTTATTATGTGTTTGGATGATGATCATGTAAAAGTAATTTAAAAAAATTAATCATGTAATTTTTATTAATTTTACATAATTTTATCATTGGTGGATAAAAATAATTTTAAAAAAATTAAAAATATTTTTTTGATATTTATTTTTGTCAAATTAGTTTATATTTTATCAAATTGACGATTTTACCCTTGAAAAATCTAATAATATTTTCAATTGTCCTTATTTGGAACAAGATTCAAAATTCATGATCAAATATGTCACAATTGAAAAGTTAGGGACCAAAGTGACACAAGTCCCAAACTATAGGGACTATTATTGTAATTAACCCATATATATAATACCACCAAATAAATAATTATTATATTGTTTAAGAATTTTAATTTAGTGGTTTGTCCAAGAAACAATAAAAGCTAAATAAATTAAGATTCCAAAAATAAAAATAATAATAAATACAGTATTATAATTTCCCAAAAGTCATGGAATTTTCGAACCCCTTTCTTGGTTGGTGGTGGGTCACCCAAAACTCTTTCCTGCTTGGTATCATGTTTGCCACTTTGTAGCTCTCCCAAAACAAAAAATAAAATTACAATCGAAGTCAATGTGCGCTTGAGCGGTCGGTTATGCACTTGAGCGAAGATACAATCCTTTCAGAAGTTTCACTCGCTTGCAAAAGTATTGGGAGTTGTATTTTTATGCTCGAGCAACTTTTCCTACCCTCGAATGTAGATCCTTATTCTGAAACATGCGTTTTAGTCAGACCACTCGAGCCTCCATTCCTGCAATCGAGCAGAGATCGCAATTTTGTTTGCTATAAATCTGCGATTAATTCAATTTCTAGTGTACGGCTTCCAGATCTTCTTGTTGAATATTAGGGTTTTTATCTGGAGCTTCTTTACTTGTTTCCTTTGATATCTGTGAGAGTTTATATCATGAATTGAGTGGATTATATCAAAGGGTTTGTTTATTTTGTTTTATTCACAAAAGAGAGAGTTGTTCTTCGGTGGATTTTGTGGAATTTAGGCCTGAAGCTTTGGTGGATTCCAGAGTGACTCATCGTCGTAGATTCGATATCGATGTTATGGATTTAATGTTGGACAAGACAATTTTGATGTGAAGACGGTGGTAAAAGAGGCATATTGGAGTCGGTTCCAATTTGGCCGTAGATTCGCTAGGTAATTGAGAGTACACTTGCATAATTCTTTTTTGTCTTCTTAGTGGATTATTTTGTGATTTTGGCCCGTGATTTTTTTTATCACAATTGGAGGCGCTCCAATTGTTATTTTTCCACGTTAAAATCATTGTGTCGATTTATCTTTGATTGTTTGATTGAGATTGCTATTTACTGGTTAAAATTGATACATAATTACAAATTAATATCTTGAGAATTTTACATTTTTCATGCATCATATGTACTTTATAACCAAAGAAAAAATGATATAATTTTACATTTTCTGAGTCATAATTAAAAAAAAAAAAAATCATAACCAAACACTATATGATAAATAACCAAATATCTCAAAATAATATCATAACTAAAAGTGAAAATTAATCATAACTAAAAAGAAAATAACATTACTCGTGTTTGGCATGTGGCTTTTTTAGTTGACTTTTTAGTTATTTTAGCTCTAGCTAAAAGTTCTTATGGATCGACTCTTTTTTTTCTTTTAAAAAAAAAATGAAATAATTATTATTTAAAGGTGACATTTTATTTTATTAATTTTTTAATTTTTTTTTTTTGAGTGTGACTAATCTAATCCAAAAAAACTAATGTCAAATGAAGCCATAACTAAAAGAGTAATGATATATAATTATAATTTTAGAACTCTAATTAAACTTGAATGATGTGACAAACAAACAAACAGAAAGGACCAAAAATGGGTAGATCCCATCCCATCCCATCCCTTCCCTAAAGTTCCTTTATAGTTGTTATTTTAATACTCTCAAACACTTTTATAACTAAAAATGCATATGGTGCGTATGATAGAATTCTCCAACCGTTGGAGGTGTTCGTTCTACACACCACCACAAAAGAATATAATCGTTTTTGACAAATATGTTTTGTACTTGACAGGAAATGTCTTTTTCATTTTTTTCCCATTCTTGTTACCTTTTTTGTCCCTTCATTCTCTCTCTCTCACACGCACGCACACATTTTGGCTGTGCCGATCAAGGTAAATCGATAATATATGGTTTCAAATCGTTGACGTAGTGATTGGATTGTAACGAATGAGAAAATCATTGTTTGAAATCGGTCCAAATCAAGGGCTTCTCAGATCTTTTTCGTTTCGGCAGTGATGATCTTGTTCCAACGATTCAGGTAAATCATTTTTTAAAATTTTTCATTTCAGAATCATCATTGAATCTACATTTTCATGGATCTTTTTGTCTATGGTCCAACTAGGAGATGATGGGTGGTCCAACCCACGTTAATCACAAAAGAATTTAGAGGTATCCTTCAATTGGAATGTACCATTCAAAGTCTACCTACATGAAACTCTAAACTCTGAATATCTTTAAGTATGATGTTTGGCAATTTTTGAATTTTCATTTGCTACTTTCTTTTTTCGAAAATTCTCGACTTGTTATGGAGATTAGTCTAGAATTTGTTGATTTGTGAATTTATTTTTGAAAATTTTTCAACTGTCTGGAATTTGTTGATGTGTGAATAAATCTGAACAATGTTGTTGTGCTGGGAAGTTTAGTTATAACTAGATAGATAGATAGTCAAATTTGACCCAAGGTATAACATTGGTACCCGGTATATTTCTTCCTACCTTTTTTGAAAAGTACACCTTTGCTAGAATTTTAGAATTATGATTTGAGTTTTAGAATTATGATTTGAGAATTAAGTTGTATTTTGAGTTTGTGAGTTTTGAAATTATGATTTGAGTGTGAAAATTTGTTTGGTTATGAGTTTTGAAAAGAGTTTTGAATTGAGTTTGAAATTTTTAATCTGATATATGATATTTGATTAAAAACTTACAACTCATAACTAAACACACAATCTAAAATTCTATTCAAAACTTATAAAAAAAATTTAAAAAATTCCAAAAATATTTTTATTTAAAATATAAAAATAACAGGTGCCAAAAAAAAAAAAAATAACACTGTTCTGGTCAACTAGCCAGACGTCCGGGTAGACGTGTTTGCAAAAGTGAGTATGGAATCAATTTTTGAAAACTATAATCAAACACCACACTCAAATGAATTGGTGAATTAAAGTTAGAAAGCTCTACCAAACAGATTTCTCTTCCAAAATATAGAAACTCCTTTTGCTAATCATAGGAGAACAAAAAGTTGTTGTTCATGCTACATAATAACAATAGCAACCCTTTTTTATCTGTGTTTACTAGAGAAGCTCCTAGTTGTAGAAGAAAATATGGGCAAAGTGTTGGTTTGCTCACTCATCTACCTGATAGGTACGGACAAGAAACCACAACCTTAATTGACTTGTGTGTGCCACCATCCTTTTTGTTTGTGATTGGAGACGATGTGTTGATTTGGGCATAGAGCTTCCTTTTTTGTTGTAATTGTGTAAATCTTGGTCTGTGATATTTATATATTAGACTGCATTTAATTTTTGCATTTCATTTCCATGTATATGGGATGTTGGATGTCAAGGTGAGAGTATGCCAAAGCATGTGTGAACTAGTTTGAATAAATAATTAAATGGGTGTTTATGGCTTCAATAAGCACTTTCATGGAAAATAAAATAAAAAGGAATATTTTTGTGAAACAATAGAACTTCCATAAAAACAGTGGAGTTAACCCAGTTTCTCAATATATAAACTATCCCGGTCGTGGAGACCTTTTATACACACACACACACACACAAAAGAAGAAGAAAAAGAAGAAGAAAAAAGAAGCATCTTTGATAAACGGACACTTGCATTGTATCATTAATGACTTTGGATTCCATTTTCAGAAAACTAAGTGCATGGATGGTATTAAAAACACTTTTTCAGGCAAACGGTATTATTTTGAGTTTATGGAAACAAAGAGGAAATGGTTTCAGAATTGAAGTAACATAATTAGTGAGATTAAAAATGAGGATTTTTATTGAATAATCGCACTTAGGTTAATTAGTTTTCACCTAATTAATTTGTTAAAAACTAGTGCATGACATTTGCCCAGCTCGTTCCCAGTTAGATGCTAGTTGATAAGGAGAGCACTTTCTCAGGTTATCACTTAGCTCAAAGGATGAGAAGAAATGGCGAGGCAGACGAGGGGGAACATCATTGATCTCGAACAGTTCTTTGTTGTTGGGCAACCACAGTCTAAGAAGACAATTGTTAAAGCATCCACCTCCTCAGCAACATTTAGCTGAGTAGGATAGGAGGAGTCCTTCCACTCCTATAAATATCTCGAAATAAAAGGTTGGTGAGAAATGTTGGAATTTTTCTGCCTATGTGATAAAACAATAAATAATTATTTAATAATTTATTTTTTATTCTTGGGAGCTGTACAAATTTTATTAGGAGTTGTCTACATTTGTGGATAGAAAATATGAAGACAATGAGGTGTCTTATATTTTCTATATGAAAAATGCTTGGGACCTTTTTTTGGAGACCCTCACAACTCCCTTTGGATTTCAATCATTGATGTGTATGTGGGATCCACTCATGTATGTGTGGGGTCCACACAATCAATGGTTGAGATCAGGTTGTGGGGGTCTCCAAAAAAGGGAGTCTCAATCATTGTTGTTTCTATATTTGGTTGCCAGCATTAGAAGCCTAAAAGGTATATTGAGTTTTGTAGAATGGTTGCTATAGCTGCCAGAAAACATGTATATCCAACTTGGGAAGATTAAGACGATGTTTGGATTATGGATTTAGGAAGACATTTTCATCCACATTTTTCGTTTCCCTTTCCAAATTCGTACTAAAAAAAGAAAAGAAAAAAACCTGCCTAAAACGTCTACAAGGTTCTTATTTTTGGAGAGTAGTTGTGAGCTTTGGAGCATCTGCTACGGTTTTTCCTTTTTCAAGAGGAATAGACTTTTCCACTTAGTAGAGTAAGGGTGAGGATGCCCAAGCTGGTGCTTTTGCTTAGGAATCTACCATGGGACTTTGCTCTACTTGGAGGAGCAAAGCTCGATAAGATGAGCAATGAAGACTTCACAACAAAAAGGATCTCTGGAGAAACTTTAACTTTATTGTCTTAAGTGGACAGAGCTTTGGCATATCAGACTGCTAATATGATGGCTGAGGAGGGACTGACAACAGCAGGTAGTGTGGACGTGTTTGGCAGCCACAAATTGGGGTTGGGTTAAGGTTAATTTTGATGGTAATGGTGGGGCACATAGACTATCTAAATTTGCTGGTGAAAGGTTTTGGTGTTGTAGTTGGGATGCAATACCACCTGTGTGGCTGGTGGACACTCTAGTGTTTGATGGTTTTCCTCCTGTTTAACTCTTTGTTTGAGTTGAAGTACCAAAAATGTTTTAAAAAAATAAAAATCAAAGCAAAAAATATATTTGGCACTTGCGCATGTTTTAAATTTTATTTTGAAAAAAGGTGAAAAGAGGGCAACTGTAAGTGTTGTTAGAAAGATATGGTAGTTGAAGACAGTTGCCACCATCAAGAAATGATTTCTCGTGTGAAATGGTGACTAGAGATGGCTCCATTGGGAGGTGGTGGTCGAAGATGGTTTCTAGATGTGATTTTCTATAGCTAGAGGTGGTGGTTTGTCGGTGCCAAAAGGTGGTTCCTAACCACAGGAAATGGTGGGCAAAAGTGATGTGCAACAATAATGGTCAAAGAGTGTCGTTGGCGATGGTGGCTAAATGTGGGGTAGCCCAAGGTGGTTGATGGTTGTGGTGATGACCGGTGGATGATTTGCTGAAAAAGGTGGGAGAGAGAAGGGGAAAAGATTGAAAATTTACTGACTTATAAGACCAACCTTCTCTTTTTTATTAAATATTATAAACGTTTCACATTTTTTTAAAATTGAAAATAGATACCAAACAATTTTTTTTGTTTTTTTGGTAGACATTAAACAAAGAACTATAAACACAAACGTTAAAGTCCTAAGATTTTATGCTATGTACGGTTTGTTAGAATCAACTGGAATAAAATCATCATTTCATCATAATGTCATTCTCATATTTGGTTCAATAAAAACTATAAAATATGTTGCAAATAGAAGCATTATTTATCATTATAAAGGAATAATTATTGTTAAGGAATGACCATTCCATTTACATAGCTTGTCCAACTTAAAATCCACATAGAGCAAACTTTAATAATTTCAAAAGGGCAAGACCAATTCTTGGAAAACATGAATATATGATATCCAATATACGGACCATTTTTAAAACCCCAACCTTGAGAACCTTAACAATACACAAAACAATCTGAAAACACTAAAATGAATATAAACCACCATTTGCCTATCTTATTTCTTATACCACATGCTTAAAAGAATTCAAAACACTGCTTGCTAAACCAAAAGAGTATTTTGTCCTTACCAAACATGTACAATTTTTTCTCTATTCTATTATATTTATATACCATATATATTCATAAGCATGAAGAGAAAAAAGAGATATTTACTCCACTTCTTCAAAGTTCTTTTTAGAGCTCTAGACAGGATGATCTTGAAAAGGAGCTTCGGGGAGATTAACAGTGTGCGGTTTGATGTCTCTACTCCGCATGTAAGTCAAGAACTGACCAGGTAGCTCTTCCAATAGACTCTGAACAATTGATATCTGTCCACCTGCAGAAACACAAAACAAAATTTACAAGATAAAGTGATAATAGAAGCGCAACTGGCAAAAGACCAGAAAGAAATTACTGGTGCATGGCGAAAACCTCCAAAATGAGAGAGAGAAGAAGAAACAGGTTATATTAGATGTTGGTATGGAAACCTAGCATCTTGTGAATTGCACTAAGGTCCCTTTTAGGAACAGAAATGGAGCTGACTTCGTCATCATCTGAGTTTCAAAACCCAGTTCAGGTTCCTCCTTTTTACTCTATGTATCTCTCATATTCTTTTACAAATAATTTACAAAATTACCTTACATTTTAGTTTTTTGAAAAAATAGGCACAATACAGTATTTCTATATCTTAAATTACATTTATGGCCCGAAGTACCAACAAAAAAACCATACACCCAAAGTATTTTGCCCACCAGATATGTATTTTGCATATCCAGTACGCATCTAGCCGTACTGGTACGCTTAACCATACTATGTAACTACCTTGAACTTGTACGACAATATTTTAGCACTTCATAAACAAAAATCTTGAGAGGGAATGAGAATCTCATTATAGTAATATGATTGCTACTAATAAAAATCTCGTGTCATTGCATCAATGCTATTCAAGTATTTGGTTTCATTAGGAATCCCAATGAGAATAATAAAATTTTAAATATTGTGAGCCCAATTATTATTTTGTACTCTTAAATGGTCAACATTCCTCTAGGAATGTGAGATTTCCCATAGGAAAGTGGGGGAATCAGATTCCTATTAAATTGGGGAGTGTGATACTTGTTGAAATTGATAATTAATAATCATTTTCCCATTTTGATGTGTTCCAAACACTAGAATCATGGGAATCTGGAATAATATTCCCATTCCCTCTCAAACTTTGTCATCCAAACCTAGCCTAGAGGTGTTCTGAGCTTAACAAAAGAAAATAAATACCAGAAATACTAAACTCTCATGAGCACTAAAAAGCCAATTGTGCTAGATTCCAGCATGTGTCCTGCCCAAATGTGGCCAAAACTCTAAACCAAAATATTCTACAGACTTTGAAATAGTAAATCAAATTAAGTAAGAACTCACCATGTACATCACACATTGGAACAAACTGTACAATGTCTCGCGTAGCTATCCTCCCTGTAGAACTCTCCAATCGATGTCCATTGTCAGCATCAAGGATCTGTCAAATAATGAGAAATTATACCACACCAAACATTGGAGAGAATTTCTGAGGAACAAGGTTTCACATTTTCAAGAAACAAGTACGGTACTGTAATTACTAATAGAAAAGAGTCCAGGAGTATGTAATGCAAATAATTTGTTACAGAAAACAAGAATATACCTCCATTTGTTTGAAATCTGCACCACCCACTCCAACAATAAGAATGGATAGGGGTAGATCAGATGCCATTACCAAAGCATCTTTAGTTTCTTGGAGGTCAGTAAGGACTCCATCCTGTAAAATTGTTTCAAAATTATTTTATTGCAAAAATAAAGAATAAGTAAAAAGGAAAAAACAGAAAATGAAAATTTATCATTCACCGTTATAATAAGCAAGACAAAATACTTGCTGCTGTCCTGGGAGAGCGAACGACCAGCTATTTCTGCAGCAGTGTTGATCACTTGACCGAATAAAGTGGGTCCAGCAAGTGCAACGTTCCTCAAAGCACTAGCATAAGCAGCCATGATGCCTTCTACGCCTTCAACCTGTAAAAAGAAGATGGAATTGACCATCACCTCTGTATATATAAATAGCAGGCATCACAGATTTTTATGATTTCATTATGGACAATAGCATGATTATCCACATAAATCAATAGCTGGAAAGAGAAGTGCAAGTAGCATACTGCCACTGAAAAATAAGATTACCTCCCCATGTGTGGGTCTGGTATTACAACATATGAAACATACAAGTCAAAGAAAAATGAAACAGCATGACAAATCTGCTCAACATAGCAATTCAAAAAGTGGTATCCTTTCCTTTAGTCTCTGGCAGCAGAAAAAAATGCTAAAAGTTAAAGAAATTAAAATAACGACACTGACTTCATCCTATTATATTCAGAATGGACCTAGGATTCTAACAAAGTGGGCAAACATATAGACCAACAAAAAATTTAAAATGAAAATAACAAAAGCTTCTCTATTTTCTTTTTCTTTTTCTGTCTTTGCATCTACATAGAGTTACAAAAGACAACAATTGTAAGACAATTTATATGCTAAAGTGAGACAATACTAACTTGTGTTCGAAGCTCTTTTATGTCATTGAAAGCATATGTAACAGACAATTTATATGCTAAAGCGAGGCATACTAAATTGTGTTTGACACTCTTTCATGTCATTAAAAGCATGTATAATAGAATCGACATTAAAAACCTAACGTCTTTCTGAATGAATGATGTCAAGTATATTGTTGATTTCACCACCACATTCTTCTCTTCTCTACATGTTAGGACTTGCAATAGACACTTGTTATGAGAAATTAATTTCTTTTATTATATTTTGTCCAAAATAATTTAATTTATAAAAATAAAAAAAAACACTAGAGGGGGTAGCCTTTTTTTTATTTATTTATCCGATTCCCATATTTCTAAAGTCTGTATAAATGGTCTGTGTTAAAGTGATATTGACCAACACAACAGGTCATAAATATTTCCAATTGAATACACCACATAAAATACAGGGACAAAAGTTGATGCCATAACATTTTCAATTTAGAGCTGAATAATTCAGAACTATGTAAGACGCATGATAAGAACGAAAGAAATAATACTCCAATCCACA
Source organism: Camellia japonica (assembly GCA_030407325.1). Classification (NCBI taxonomy): domain Eukaryota; kingdom Viridiplantae; phylum Streptophyta; class Magnoliopsida; order Ericales; family Theaceae; genus Camellia; species Camellia japonica. The sequence goes on along the minus strand of JAPPVO010000029.1, from coordinate 107,976,071 downwards.
ATCTCTTTGGTAGGCTGGACACACTAAGGATCTACCTTAAACATGAAATTAGAGAAGATATCAAAGAATCTTGTTGACGTGTGAAATCAGAGAAGATATCAAAAAACCTCATCAACAAACATGAAATTGATTGCCATAACTTTTCATCATATTAACTGCTTCATATCTTCTTTGTTCTGGCTATTACTATTAACTTGAAAAATTAAACAACATATTGACTTGTATACTTGTTGGCCTTCAAAAAACATCCCAATTCATTTATTCTTCAATCAATATCAGAGTTTCAAAAACATTGGTTCACTACACTTGGTTCTTTAGCATAAAAACTGGACTAGCAGTTAATCAAAAAAAGAACAAGGGGAATAAACATAGGAAGACTTTCTGAAGATATAACATCAAGCAGTAATTAAAAGACAAGGACAGCACAATATCTCTTAATTCCTTGCAAAGAGAGTTTTACCTCAAAGCCACTTGCACCTCCATTTAAGTTAAAACAATGAGATATAGAACCGTCATATGTTCTTCCACCAAAGCCCCAAGCAGGAAAGCGTCTATCAGAATCATAAAATTGTATGACCTCCCCAACCTCCATTATGGCCTATAAGGAGTTCAATCAATACAATATACAACCAAGATGTATTTCTACTAAATTCAAAAACAAAAGACTGCATGAAACACAAATGCAAGTGTGATACTTTGGATGTTACAATATTTATTTATTTATAATATTTGTAATATCATTATATAATTTTCTATTAGATTGGATTGTACTGTTGTATTTTCTTCTTCCCTTTCATATATTTGAGGCATCCCCTCTATGTATATTATGCCAAAAAATTTACCACAAAAAGTGATGTGTGTGTGGTCCAGATTCAATTTTTGTATAGTGGGATCCACACTTGAAATGAATATCAACCACATAATACGCTTTTTCTAGATAAATTTTATGGGTCCCTACCATTTCTGTATAATATTTACTCATTACAATAATGTGGGCACCTATATTCCACACAAGGGAATCCACTTGAAAGAAAGGATCACTACTTATAGTGCCTTTCTTATTAGTAAGATAGGTTGCTTGAGCCAATCCTAAAATCATTGTAGGAAGGGGTATGGGAGTCAACCCCTTGACCAATCATTATGGGTTGGCACCGTCACCTCTCGCACCCCACAAGGTGTGGTGGTTATCCCCATTGGAAAAATTCAAGAGTCTATTTTAATTCTATTGAGTGCAGCAGCCATAAAAATATCAGTTATGCAACTTATGCTAAGATCACACTATAAGATATCTCCGATCTGACTAAATTATCCTGCTTGGTTGGACTAATTATGCCAGTTATATGAAGAAAAAAAGATATCCCAGATTTGAGAACATCCATGGTCACACAACCTTACCTGCTGGTAAGCATTCAACCGCCCAGTAGGATCAATGTAGTGCAAGGAATCTGGATTTCGAGGATTTCCATTTGAAGCTGGAAAAAATATAAACTTCAGTGTATGAAACAAGCAACTTGCAGTACAAAGTGATTATTTTCTTCTTCTTTTTCGGGCTCCATAAAGTAGTTTTATAGAATGTTGAAAGTTGATTACCAGTAAAATCAACAGCTACCATGAAGTTCAGCTCAAATCCACTAGAAATATAATCAAGAAAACTGTACAGTTTCTTCTCACAAAAGCCATCAACAAACAGTTGGCCCTTTAGAACCTATACATAGATAAATACCAGGGCTTTTGGGCATCAGGTACATGTAATGTGTAGCTAAAAACTATTTCCAAGTAAGAAACAAATACCTTGTCATGAGCACGATTACGAGAAGATGGAAAAATAAAATTTGCACCAATTTTTTCTTTTTGAAGTTTTTCTAGATCTGCCACCGATTTCTGAAGTTTACTGTTAACAACAAACTGCAGATTTAGTATGTATGACCCAGCCAGAATGACTAAACGAAAATATATAAAACAAGAAACTTAATTGGAAAGAGAGAATTGGAATAGTTACCCGATAAGTACATGATTGCCATTGCTATTGAAATCAAAACACTCAATAACTAATGGGTTATCCTGCACCAAGTGAATTGTTACCAATCAACATTTAGGAAAGAAAAATTAATAGTTACCTGCATTTGTATCATCATAGCATATTGGTTAATATAAGTGGATTCTGAACACAGTTTTCTTTTTGGTTAGAATGATCTCTAGTGGGCATTTCATTTCCAAGTCAATAATGCAAAATCCTAAGGGTCGTTCCATTCAGGCAGTTCTTAAGTTCCTTATTGGAACAAAGACACAAGAAAACCACAGATATCAAACCTAAAACAAGGTCTAGCCACTGATCAGAAGAGGCTCACAAGCTTACCTTGCTTCCAAATTGCTGCATAGTCAGAGATACGGGCTTCCAAATTGGATTCAAGTTGTTGTTGACAACTTCTGTTTTGCAAATCGGAACAGAACCTCCACTCTCAACAATCCTAGATATTCTTAAGAAAGGATCCTGAAAGGAGTAAAAGGAAAGAAACAAATAAGAGCCAAAAAACCTAAGAGTAAAAATAGAACTCATAGGCACAGCTGCTTCATATACATACACTTTTGGAAAATAGGTCCTTGTTGTCCAAGTGCGAACAGCGAAATGTTATCTCAACAGCATTCCTTGAAGCAACAGTTTCCTCAGCATGGACAGTAAGTGTCCCCAAGTTTTTCAGACCTCTTTGCCCATTTTTATTGTGAAGATTTAGGGTCAAACTTCGACTTTGTTTAGTCACTATCTGCCATGAGTTAAATAGAGGGGAATTCAGACATATACTGGTGTAAGCCCAGGAATGTGACAATCTCAATTTGTTTAAAAGAAAAGAAAAGAGGGAAGTAAAATATATTAGCCTCCCGTATATGAAATTTGCAAGAATTTTTCAGATAGAATAATCACAAGAAAATGCCTCTTTTTGAAAATAAACAAAATGCATATATATAATTATAGACGCACCATATTTTGATCACAAACACCTAGTCTTAGAATCTACTGCACAATTTGGAAGGACATGTATGCCTTTCCAATTTATGGGAGGTAACAAGCCTGTCCTCCAGGAAAAAAATCCACGTCCAAATGCTTTGGCATGTGGCTCCCTATACCTCTCCAATTAGAGTTTGCTTATGTCTTTTATATGAGTCTGATTCATAACGTTGACCAATATTGTACCCATACTTAATGCATGAAATGATGGACCTAAAATGTGGCAAGACACATGCATTGTTAGAGACACTACCAACCACACTGGCAAATCAATACACGTACCTTTATAGCTTCCTACACCATAAAAAGGTATCTCCAGCCAAACAGTTTGGCAGCAATATGGTTCCTTGGTAAACATCTATTAGAGGTGTGTACATGAGAGTCATTTGCTAGTACATTTTTAAAAATAGTTGGTAGTTTGAAAAGTCAGGTAAGCAAATTCATGACCATGCTCTGTTATGCCTACATTGGCACTCTAAAATGAATCAAAAGATTCAGGCAAGTGGCAAGATTATCTGGGGTGCTTTCCTGATGATAATTCTTATCAAGTGAATATTTCGTTAAAATTGGGGTAAGGCGGCCAATTGTTGTTATTGAAACTGAGCATTTTGGTGAACTATACCACAAAATAAGGCAGCAAACTGTAGTTTGTGCAAAGACAAATTTTCAAATAGAATAGTAAACACTCTCCCGAAGAAGCGTGGACACGGACATCAGACACAACACAGACATGCCAACACATTAATCTTCAAAAAATACAAAACACGACACATGGGAACACACAAAATATGTAGTTTGATAAATTAATTATATATCATATATATGAATAATATCATTTAAAGATAATTTTTTTAAAAAGGGACAACATAACACTAATTCCTACAAATCTACATTGTTTTCTTTTATCATTGTATCTTAAGTTTTTTTGTTCAAATTTACAATGTTTCATGCATATCTAAGCAAAGGATATGTATGTGTGAAGTATCCAAAGCGTGTTCGGTCTAAAAAATTTAAAATTTCATTTACATCCAAATCCTATTATATTTCAATTTTTTTTTAGAACTCCACATACTTCAGACAATTGAAGTCATGTGTTATTAACACACATGAAACACTTGGCAAATTAAAGAAAATAAAATGAAAGTCTACTATTAAAATCAAAATAATAAGGATGTATACTTACCTATCTCTCCTCCTTTGGCCTTTTTAAATTTAGGACTATGAGATGCTTAAAGCTTCCAATTTGTTTGGGAATTAAACTAATTAAGAAAAAAATCAACTTTTGCCACACTTCTTTTCAAACAGAAAAATTGTGAAAATGATTTCTTACTTTTAATAAATATAAAAATATTTATAATGTTAAAAAAATAAATTGTAATTATTTTCATGTATATCTAAATCTCTACTTATTTTGTTTCCATGTTCCTGCCATAAGTGGTGTTTTAAATTTTTTTGAAATTTGTTGGGTGTTCTTATCGAATCACATCTGTGTGTCTCGTGTTTGTACCCATACAATTTCAAGAATAGAAACTTCTATCAATACATATATGCCAAGAATATTTTCTGCATTTTCATGGGCATGTAATGCTAATTCTTTGCCACTTTCAGTTGAACATCATGGAAGTAACCAAACATGTTGCAAAAATTGGACCCAACATTGAATTACATAGCTTTACCCATAAACAGGAAACTAATGTAATATATGTGGAGTTAATATGGTCACAAAAGCACATGAACACAGTAATTATTAAGTGAAATCCCTTAGATCAAAGGCAGCAACTTACCTCAGATATAGCACAACTGGCTTCACCAAGAAATTCTTGATCTTTCAACTTCAGTGTCTGCAGGATACCAAAATATGAAACTTCATCATCTGCAATTTTTTCCCATCTCTTATGATGAAAAGCTGCTAACAATTTGTTAATCTAGGGAGAAGTTGCTACTCATTGCGCACTACTCATTATACTCATAAGCATGTGAACTTAATTCATCCTCAAATTTCAGAGTTGACCCCTTCATTATACAAGATGAAGCTCTTCAGTTATGAGAATTAATAATAGTAGCATTCCTAAATAAGCTTAAGAATCAAAATGAAAAACAGAAAAAATACAAAGAAAAAAAAAAGCTCTCACTTGCTTTCTTGTTGTGTGAATATATTTATGTTAGAGAAAAGCAACTCTAAAATTTCATATATGCTAATAAGAATGGTTCTTTGGAGAGAGAGAGAGTAAAACAAAATTGGAAAGAGTGTCAAAACAATGATAAAATTTCATTGACATTATTCAATTATTAAATAAGTAATAGTTTGGCTCTAGCTAAAATTTAACATCACCAAACTAGTAAAGAATATAATCTAATCCACCTTTGGAACCTAAGAAGCATGGACACGGGACATAATGATTGTGAAAAAATTAGGATATGGACACATCGGTGATACGGAAAAAAAAAATATATATATTATATATTTTTATTGCCTTTGTATATGGATATATATTTAGTGCACAAATAAAAAGCATCCATTTATATATGAGTGTATTTCTATTATTTTTTCACCTTTTCCCTCTTTGTTTCCATATATTATACTTTGCTCCCAAATTAGCTATCTAAAATTATTTTTAAACCTAGGGCATCACATACTCAAACCTTGAGGCATTGGCAAAATGGAGAACAAATCTCAGCTACACCAGGTGAAGCTAATTGAATTTCAAGCAAAAACCATAACATACCTTCACATGCAAATTGTGGTATCTTGTGTCAACATCATACACATGAAAGCTGCAAAAACAAAATGTATAGACATTTGAGATAAATTGTTAATGCTTATTAAACAGAGAAAAATAACTATTAAATGCAATGAGCAAGATAAATCGGATGATCCCAAGTACAAAAAGCTTACACCAACTGCTGAACAATCTCAAACTGATAAGCAACATTAATTTTCTCAATCCATGCAGGTTCCAAAGAGTTCATTATCACTTCGGTGCGACCAAGTTCCTCAAGCGATCCATCTCTTTTCTTTATATAAACTACTGCAATAGGATCACTCTGCATTGAACAAGATAATACTTCAGTTTGAACCATCTTAGGATAAGGGCTGGCATAACACCTTAGTACATATCAATGAGTACATTACTGAGCTAAGTAGCTATGCGCTGTCTCTTGCACACGTGAGTCATTTGCTCTTAAATCTGGTAAGTACTTAATAATAAATGGCTTAGTTGTAAATTGAACTCAAAATTTTACGGTCCAAGCCCCACTTCCCAATATTTCTTGAGAGGCAAGAGAGGCTACTCAAATATGCAGTGCACACCCTCCTTCTACATAGGGAAACATCTCCAGAGATGTTAGAACCTAAAGGACTATATTCAATCTAACGTACTCATCCCCTTACATGAGCTAAAGGCATGCTATCATCTCATTATTTCCTTTACATGTAGAATTGTCAACATAGCTATGTCATGCCAAAGATGTTAAATTGAGGTTAGCGTTACTTCTAAAAATTTGAACCATATATTTGGATATATTGTTTCAAACTTATTGCATATGTTCAGATTTTGGTATTGAAATTCATGCATTGAGATAAAGAGTGAATTTGAGAAGATAAACATAATTATACTGTGACATTACGACAGACGGTTGTGAGGAAACTAGAGAAAGAGCCAACAGTTAGTAAAGTAGATATAGTTAAGAGTGAATTAGCTTAAAGTTGGGACAAGAAGATAATGGCTTCTAGGGTTTCAATTACAGCTTTACATCAGTCACAGGGACGAGAAAGACACAATGCGCCAAGTGAAAGCTGCTCTTTATTGATTCCCCAAAAGGAGAATAACAAGAAGGGTCATACATTCTTCTAAACTGTATTCGAATCAAAATAAACGGCCTGGTGTTGCTTAATAAGCAAAAGAAACTAGCATGCCTACTTAATTGGCTCACATGGTATCATTACCAAACCAAACTAGGTTGCATCCCAAACAGGTGCCATTCCACTCTATCAAAGATTATATACTCAATTAAATTAAATAATCCATATCATTTTTACTACCACATCCCGTGAACTTCCCGACTAACAACTAGGTGATGTAGAAAACATCAATCTTCAAAAACGAGATTCAACTATTAGGAGCTCTTGTCTAGGTTTCTTTTGAACAATCTTTTTGTACCTTTCACATTTGACTCCTAATATTAGCTTCTCAAAGGTCAATATACTCAGAATCACACAAAAAACAAAACAGCAGAAGTTATAAATAATAGCTGAGCTTATCCTTAGCATCATGATAAGGACAGCCACGAACATGATGACAATCTTGTACAAAAAGTGATGAATCCATGATGAGATGGCAATAAAAAAATCAACCATAGCAAAAACAACTGTATCCACAAAAATAATTCAACAGAATCATTGCACAAAGAAGATACAGTTCTCATATGGTTTTAGTAGTAAGAAAAGCTTACCTTGGAAACAATGTCACGATCAAGTAATTTGGAAGCGGATAGAGATAACTGCGGTTAAAAATTGAGATACATTATCACACCATGAACAATAAAATTGCATGGACAGATTCTACAAAAGAGAGAGCCACAAGTTCCTTAGAAAAATCAAATATGTGTAACACCCTAGTTGTTAACATTTCCTTTACATCTCCATATTTCTTATTTTCATTACTAGTTTATTACATTTAGAGTTATGCCTTCTTGTTTGCTATAAGAATCTTGGATGGCATGCTATATTGTTTGTTTTGAGAAGTAATACTCAATATGTTATCTTTATTGTTTAGGGTTCTCTACATGTTCAGTTGATATGAAATGAATTAGAACTTAGAGACAATAACTAGGGAGACACTCTTTTATACATAACGTAAGTCTGCATGCTTTTATTCCCTTAATTAAGATGTGTAAACGCCGTGGTCTAATGTTGCTAGATTCTATTCATTGTATAAAACTTAGATTACTGCTAACAAAACATGATTAGTGGACTTAATTGGGATTAGTTAACCTTGAGCATAATTAACAAGGCTAAACATGCTTAGTTGACTTGATCTCAATTAATAAATGTTAACCATGATTAATAAAGATAAAATAGTGATTAAGAAGTTGGAAGATAAAGCACACACCGCACTTCCTACTAGGAGGCATGACTCAAGAGGGAGAGAGAGACACTTGTCTCTCTAAAAATTTCGAAAATTATAAAATTAAACTAGAATTATAAAAGCAAAGGGAGAGAGAGAAGAGAGGACCTGTGCAGAATTTTATAGTGTTTAGTTAAAGAGAAAGTGAAGTAAAATGCAAGAAAGAGTACAGCTCAAGGTTTCTAAAACAAACTCAAAACTCCGAAAATTACAAAATTAAACTAGAAATTATAAAAGCAGAGGGAGAGGGAGAGAGAGAGAAGAGAGGAACTTGTGCAGAATTTTGTAGTGTTTAGTTAAAGAGAAAGTGAAGTAAAATGGAAGAAACAGTACAGCTGAAGGTTTCTACAACGAAGTTAAAAATTAAGGTAAAATTCATTAATTGTAATCTAATATCTTCTGTAATCTCAAAATAACATGATTAAAGTGAATTCAAATTGATTAATTGAAGGCTATGAAGCACAGGTACAAGAATTGGTATTGGTACAATATGGGTACGTCAATCCAGTAAAACTTTAAAAAAGTAGGATACAGGTATAGGTAGATACGTTTGTAACAAATATGTATTTTTAATTTGGAGTAATGCAAAAAATAGTTACATGATTTAATTTGTTAAAATCCAACCTACAATTCACATTTAATGCCAAAAGTATAAACTAAAATTAAATGTCATTATATTAAATAATTTACAAACCATAACTTAATTTTAAGATCATGCTAAGCATAAAAATAAAAATAAAAAAGAAGTCCAACAAATTTAACTTTATCTTTGTATTAGAAGAAAATAATGTTTAAATTGAGGTACGGGTACGGCTTGGGTATATATACTAAGTATGTCTCGGTATGCCAAAAATTAAGAAGAAAAAAAAGTTGGATATGTGTTTCGTGTACTTAGTGCGTATGCAGAAGTACCAGTACCCGATATGTACCCACTACTGGTAGGGCATGTTTGTCGAAGTACCCATGCTCCATATATTGAAGGAATTAGGGTTGGACACCATGTTTGAATTGGATTAACCCTTTTTAGTTGGGAGAAAACCTTAATTATAAGAGATTTAATAAGAATAATGAGGCCCTCTTCTGTTTATGACTTTTAGGTATTGTATTTCATGTTCTTAGATACCTTAGAGGATCCTAGAATGAGTTTTTAGACTTTTGGCGATGGCCTAGAGTAGCCAATTGTTCAAGAATGACCAAAATCCCCAACAGCTTAGAATTTCGTAGTTCAATGTATTTTCTTTCCAGTGGTGTATTATTGTTGCTCGGGAGGTGTTGGTGAAAGCATGAGGCACACATAAGGGCGAAGGCCTCGTGGAGCCCAAACACAAAGTGCAACCGCAAGTGCAACTTGATTGAACTAAAAGACAATTTTTTTTTAAAAATAATATAATGGTAGTCCTGTACATTTCTAGAAAGGTTGTTGGTGCAAATTTTATAGACTTGTTCAATTTTTTAAAATTTTATGAAGTAAATTTAAAAACCATTATTAATGAATAATATGACAATTAACTGACCAACTAACTACTCATATCATTTAAACCTAGCTTTTATATAATTTTCCTTGTGTTTTAAAAAGTATTCACAGCCATGATATTTGATAGCCATGGTCAAAATGAAATACATGATTGAATCACAATATGCCCCAAAGGTAAAGACAACAAAGCACTAGAATGGTAAGCAGCAGCTTCTATGCCTACCATAAGCAAATGCAATCCTGAAGTTTATAATTATCATCCTCAACATTGTCATCACAAAATTTGTAACCCTCGCCATCTTTCTCATCTAAAATAAGGTCTCCCACATTAGCAGTATGTTGTGAACTAGAAGTAATTTCCCTTCCTTCAAATTCTTTTTCTCCTTCTAGAACTTATCCACTTATAGTCTATGTTGTCTTGTACTGTACATAGTGTATCATACCATAATATTGGAGTATTTGAATAACAAATTAAGGACCCATTCAATACTATTATGATCTAAAGGTTAAAACTAAAAAATTATATTTTTTAAACCAACAATTAAGAATAATGATATTCACACTCCAATTTTAGCCTTTCACACTCCCCTTGTAAGAGGTTAAAAGACAAAAAATAGTGTGAGCGCTTTAAAGTGGAATACGAATATCATTGTTCAAAATCAAAAAGCAACCTTTAAAATCCAATGGCAATTATTCCCGTGGTCAAAGTCAATGGTAGAACAAAAATGCTATGGACATGGAACCAACAACACCACTGAACAAATATGCCAGACAGACGGGTTCGTATCTATAGATTTGAACCATTTTATGCTTGTTCAAAAGTTGGCTTTATAGTCAGTTTGTATCCGTAATATTTTTTGCGATAAAATACAAGAACCTATCCAATTTATGATGCCAATTAGACCTTAGGACCAGGTCCAAATAAATCACAAGTAGCAAAAATTAAGGAATATTATGTAGTGGGACCAATATCATTGTCAAAGTTTCAAGATGTACCTTTTTTTATCCCAGGCTTGCTACAACTCAAAAGAATCTAAAAATCATTAGAAGATTTCACTCATTCCTATGACAAACTTTTAAGTCTGGAACCAGCAACTTTTTCTTATCGTTAGAAGTCAACTATGTCAATAACAAAGAGAATCTTGCTTGGTTTTCATTCAGGGGAGCACTGCCACCTTTTATAAATTGTATTGGGTTGGATCATGCAGATCAGTGGTGGCAATGTAGTCAACCCATCTAAGCAAACAGATAGAAATCCCTACTACAGTGTTTCCATAAAATTGTCAGTCAACATCGCTGCATTGGATTCATCTGATTCACTTGGCTTATCCCTCTTTTTGTTTTTCTCTTTCTTTTCTGTTTTAACAAATGAGAATAATCTTGCTGTCCAACTCTAACTAGGAAAGGTAGTTAACTTTATCGTATTGTACATTTCTACTAACTGTTCCTTTTGTTGTCCATTATGCATCATCGTTTTCTAGTGGATCAGAACTCTCAAATTTTATGAAATATAAGATTTCATTACACGTCCTTCTCATATATAGCATAGATACAGACACAAGACATGGACACCCAAATCCATTTAAGAAATAAAATAAAACAAGACAAAAAGAAAAAGACTTGGCATGCAGGAAGTAACAAAATGATATCTTTTTTGGGGGGGGATAATTTTTTTGCATAAAAATTATCTCAACCGTGACTTTTTATTTTTCAAATAATTCATTTCCTCACAAGGCCAAAGACAAGAATAATTATTAGAAAATGAGGCACCCAAAATACATCATTGCATCAACCCTGGAAACCAAATAGGTGGGTCTTGTTCTGGAATTATTCACCCGGTTTCTTTTCAGTTTTCAAAAATAGTTTTTTGAGTTTTCAATTCGTATTTTTATATTTTTAATAAATTTTTTAAAATATTTTAATCAATTTTTTTTTTTAATTTTTAGATTCACTTAATCTGAATATACTTAAAAAGTATAAAAATTGTACAAAAAAATTTTTAAAAATTCATTGAATATTATACTTTTAAGCATATTTAAATTAGGTGTATCTAAAAAATACGTAAAATATTTTTAAAAAATTCACTAAAAACAAATATATATATGTATATATATATGAAAAATAAAAAAACCCAATTTTCTGAAAAGTGGATTCAATTTTCTGGAACCAAATTTAGGATGGAACTTCAAATTACACTAACAATCCATTTGGATTGAATGATTTGAAATATTAAAAATAATGCATTTATCTTAATTCATATCACATGTTTGATTGAATTAGTAAAGATGAGAGAAATAGAGTGAAAGCAGAAGAAATACTGGGAAACTAAAGAAATAAAAATTGCTGCTTAGCGCATCTCCAATGGTTGGATAGGTAAAAAGCGCTAGGTAAAAAGAGCTAGTTATTGCTATAATTTAGCAATAAATAGTATCAAAATATTTTAATTTTAACAATTTTGCTCTAATGATACATTGTAAAAATTTTAACTTTTCACACAAAATGTCAAATCAAAATGCTATATGTGGATCCCTAGAGAAAAGAGAAAGACATAGATTTTAGTTAGAGGTAAAACTTGTGTTATATTTGACACAATGTTTACCTATAAATAATATATAGCAAGTCATATACCTTATCATTAGCGTAAAAATTTAAAAACTTCAAGATAAAATATAACAATAGCAAGCCATATAACCCACCATTAAAGATGCTATAATATGGAGAAGAAATAAAATGCTGACACCTATAACATGTCTTATATCGCACCCAGCAAAATTCAATAAAATAAATAAAAATAAAAAGGGTTTAAATAAATAATAATAATAAGGGTTCTTTTCTTTTGGAACAATTGTAAAAAAAATGGTATGAACTCAAAATAATCTTTTTGTAATTATTTTAAATGCATATCATTTTTTGCAATTCTCCCTTTTCTTTTCTTTTGAGATTGTATTTTAGGTTCGAATTTTATTTGCAACCTTGTTGCAAAAAAATAATAATAATAATAATAATAAAATAATAAAATTAAAAAAAAAATTTACATAGGACTAAGTAAGTCAAAAGTGGGTTAGATGGAAGAAAAAAAACAGAGAAAATTGTGCAAAAAGTAGACAACCTGTCACATCTACTCGCTACATTTGCAAGGTAGAGATTTTGATCTCGTTGCCATGGAATCAGGCCATGAATAATTCTGACAATTTTTTTTTATTACTGGTTGGTAGGTAGACCTCTACTTTCCATTAGATTACATAATAATAAATAGGCAGAGGATGGGAGACTTTGCAAAAACGCGAAGAGGACCAAAAGAAAGGAAAATATAAGATAAACATTGACCGAGTGTGCTGATGAAAGTGGACATAACACAAGGGAAGGGGTACAATGACAATTAGGGTTTTGTGTGGTTGGTAAGGGGCTTTTGTTTGTGTGGTGGTTGTTAATTGCAGAGAAGAGAAGAGAAGAGAGAAGCAAAAGATATATACCTCAATTTGCGTGAAGAGAGCGTTAAGACCTTTGGTTCTTAAGAAAAAGTCGACAGCATCGTTGTGTGCGGCTCCACCAGTAGTAGTACTAACACCGCCACTGTTCATTGTCTTCTGTTGTTGGGCCCCTCCAACTGCCATTTGCCCTCCCTTCACATCTGAAAAGCAAGCCCCCATTCTTCTCTCTATCTCTCTAAAATTCTGAAACTCTTTTATATTCCTTGACACACAGGTGTCTAAAATTCTGAAAGGTGTCGTTGGTGTTTCTATCTAATCTCTATCTATATATATATAGAGCAGTGCGGCGGTTCCCAACAGAGAAGAGTCAAAACAAAAAAAAACTTTCTTCCTCGTTTCATCGTCTTTACAATTTACACGTGTGTTTGATTCATCAATTTGATTTCGCTAAATATTTAAAAAATAAAGGTAAAATAGGAATAAAATAGCAAAATTTTTTTATAAAATTCATCATATTAAAATTTTATAAGATAAAAGATATATAATATTTTTTTAATAGTTAAAGTCCCTTAGCATTTCTATCGAAAAAATTTGACTCTGAAAAATTTTGCCTGACTCAAAAAAATTTCACCTGACTTCATACCAAACAAATTTCGAAATTTATCTGAATCAAGTAAAATTTTTCTAAGTCGAATTTTCTTTGTGAAAATTTTTAGAACCTTAGTTAATAAAAAAAATATCTTACACTTCTCCTACTATACAAAGTTGAAGAGAAATATTTTACTAATTTTCCCAATATAGGGATTATTTGATATGACTTAAAAAATTATATTTTTTATATTCTTATTTTTTTAGGTAACATTACTTTTCTCCTTCAATGTATATTTTTTCGTAAAAAGTCAAAAAGTGTATTTATTTAAATTATCTCAAACACTCTCATAATTATATTTTAAATATAAACTCTCTTTTCTTTTTTAAATTTCTTCTCAAATTTATGACAAATATAATTTTGAGATTTATTTAAAATATAAATTGCTTTTTATAATTTTGAAAATTATATCTTGTCTTTTTAAATTTCTAATTGCATAGTAAATGACTCCATGTTATTAATAAATTATTAAGTTAATTAATAATTTTTAATTATGTTAAAAAATATATTTTAATTAACAATTCTGATAATTTTATTATTGTATAAAAAAATAGTTAAAAATTTCATTTTTTCTGTTGATTTTGTTAAATAAATTTTTTTAACAAAATATATTTATAATTTTCAAAATCACATTGAGCAATCCGTGTTTTCAATAAACTAATTGTAATTTACCCTTACACCTTAAATATAAGTGACGTGAAATATATTCATATTATTATTTAGGTAAATTACATGAGATTTAAATAAAATACAATAATTCTCACATAATTACCCTTACTTTATTTTAGTAAAGTTAAAGAGATTAAAATTAATACAGATAGTATAAAAATATAAAGATATATAAGAAAAAATATATATTTCAATATAAAAGAAATGACAACATCATTTTTCATTCATAAAATTAACAATTTCTCATAATAAAAAAAAAAAGTCAAATGTTATATGAATTAAAACTTTAGAAAATCTAGTATAATTATATCAAATTTGTGAAGCTTATATATTTTACTTAAACCTCGGGAAATGTCAATGTAATTTACCCTTATTATTTTCATATTTTTATTAAATATTTTATTCTTATTTTTGTCTTACTAATTTACTTTTATATTATATTTTTTAACAACTCTAATCATATTTTTATTTTTCACTAATTAAAATATAAAAAATATATTCTTTATTTTACTTAATTCAGTTTTTTATTTATGTACTCTAATATTACTGTTTATTTTTTACTTATTCATCTATAAAATAGAATTTTATTTTTATAATCTGACAATAAATAAAATTTTAAAATTCAAGTAGCAATGGTTAATAGTTGTTATCTTGTAGATTAACTTTCGTGTTGGCTATGGGATTATGAATGGATTTTCAAAAAATGATGAAAGATCATCAAGCACAATTCAAAGTGTCTCATATTAATATATAGATTATCTTACAATTGTCATATTTTGTAACCCAACATGGATACAAGGGGGAAAAAAAGAAAAACATGGATACAAGAAAATAGATTTGTTTGTATATTTTTTCATATTATTTTTCATTTTTATATCAGTAGAAATTATTATTGTAGACCATATAAATATATAAGTTTTCCCTCTCTATGTCAAAATCTTAGGTCCGTTCCTAATCATGTTAATGTAAATATTATCTTTATGACACAAGTTAAAAAAATTCATAAATGTTATTCATTTTTTACCATATGTATTTTTATACATAATATATAATCTTTTTAAATTCTTTAACATGTACATTAAAGATACACATTAACAAAATCTTAACATTAATAGTCTTAAATTAACAATCTCTTAAAATTAAATATCTTATTTCATGTTTGAAATTTCTCTATCTTAAAAAGACATTCCTGGTATTATATCAAACCTCATATCATTTCATCAGCTACTAATTTATAGTTGGTTTTTTAAGTTTTTGGCTATCACTAAAGTTAACCATTACGTAGTTCGTCCTGCTCATGATCTTGCTACAAATGTAAACAACTTTATGACTTAGCTATGGTAATTTACATGAAGGAATGTATACATACATATACATGCATGATAATTTAGCTAACATTTATAAAAATATATTTAGGCCCCGTTTAGGAACAGGCTAATTTAGTAACTTTTTGGCTATTTGACTAAAATATGAGCTAAAAAAAACTAGTATGTTTTGGATGACTTTTTGACTTGTTATGAAAAGATGTGCAAAAAGTAGAGAGAAAAGAGAATCTTTGACTTTTTGGTATGAGTTGTTAGCTTTTTGACTTTTTTAATAACTTTTTGATTTTTTGGCTAAGCCGGCCATTCCCAAACGAGGCCTTATTTTATAAAAAAATTTATCTGTTATCCTGTGCATTGCACGATCAATTGCTAATTTATACTGAAATTGTTAAGAAATTTATATATCAAATTTATACGCAAACTACACCTTAATCCAAGCCGTGTCAAAGGATATACTTGGAATACTATTATTTATAGGAGAGGTAAAGCTAGTTTGAATTGAATAAATGTGAAGATTTTTTGCCAAGTCAAAAAAATAGAGTAATGCTAAATACTAAAATTTTTATCAAATATTTTACCAAATATCTCACATATGATGAGTCTCACATAAGTGTGGGTTCACATTCATGTGAGCCATTTAATAAAATATTGGGTAAACTACCAATAGGTCCTAATAGTTGAACTTAATTCCCATCAAGTCCTATTGAAAATAAGTCTGGGTAAAATTGTCGCTAAAAATAATTTTTTTGTGACAATTTTTTATATATGTCACTAAAAATTAACAATTAGTAACTTTTTTTTGTCATGATTTTTATAATTGTCCCTAAAACTTACAATTAGTGACTTTTTTATGACAAATTTTTTTTATAGGACCTATTAGACAATAAGTTTACTTATTAGGATCTACACGTAAGTATCACTAAAATTTTTGGTAAAAATTTTGGGAGTTCTAACATTTTCCAAAATAATATTCAACATGCTCTACTTTATGGTATCCAAAACTGAAACTTGTGATCATAAAACATATTATCTTAATCTAAAAGAATGTTATACTCACAATGTTTAAGAAAATTTTAAATATGTTATATGAAAAAAAGGCTGGTATGTGAGGAGTAGATTTTGGGGGGGAATTATCTGTAGGTCGTAATAGGTGATTTATTATTGAATAAGTTTTATGATAATTAATTACGTTTTTCATCAAACACTATAAATATGTCACTAATTCTTAATTTTCAATGACAGTTTAAAAATTTGTCACAAGAAATGTCACTTATTATAAGTTTTAGTAACAGTTTAAAAAAATTCTCATAAAAAAAAAAGTCAGTAATTTTCTAATTTTAGCGATAGTTTGAAAAATTTGTCACAAAAAAAAAATCAATAATTGTAAGTTAGTAATAATTTATAAAAATCGTGACCAAAAAAAGTCATTAATTGTCAATTTTTAGCGATATGTGTAAAAATTTGTCATAAAAAATCATTTTTAGCGATGATTTTATTAAAACTTATTTTCAATAGGACTTGATAGGAATTAAATTCAACTATTAAGACCTATTAGTAATTTATCCTAGATTTTTAGTCCCATGGTCCTACTATTTGAAATTATTAATTTGTTAAAGTTTCGTAATCATAATTCTTTTATTGTTTTGAAAAATAAACAATAAATATATTTTTAAAAATAGATTATTTAATTATTTTTTAATCAAATCGACCTAATTTTTTTCATAAATAATGTAACGCCCTCAAAATAAACCCATAAACAGACATTCATGATACAAGAAAGATATATCGGGCTTATTTGGTTTGTTTTTGGGAGAGTTGTTTTTGAAAAAAATTTGGGAGAGTTGTTTTAGAAATTTTTTTGATTTGTTTGGTTGTATATTTTAAGAGATAAATTTTTTGTGGGAGTTTGAGATGATTTGATATTTTGGAAGAATTTAGTAGATATGTGTGAGAGAAAAAGTGATTGAGAATGAGAGAGAAGAGAGAAAAAGTAATTGATTGATGTGTAAGAGAGAGAAAATGATTTTGAAAATTTTTTGAGAAAAATCTCAAACCAAACAATTTTTGGGAAATTTTTTTCTAAAACTCATCTCTCAAATTCAAACCAAACAATAAATCAAAATATTCTTACAGAATGTATTACATGTTGACAACAAAAGTAAATGCCCTATGGGCGTACAACTTTCCAAGCCAACACTTGGTTACAAAAAAAAAGAAAAAGAGAGAGTACTAACTCTACACAAAATAAGCCCTAGGCTTGATGTACATGTAATATACAAAAATAAACAAAAGAGTCTTCAGCTCCTACAACCATCCAAGCTATGACCTCGAAGGCGGCATGCTACCTGAACCTGAAAATGATGTCCCATATAGGGTGAGCCAACGCCCAGTAGAGATATGCTAAACATAATATGAGCAATAACTAAAACATTAGCATTTGATAAATGTTTAACTCACATCAATCGATTCATAACCCATTTCAGTTACATGACAAATATGTCCATGTTTCATTTCATTTTCCATTTCATAACCCTGGCTCAGAACCTGACCATATATTTTAAATGAGATTATATCTCATATCAATAACACTTCCAATTTAATTGAGATAACAACTCAAATTAACATTTCATACTTCATATTAGATACACATAATTGTTGCATCAGTCTCAACAAAACACTTCTGTACTTCGTATATGATACACAGATTTGCTGTATCAATACTACAATAGATACACTTATTTGCTGTATCGATGGAGTCCATCCCCTATCTCCTCCCACATAACATCCGGTTTAGGAGTCCATCCCCTATCTTTCCCTAAATTGTGGAGTACATCCCCTATCTTCTCCCACATAACACAACGTATATAAACACATATCATATACGTAATCAATCAATACACAAATTCGATATATTATACCAATTGTCATATTCTATGACATATTCAATTGATTAGTTCCAGTTTGCCTAATCATCATGCATTGTCTACAACAATCAAGACTATCCTCCACCGATAGCCCAAAGCAGTTATTTCTAAACAGATAATAAATGCATCAACTGATAAAGTTATCAATATTTTCAAGGGTAAGTGATTAATAAATCTAACTCCACCATTCCATCTCATAATGAGCCAATTTCATTATATTCAACTCAATTTCATATTCTCATAACAAATGTCATTAATTACATAAATGACCCCATTTTTTCAATATTGACCCAAAGGTCCAAATATCAACAACTAACATCAATAACCTCCTTTTTAGACCTAAAACAATTATATATGAGCCAAAAGAATAAAACCCCTCTTTTGAAAATAACACATTTCAAACCTAACCTTCCAAATCAACCCATCTGTACAAATAACTCAATATCTATGTTAAAGCACATAAGAATGAGTAGGAATCCCTACCTCAAATTCGGAGCCCAAAGGTAGGAGATGAAGAAATTCGAAATGCTCCAAATCAAGAAATTCTCGGATCAAAAGATAGCCCTCGACAAACTCAACACTTTTTGTAAAGGCTCAAAGGTAGAAGATCACTCTAACTAGATCAAATCTAAGAGAGAATGTGAGGTTTTAGAGAGAGGAGCTCTCCAATGGAGGTTTTGAAAAAGTAAGAGAGAGAAAGGAAATGAAAAAGTGATCCAAAAAGTCGAATCCTGAAGTGATATACCAGTCGCCCCGCTCGAGCGTGGAAACCCTCGCTCGAGCATCAGACACAGACTCACGCTCGAGCGTCAAAAGCGCCGCTCGAGCGTCGATTGCACACCTGCAGAAGTTTTGCAGACATAGTCCCCGCTCGAGCGTCAAACTCCCCGCTCAAGCGGAGGAACAAAAACAAAGGGTTACGCTCGAGCGTACAAAGACCTGCAGACAAAAGTACTGGGAGATGGAAATTTACGCTCGAGCGTCAAAACGCCGCTCGAGCGGAGAAACAACAATAAGGGCCCGCTCGAGCGTGAAGGCCAAAATCTAGACATCAACTTTTGGTTTCAAAGCACAACCAACCTAATTCAAACCTGCCCAACACAACCCAAGAGTAAAGGATGGAAATGAGAATGAGACAACAACACAACCACGGAACCTAGTCCGGAATACAATAAACAAAGGAAGGGAAAACCGGGATCACTATAACCTTCCCCCCTTAAAGAATTTCGTCCTCGAAATTAAGTACAAGTTCTCTAAACAAGTTTTTTTCAATTCTCAACAAGAACACAATTCATTACCCAACAACTTGACCCATTACCGGTCATTCCATCTCTATTCAAGAGGCATAAGATAATATATACTCAATATGCATTATTAGCATGTTTTTCCTTGAAATTTACCAATTTCAACATATAGTTCACAATTCTATATCATATTCAATATTCATGATATATTTCCATTTCTATAATACATTCAACATATGCAATGTTACACTAAATTTCCATTTTAAGGCAAGTTTCAAAATACTTCCATAAATCAAAACATATACAATGTTTTACAACTCAAGACATATATAATGCTCTTAAAGTTCATCAATATTACAAAATCCCAATACATGGCTAAACATATACAAACAAGTCCGAATATTTCTCACGAACATCCACCTCACGTTCCCAAGTGGCTTCTTCCACTTCGTGATGTTTCCACAAAACTTTCACCAAGGGAATGCTCTTGCCTCACAAGACTTGATCTCGCCTATCCAAGACCCGAACCGGTCTCTCCTCATACGAGATATCCTCGTCAATCTCCAAATCGGTCCAATCCAGCACATGGGACGGATCCATCTCATACTTCCGAAGCATACTAATATGAAACACGTCATGCACTCCGGACAACTGCGGCGGTAAAGCTAAACGGTACGCAACCTCCCCAATCCTCTCAATGATCTCAAAGGGACCAATAAACCGAGGGGATAACTTCACACTCTTCCCAAACCTCATCAAACCCCGCCTAGGTGATATTTTTAGAAAAACATTATCACTCGTCTCAAATGCCAAAGGCCTCCTCCTACGGTCGGCATAACTCTTTTGGCGACTCTGGGCTGTAACAAGCCTCCTATGGATAAGCTCAACTTTTTTCGTCGTCTTCCTCACCAACTCTGGACCCAACAAAGGTGCATCACCCACCTCGGCCCAACAAACCGGAGACCTACACGGTCGGCCATACAAGGCCTTAAACGGTGCCATACCGATACTAGACTGAAAACTGTTGTTGTAAGCAAACTTCACTAAGAGCAAGTGCCTCTCCCACGTCCCACTAAAGTCAAGGACACAACCTCGAAGCATATCCTCAAGGATCTAAATAGTACGCTCGGACTGCCCGTCAATCTAAGGATGATAAGCCGTGCTAAAGGTCAATCTAGTGCCCAAGGCACTCTACAAACTCTGCCACAACCTAGCTGTAAAACGAGAATCTCTATCTGAGACGATCGTCACTGGGACCCCGTGCAACCTCACTATGTCCCGAATATATAAGTCGGCAAGATGATCTACCGAATCTCTCACGCGCATAGGGATAAAGTGCGCCGACTTAGTCAACCGGTCTATAACCACCCAAATAGCATCACTACCCCGCTGAGTCCTCGGAAGACCTACGACGAAGTCCATCGTGACATGGTCTCACTTCCACTCGGCAATAGGCAACGGTTGTAACAAACCCACTGGCCTCTGATGCTCGGCTTTCACTTGCTGACAAGTAAAGCACTTCGACACGAAGACTACCACATCTCTCTTCATGCCCCTCCACCAAAATTGGCGCCCCAAATCATGATACATCTTGGTGCCTCCCGGATGCACCGCAAGGCGTGAATGGTGAAACTCTCGGAGTACCTCTTCTCGGCAAGACTCCGATACAAACAAACGGTCTCGGTATCTCACACTCAGGTCGGGATACACAGACAAACCCTTCTCAGCCTTCCCACTGGAGATCTTCTCTCGGAGGGATTCTACCTCAAGGTCACCTCCCTGTGCCTCCAACACTCGAGTCACAAGTGTAGGCTGCGCAACAACAGAAAACAAGGCCGCAACCTCAACAGATTCACCCAAAAGCAAGTCAAACTCGCCCAGTGCGCCCAACATTTCCCACTCCCAGATGGCTATACAAGTAACATCACTAATGGATTTCCTACTAAGGGCATCGGCCACAACATTGGCCTTTCCCGGGTAATAGTGCAATTCGAAATCGTAGTCCTCAATGAACTCCATCCACCTTCTCTGCCTCAAATTTAAGTCTCTCTGTGTAAACAGATACTTCAAACTCTTATGGTCCGAGAACACCTCGAACCTCTCACCATAAAGGTAGTACCTCCAAATCTTCAAGGCAAAAATCACTGCTGCTAATTCTAGGCCATGTGTAGGGTAATTCCTCTCGTGTATTTTCAACTGACGTGAGCCATAGGCTACCACTTTCCCTTCCTGTATCAACACACAATCCAAACCCTCTCGTGAGGCATCACAATAAACCGCATAACCCAAACCTCTTTCCGGAATAATCAAAACCGAAGCGGTGATCAATCTAACCTTCAACTCTTGGAACAACTTTTCACAAGTCTCACTCCATACAAACTTGACCCCTTTCCGTGTCAATCTAGTCAAAGGCGAAGCTAACCTGGAGAAATCTTTCACAAACCGACGGTAATACCCTGCTAATCCCAGAAAACTGCGGATCTCAAAAACACTCCTAGACTGTGCCCAATCCTGCACTGCCTCTATCTTGGATGTATCAACAGACACTCCTTCCCCGGATACCACATGGCCTAAGAACTTGACCTCTCCTAGCCAGAATTCACACTTCCCAAACTTGGCATACAGCCTATGGGCTCTAAGCAACTCAAGCACCACTCTCAAGTGTTCCTCGTGCTCCTCCTCCGAAGGCGAATAAATCAAGATATCGTCCACGAAAACGACCACAAAATGATCTAAGAATTCCCGGAATATCCGGTTCATCAAGTCCATAAATACTGCCGGTGCATTGGTGAGCCCAAATGGCATCACCAGGAACTCATAATGGCCATACCGCATACGGAATGCCGTCTTCGAAATATCCTCATACCTGACCCTCAACTGATGGTAACTTAATCTCAAGTCTATCTTAGAGAAACAACGGGAACCCTTCAACTGGTCAAACAAATCATCTATATGGGGCATAGGGTACTTATTCTTGACCGTAGCCCGATTCAACTTCCGGTAATCGATACACAATCTCAAGACACCATCTTTCTTTTTAGCAAAGAGGGCCGGTGCTCCCTACGGCGAAACACTAGGGTGGACAAAACCCTTATCCAGCAACTCCTGGAGTTGAATCTTCAATTCACTCAACTCGGCTGGGGCAAAACGGTAAGGTGCCATAGAAATCGGCGCTGTGCCAGGCACTAAATCAATGGAGAACTCTATCTCTCGATAAGGTGGCAAACTAACAAGGTCCTCGGGAAAGACGTCCAAGTACTCACAAATCACTCTCGGCAACTCAACCCCGGTCTCATCACACTCACTACTCATAAGGCTAGCGAGAAGACCACTAAGTTCACTCTGCCCTCGCTGATCACACACCGGTGGCAACACATTACCAACTCGATCCCCCCAAGAAATGGAAACAATCCCCGCTCAAGGTACAAACAGTGACCTTCTGGCGGTAACAATCGATAACAGCCCGATATGACGATAACCAGTCCATACCCAAAATCACATCAAAACCCGACATAGCCATAACTACAAATGAAAATGGAAGTCGGCGATCAGCTACCTCTATATCACAACCTCTACACTCTTGTTTCAAAATCAACTCACCCCCAAGAGGTGATACAACACAAATAGGAGATGCTAACTGCGCCAACTCCAAACCCAAAACATATACAAATGCAGCAGATATAAAAGAATAAGATGCACCCGTATCAATCAACACACTGGCAACCGAGTTGTAAAACAAAAAGGTACCTCTCACAACGGATGGAGCCGGTACAAGATCCTATGCGGTAACAGCATACACGCGCCCTGTAGGCCCCTGATCTACCTACTCACCTCTAGGAGCAAAAGACTGCTGCACAGACTGAGACGACGAAGCTCCATGATTGGCCCTCGAGACCTGAACTGACTGAACTGGCTGAAAACTCTACCTCTGCTCAGATGCACCAGATGTGCCACTCAACTGCGGGCAAAACCTCTTCAGGTGCCCCGCCTAACCACACTGGTAACAAGAGAGCGGTTGGCCTCTGCCCTGACTCTGGCTCTGAGGTCGAGCCGAAGATGAAGCTGCTCTCTGCCCTCCGCCCTTCTACGGGCAAGCTGGAGACTTGTGGCCCAGCTGACCACATTTGTAACAAGTCACGTCACCCTGACTGCCTCTTCCAGGGCCTGCACTCGGCATTGGAAAGGTCAACCTAACATAACCACCCTGAGACTGCTGAGGGTTAGAACCCTTCTATCTTCTGCCATCACCCTGGCCATCCTGACTCCTCTTGGAGCCTCTCTGCCTCTCATCCTCCTCCTACATCATAGTCTCCATATGGGCTGCCGCATCCACAAGGCGCCCAAAGTCCCGGGTCATAGAACCCCCAACTCTCATTTTGAGGTCGTGCCTCATCTTCTTCTCAAACTCCAGACAACGGCGTTCTTCAGACGCCACAAGCTCAGGTGCAAACCTGGACAAAAAAATAAAAGCGGCCTCAAACTCAGCCACAGACAAACTCAGCTGCTTACGCTGGCAAAACTGGTCCCTCAGCTTCTCTCTCGTAGATGGAGACAAGAACTTCTCCTGAAAAGCATCCACAAAAGCCTCCCATGTACCACCAATACGACCCCTCATGAATTTCCACCACTGACCCGCATCTCCCTTAAGCTGGAAAGATACCAAGGTCACCTTCAAAGCCCCGTCTTCGATGCCTAGAATCTCAAACGTCTTCGTCATTTGTTCCAACCACTCATCCGCCTTAAGTGGCTCCTGCGGATCCCCAACAAACTCATCCGGATTTGACTAGAAGAACTCCCTCTTCAGAAAGGAAGGCCCTGCATCAATAACCTGGGCCTGAACCGGATTCTCAGCTCTGAGAATGCCCATGGACTCCCTCAAAGCCCCTGCTATCTCGCGGGCTAGGATACCCATAGCCTGCTGACCTGCTGGCTCGGCCACATTGGCTCGACCAACCCCCTCCTGCTGCGCCGGAATATCATCCGGTAAAGGCATCTCCTGCCTACCACGCCTACCACATCTACCTCCACGTCCTCGTACTCATCCTGATATCCTAATGAAGGTAACGAAGAACATTAGCACATTCATAAATGTGCCAAAGCTAAAACACTCGCGTCCTAATGCATGGACAATTGTAATTCACTCCACGTAAGCACATAATCACATAAGCACTTACGAATTTCATTTCCGGATAATGATAGTTCTGAGGCGTTACTAGAGTTCCGGTTAGAAACAGCATTGATCAAGTGCTTGTCTAACAAGACTCACAGAAACCCAAGGATCCAATCAACATCCTAGAAACTAAATCCCATACCCATATAGTCATATAAGCATGTTATCAAATAGGCACATAACATTACACATAAGTCTCTAATAAGCGAGACAAATCCATTGTGATACTAATCACTTCCCACGTACCCAAAGTATTCAAACCCGGTACACTCTGATACCAAGTTGTAACGCCCTCAAAATAAACCCATAAACAGACATTCATGATACAAGAAAGATATATCATTTTTCATAAATCAGAGTATTCTTACAGAATATATTACATGTTGACAACAAAAGTAAATGCCCTATGGGCGTACAACTTTCCAAGCCAGCACTTGGTTACAAAAAGAAAAAGAAAAAGAGAGAGTACTAACTCTACACAAAATAAGCCCTAGGCTTGATGTACATGTAATACACAAAAATAAACAAAAGAGTCTTCAGCTCCTACAACCATCCAAGCTATGACCTTGGAGGCGGCATGCTACCTGAACCTGAAAATGATGTCCCATATAGGGTGAGCCAACGCCCAGTAGAGATATGCTAAACATAATATGAGCAATAACTAAAACATTAGCATTTGATAAATGTTTAACTCACATCAATCGATTCATAACCCATTTCAGTTACATGACAAATATGTCCATGTTTCATTTCATTTTCCATTTCATAACCCTGGCTCAGAACCTGGCCATATACTTTAAATGAGATTATATCTCATATCAATAACACTTCCAATTTAATTGAGATAACAACTCAAATTAACATTTCATACTTCATATTAGATACACATAATTGCTGCATCAGTCTCAACAAAACACTTCTGTACTTCGTATATGATACACAGATTTGCTGTATCAATACTACAATAGATACATTTATTTGCTGTATCGATGGAGTCCATCCCCTATCTCCTCCCACATAACATCCGGTTTAGGAGTCCATCCCCTATCTTTCCCTAAATCGTGGAGTACATCCCCTATCTTCTCCCACACAACACAACGTATATAAACACATATCATATACGTAATCAATCAATACACAAATTCGATATATTATACCAATTGTCATATTCGATGACATATTCAATTGATTAGTTCCAGTTTGCCTAATCATCATTCATTATCTACAACAATCAAGACTATCCTCCACTGATAGCCCAAAGCAGTTATTTCTAAACAGATAATAAATGCATCAACTGATAAAGTTATCAATATTTTCAAGGGTAAGTGATTAATAAATCTAACTCCACCATTCCATCTCATAATGAGCCAATTTCATTATATTCAACTCAATTTCATATTCTCATAACAAATGTCATTAATTACATAAATGACCCCATTTTTTCAATATTGACCCAAAGGTCCAAATATCAACAACTAACATCAATAACCTCCTTTTTAGACCCAAAACAATTATATATGAGCCAAAAGAATAAAACCCCTCTTTTGAAAATAACACATTTCAAACCCTAACCTTCCAAATCAACCCATCTGTACAAATAACTCAATATCTATGTTAAAGCACATAAGAATGAGTAGGAATCCCTACCTCAAATTCGAAGCCCAAAGGTAGGAGATGAAGAAATTCGAAATGCTCCAAATCAAGAAATTCTCGGATCAAAAGATAGCCCTCGACAAACTCAACACTTTTTGTAAAGGCTCAAGGGTAGGAGATCACTCTAACTAGATCAAATCTAAGAAAGAATGTGAGGTTTTAGAGAGAGGAGCTCTCCAATGGAGGTTTTGAAAAAGTAAGAGAGAGAAAGGAAATGAAAAAGTGAGCCAAAAAGTCGAATCCCGAAGTGATATACCAGTCGCCCCGCTCGAGCGTCAGACACAGACTCACGCTCGAGCGTCAAAAGCGCCGCTCGAGCGTCGATTGCACACCTGCAGAAGTTTTGCAGACATGGTCCCCGCTTGAGCGTCAAACTCCCCGCTCAAGCGAAGGAACAAAAACAAAGGGTCACGCTCGAGCGTCAAAACTCCCGCTCGAGCGTACAAAGACCTACAGACAAAAGTACTGGAAGATGGAAA
Organism: Camellia japonica; assembly: GCA_030407325.1. Classification (NCBI taxonomy): domain Eukaryota; kingdom Viridiplantae; phylum Streptophyta; class Magnoliopsida; order Ericales; family Theaceae; genus Camellia; species Camellia japonica. The sequence continues at coordinate 107,948,923 of JAPPVO010000029.1, read as the reverse complement.
TTTATGCTCGAGCGTCAAAACGCCCGCTCGAGCGGAGAAATAACAACAACAGCCCGCTCGAGCGTCAAAAGTCCCGCTCGAGCGTGAAGGCCAAAATCTGGGCATCAACTTTTGGTTTCAAAGCACAACCAACCTGATTCAAACCTGCCCAACACAACCCAAGACTCAAATAACAAGAGTAAAGGATGGAAATGAGAATGAGACAACAACACAACCACGGAGCCTAGTCCGGAATACAATAAACAAAGGAAGGGAAAACCGGGATCGCTATAAATAATATACGAAATAAATCTTACAAAATGAACTGTTTAGATAATCGAAACGGGATCAGTAGTAATCCTCCCGAGTCACTCAAATTTTCTCAAGTTTAGATTTGAATTTAAGATAAACTCAACCTAATTACCTGTGTCATTAGAAGATATACTTAAGTTGCAGTTATTCAGTGTCGTTGGTGGCATTAACTTGAATGGGAATGGCTTATCTTCATACTACTATCCTCCATACTTTTTCATATTTCATTTTGTGAGTCCTATTATATGTTTACAATAATGATCTGAACCATTTATTTTGTAAATCTTACGATGTAGACCATCTGTGCAAAGAATCAACTTCATCAAATTTCGATGAATAGATAAACAAATTGCATTTGGTTTTATAAAATTGGAAGTTTAAGTTTAAACTCATAACTATCGTCCATTTTAAGAAATTAAATGTAATTTTTCATGTATTTAGTGATATCCAATGAAACTAATTTTATGGGTGAATTACACTAACGGTCCCTATAGTTTGAGGCTTGAGTCACTTTGGTCACTGACTTTTCAATTGTGGCACAGTTGACCCTAAATTTTGAATCTTGTTACAAATAAAGACAATTGAAAAATTATTGCTTAATTTCAAGGACAAAATCGTCAATTTGTAAAATATAAACTAATTTGGAAAAAATAAATGTCAAAAAATATTAATTTTTAAAATTATTTCTACCCACTAAAGATAAAATTAATAAATCTTTTATACATTCGTTTTGTAAGTACCACCACGGGAGTCGCACGCCTTGGGGGACTTAAATAACCATTGGCCTCTGTTTGACCACTTTGTGGTCCTCTGTTTTGTCATGGATCCACTAACCTCTGTTTTGTGCGGACCAAAGTACTGTGCGGAACTAAGTGCTACACTATTGTGGGAGCCACCTCTAGAATCCGTACGAGCCACCTCTTGAATTCGTACCTCTGTTCTGTGCGGAGCAAAGTGCTGTACGGAGCTACGTGCTACACTATTGTGGGAACCACCTCTAGAATCTGTACGAGCCACCTTTTGAATCCGTACCTCTGTTATGATTGTCACTTCTGTGACCTCTATTCTGTTCTGTTCGGTATCGTGGTTATGGTTATTTATTAACATAATTTCTGTATTTCAGTTCTGCTACTTAAATGATTTCTGCTACACAAATTATTTGTTTATGTAAATGTTTTGGCCTAACTAACTATCCATGGTTATTTCGTGTCCCTTATACTCTTTGTATAATATTTCTCACTCTGTCATGTGCTTATAGTTGTTTACCAATTTTCAGGAAATAGCTTTTGGAGAGTCTTAGATGTGGGGCTGCGGAATAGATACACACAGCATTTTGATGATGTTTCTCTATGTAAATAACGACCTTTTTGGTCAATATATTTTGTAATAAAAATAGAAGCTCCGATGATTATTTTGGTACCCTTATTTAAATATTTCTTCCGCTTGCGTTTATTGATTTGTTTATGAATTGGCCGGAGGTAACCTCAGTTACTGGCCATCACGATGCTTAATCCTTGGATACGGGGAGCGGGTCATGACAAATGGTATCAGAGCAATGGTTTATAAAAAAATAAATAAATAAATAAATAAAAAAAATCATCATTGGAACATAGGACACATGCACATTTAAGAAATAGGATAGCGGGTAACTGGTACCGAATTATTATATTTTATTCGTCAATTTAATTATATTATAATTTTATATGATTATATACATATAATAATTTTTTTTTTTTAGTATGCCTAATTTGTGAAGGATATTAGATATAATTTATATTTGTTATAGTAAAAGAAGGACAAGAAAAAAGGATGTCGGGCTCAAGCACTCACTAAAATTATAATAAAATTATATATATATATATATATATAATTTTCAGTTCAGTATTGAAAAAAAAAATTATTTATTTTGATGTTTTTTTTTTAAAAAAAAAAGTGGGTTCAAATTTTAAAGATACTAATTTTGAAACAATTTCCCATCAATGAAAAGTTCATCTCAAAATTTTCAATTCTTGCATATAATTCTGTCATTGTGTTCTTATTTATTTTTATCGTAAATAAAACGAGTGCAATTTTTTTTTAAATCAACCATTATTTTTCATTTTAGCCCAAACCAATTTTTGACAACTAGACTGTGCGTTGTTTTTGGTAAAGTTTTTTTTTGAGATACTATTTTCTATCAGATTAATCATCTATTATATATATTTATCAGAGTGCGTAGCGGATAGCGTACACATATGACAAATTTCGAGGACGAAATTTTAAAAAGAGGGAAGATTGTAACAACCCAGATTTTTAATTATTCTGTAAAATTTATACTAATATTATTTAATCTCAGTTCGGAAAATATATAATTTATTATATATTATTATGTGTAATTTTGTAAAATAATATAATTATTAAAAGTTTAAGGGTCAAAATATAAATAATAATATAGATAATATAAATAATAATAATAATAATGGGTGTGGTACTAAAATAAATAATTAATTTTCTATTAGTATATGATAATGTGTAATTTTAAATAAAAATTATTTTATTTATATAATTATATTAAAATATTGAGTCAATAGGTAATTATCTGAAATATTTATTAAACGATGAGATTGAATTTATATATATTAATAGCAAATCTGAAGAGAGTTACGTGGATGGATTCGGTTAGACACGTGGTCACAAATGAGTGGCTTGCCTTCCTATAAATAAGAGGAGATTAGGATAAGTGAGGAAAAGAAAGAAACGAGAGAAGAAAAGAGAAAGAAAAGAAGGAAAGAAAAGAGAGGAGAGGAAGGAAAGAGTAGTGGAAGGTAAAAGGGTTTTTGATAGTGGAAAGAAAGAGTAAGATATTAAAGTTAAGGTGAGTTATATTATATCTTGAGTCATCAAAATGTATTTTACTTATGTTTTGACTTATCAAAATCTGTTTTACATAAGTTATGTTTTATTAATATATTAATAAAAGTTATGTTTTATAAATATTTCAGTTACGTAGTTTTATTTCTGAACCCTATTTGCTTAAAAGGAAACCCATTGATATGTTTGTTTATATTTTAAAGAATATTTGGTTATGACCTTATATACAATTATGTTTTGTAAGTACCACTACGGGAGTCCCATGCCTTAGGGGACTTAAATAACCATTGGTCTCTGTTTGGTTACTTTGTGGCCCTCTGATCCATTGACCACTGTTTTGTGCGGACCAAAGTGCTGTGCGGAGCTAAGTGCTACACTATTGTGGGAGTCACCTCTAGAATCCGTACGAGCCACCTCTTGAATCCGTACCTCTGTTTTGTGCGAACCAAAGTGCTGTGCGGAGCTAAGTGCTACACTATTGTGGGAGCCACCTCTAGAATCCGTACGAGCCACCTCTTGAATCCGTACCTCTGTTTTGTGCGGACCAAAGTGTTGTGCAGAACTAAGTGCTACACTATTGTGGGAGCCACCTCTAGAATCCGTACGAGCCACCTCTTGAATCCGTACCTCTGTTCTAATTGTCACTTCTGTGACCTCTGTTCTGTTCTGTACCGTGATTATGGTTATTTACTTACATAATTTCTGTATTTCAGTTCTGCTATTTAAATGTTTTGGCCTAACTAACTATCCATGGTTATTTCGTATCCCTTATACTCTTGGTATAATATTTCTCACTCTGCCATATGCTTATAGTTGTTTACCAATTTTCAGGAAATAGCTTTTGAAAAGTCTTAGATGCGGGGCTGTGGAATAGACACACACAGCATTTTGATGATGTTTCTCTATGTAAATAACGACCTTTTTGGTCAATATATTTTGTAATAAAAATAGAAGTTCCGATGATTATTTTGGTACCCTTATTTAAATATTTCTTCCGCTTGCGTTTATTGATTTGTTTATGAATTGGCTGGAGGTAACCTTAGTTACTGGCCATCACGATGCTTAACCTTTGGGTACGGGGAGCAGGTCGTGACAAAATCAATCCATTAAATCAAAAAATTCAAATTCAAAATATTTCATATATTAAATATATCGATTACACATTAAAATCATAATACCCACCCATTACATGATCATCATCCAAACACATAATAAAAATTAATTTGGTAAAAAAAATAAATAAATAAATGTTTAAAAGATTTATTAATTTTACATTATTTTATCTTTGGTGGATGGAAATAATTTTTAAAAATTAAAAATATTTTTTGACATTTATTTTTATCAAATTAGTTTATATTTTATCCAATTGATGATTTTGCCCTTGAAATTAAGTGCTGGTTTGGGGTGTCCTAAAAAAGTGCACTTTTTGTCTTTTTGGACTAAAAAAGTTGAGAAAAAAATATGGAGGTTTGGGTTAACTTTTTGACTTTTTATGAAAAAATGTATATTAAAAAATTGTATAAAAAAAGTGTGTAGGAGATGATTAGAAAGGGGTGGGCCCCAACCGTGCAACCTGCAGGAGTGAATTGGAGTTGGAAATTATTGGCTAATTTTTGTACAAAGCACTGGACGGTTTTGTTTGGCCCGTGAGGGTCATCACGGGTCCCATTTTAATAATATGAACCATTTAATGTGTGTAACTCGTCGAACACCATGTACCTATAAAAAATCACGTTAATCGGATATCGATAGCTATCTGATCAGATTTATTTATTTTTCAATCATTAATTATAACACCATCCATTTGTTATACATAACTGATTTGATCATATAGTTATCGATATCCAATCAATGTGATTTTTTGCAGACATATAGTACTCGACGATTTCTACACATTGGACGGTTCAGATTATCAAAACGGGACCCGTGATGGCCCCCATGGGACGAACAACGGTGTGTGTAAAAATCACACCCAATCATTTCTTTTTTCTCCACTGCCGCACACAGCAGCTGCACACACATCAATTCGGTGTGTACTTTTTTTGAAGAAAATTGATTTTTTAATTTTTTTTTGGTGAATAGTGATATCTTTTTGGATTTTGGAATAACTTTTTGGCTTTTTGGCTTATTTAGGCTAAGCCAAACCAGCCCTAAGCAATTGTATCTTCAATTGTCCTTATTTGGAATAAGATTCAAAATTCATGATCAAATGTGTCACAATTGAAAAGTTAGGGATCAAAGTGACACGAGTCCTAAACTATAAGGACTGTTATTGTAATTTGCCTATTTTTTTTATATAATTCATCTTTATTATTGAATTTACAATATGAACGGTTTGGATTATCATTTTAAGTTTAGAGTAAGACTCAAAAAATGAAATATAAAGTATGAAAAATAACAGTATAGAGAAAAGTCATTCTCATCTTAAATAATTTTCACATTACGACAATGGACATTTAATAATGACAAAAAAAAAAAAATATGATTGGTTATGAAAATAAAGTTCAACAACAAAATTGGTGGAAGATGCAGATATGGTAACCTAAACTCAACAATTCACCAGAAAGATGGGTATAACTTTAACTAACAATGACTTGTTCTTTCATACATATTGTTTTAATTTTTTTTGACGCTGAAGAGGTCTGAGCTTGTAAATTTGTTACTTTGTACATAAAAAATTAAAATAAAATAAAATAAATATGAAATGTGGTTAAAAAAGATAAATTTATAATAGAGTCCACATTTTGACGAGAGTGAATTGTTTGAAGTTTCAAATAATGGAATGCACATTACACATGAACCTTTATATGCAATTTCCATTTAGATTAATAATGTGCCATAGCTAAAGCACCAAAAAAAGAAAAGAAAAAAAGAAGTGGTCTTATGGTCAAGATAACCCCTATTGTTTTTAGGAAAAATTACTGCTCAGTGGCAAATTGAAAATTTTATTACATATTTATGAAAGAAATTATAATTATAATTATTAATATTTATAAATTTTACTATCTATTTGTAATTATTTTTTAAATTATACACTGATATGAAATTTCTCCTCATTCTTATGTGAATTGCTTAATCGTGTCTTTCGCGTGATATCGTAAAGGAACCTTAATTTGGGAGAATTTTATCATAAATTCTTGTCTTTTTTAAGAAAAAGGAAAGGGAATGGTACTATATTTTTAAATAATAAGAGTTAAACAGCCACATTATTTTTGCAAAACTTTTTAGATGCAAATTATTGTGTAGCATTGCTTTTTAATAATCGAGGCAAATTGTTTTCAGTCCACAAAATAGATTGGACCGTACTATTTGGATTTTGTAGGGCCTATCACGGGTATCACTTCAATGATTTAAATTGTTAATTTTTTTAGACCACAATATATAAATCATTCATAAAAAAAAAATAAAGTCAGTCCGATAACGGTAACCACATTAGTTTATTACATTTGTCCTCTAAAAAATAAATAATCTAGTTTTTAAATAATATTTGTCATTTATTTATTTGTAAATAAATGTTTTGGCAAATAACAGTTTAGTTGAGAATAAGATAGGGTAAACTACCAATAGGTCCTACTTTGGAGACTTATTACCCAATAGGTCCTCCTTTGGAGACTTATTACCCATTAAGTCCTATTTGATAAATTTATTAAGTGATAAAGATAAATTTATCAGTCTTTTATTTTTATGAATAAATTTATAGTGATAAATTTATCAGTCTCTTTGTTTTTATGAATAAATTTTTAGTGATAAATTTATCACTCTCTTATTTTTATAGTGTTAAATTTATTAGTTAGGACCTGTAGGTAAATAAGTCTAGTTAATAGGACTAATTGGTAAGTACCCCAATAAGATACTTGATCCAATGGTCTAAGTTGGCCACTACTAAAGTGACCTCTCATAGAAAGGTATTTGTTCGATCAGCAGAAATCCAACGATCAATAGAGGATACGAGTTGGTCACTATCTTTGACAGGAAACCAATCGTTTTATCAATAGAAATCCAACGATCAATAGCAATTGCAACTTGACCACTATCAAAGCGACCCCTGACAAAAGGGTTAACCGTCCGATCAAAAGATTAGATGTATCTAAATTTTTTTAAAAAAATAATTAAAATATTAAAAAAATTACTAAAAATAAATAAAAATCCAAACAAAAAATGTACACAGATTGATTACCTTCATCTAAGAATAATTTTTAAAAAATTAAACTAAACAAAAAAGTGGTTTGGGTTACCTTCAAAGAAGGATAACGAGGAAGGGAAGTAGCTATGCAATGCGTTTGCATTGTAATAATACATAATATTGTGTTTGTACCATTTAATTTAACTTTCACTGTGGATTATGCTTTTGCTTTCCTTTTTCTCCCTGTCCACTAATACATATTTGTTCATAATGTGAGATTTATTCTAGAGTGAGGGAAAATTCAACCAACCATAGTCGCCACCGCAAACACCTTTCCCATCGTTTTTTCCTCTTCAACCGAGAAGACACCATTTCATACAACTTCACGAAAACTCTAAAGAACTAAACTTTAGAGTATCTAAATGCGATTTTTGTACCCTTTCTCCTCTTCAATAATTGTTTAAAAAATAGTAGTGATGATTTTATTGCATCTTTATCAACTAATGCTAATTGATTAATGCTTAAATAAACTTAACATATTTTAGTGTCAGAAAATGGATGGAGCACTTAAAATATGAGGTAAATTACACTGATTTTTCTTGAAATTTGAATAAAATAGAGTAAACTTTATAAATTTGACATATTTATATTGGATGGTCTTAATGTTTTAATTCATTTAACACTTAATTTATTTTTCATCAGAAATTTGTTGGTCATATAAATAAATAAAAAATGATATTGTTATCTTTTTTAATATTAAAAGTATATATTTTACTTTGTGTATCTTTATGTTTTCATACCATCTGTGTTAGTTTTGGTCTCTTTAACCTTAAGTTAGTGTAATTATGTCAAAATTATAGGATTTGTTGTATTTTCTTCAAATATAAAAGTGGTTAGTGTAATTTATACCATAAATATCATAATTAATTCATTTTCAATCATCCAATCTAAAAAATAAAATCACTTTCAATCATAATTAAAATTAAAATAAAAATTACAACGGGTCATGATCAAACACCACTTAAGGCGTAACCAAAGACATTTTTGGTAATATTCAAAATAATAATCACAAAAAAAAAAAAAAAATCACTTTCAATCATAATTAACTAAAAAAAATGACAACGGGTCATGACCAAACACCACTTGAGACGTAACTAAAGACATTTTCGATAATAATCAAAATAATAATCACAAACCAAGGATCATAGCCAAAAATGACTTGAAGCAAAATCAAAGATTTTTTTAGTCATAACCAAAAGGATAAAATACATTTATGGTCCTTAAAATTTGTGTTTTTGGTTATTTTGGTTTTTCAAGTTTCAATTTTATCAATTTCATCCTTTAAGTTTTCAATTTGACTCAATGTGGTGCAATTTCAATCGGATCGTCTAAATTATTAATGGAATGGTAATAAAATAAACATGGTCCTTAAAGTATGTTTCTTTGTCACTTTGGTCCCTAAATATTTTAATGTTATCAATTTAGTCCTGAAATATTGACAAAAAAAAATGAAACATAACGTTATAATATTGAAGGACGAAATTAACAAAATTGATACTTTAGGGACTAAAATAACACAAAACATATATTTGAAGGACCGTGTGTGTATTTTGTTACCATTCCATTAATGATTTAAACAACTATTCAGAATTGGACTAATTTAACTCAAATTGACAACTTTGAAAATTAAAATAACAAAATTAAAATTTGAGTGACTAAAATCACAAATAATGCACATGTTAAGAACTAAAATTGTCTTTTATCCTAACTAAAATAAAAATCATAAGAGATTATAACCAATCACAACTATCTCCATAATGAGTCATAACTAAATATCACAAATATTTTAAGTAGACACGTATACGCCAAAAAAAAAAAATATTATAGAATTTTTCATTTTAATAATACCCTACAAAAAAAGGTAAATTACAAATATATTTATTGAGATTTCTTAAAATACGATTTTCTTGGCGTGATTTTAAAAATTACATCCTGCTCATTGAAAATTTTAATTTCATAACAAATGGCTCCTTTTCTCAATAAATCATTAAGTCAATTAATATTTTTTTATAAAGTTAGAATTTATTAATAATTTAAGTAATTTTATTATTATGTATGAGAGAAATGAAAAATTTTATTTTTTCAATTAGTTTTGTTAAATTAAAAATTATGATAATAGAATATTTATAATTTTTCAAATTATAAGAAATAATTTGTATTTTAAACAAATTTAAAAAGGTGTATTTGTAATTGGGTAAAGTACTAATAGGTCGTAATAGTTAGATTTAATTTCCATCAAATCTTATTAAAAATAAATTCTAGTAAAATCATCGCTAAAGATAACTTTTTTGTGACATTTTTTTGTATATGTCGTTAAAAATTGATAATTAGTGATTTTTTTGTCACATTTTTTTATAACTTGTCATTAAAACTTCCAATTAGTGACATTTTTCTATGACGAATTTTTTAAAAGTTTAAAATTAGTAATATTTTTTTGTGATAATTTTTTTAGACTGTCGCTAAAACTTATAATTGACATTTTTTGAGACAAAAATTTTAAATTGTCGTTGAAAATTAACTAGTGACTTTTTTAATAGTGTTTGATGAAAAACACCATTAATTTTACATGACCTATTGGACAATAAATCCACTTAAGACTTTGTAATTTACCCTGCTAAAAAATAAGAAAATATCTTCTTTAAAGCAACTCCAATGGCTTGTCATTGGAGCTGCTATTGCCATAATTTGGTAGATTCAGCAGAGCAGCATACTCCAATGACAAGATATAGCAGCTGTTATATTTGAGAAATGTCAAAATTTGATACAAGCTTTGGCAACTATTATTTATCTCAAATCATCAAGAAACACCTCCCTCCATCCTCCCAGCAAAACATCCATCCCTTCCAATCTCCCTGCGCCCACCATTTTTGTAGAAAAAACACAAAAATTGATGTGTTCGGACGTTAGCCGAACTTCTAATCACGCCAATTTCTATGTTAAAATGACAAATAAACTATTCGAACACCATTATTATTTTTCATTCATTTTCTATTATTTATTGTCATAATTGAATGACGACAATACTATTATAACATTTATATGGAGATGCTCTCAGCATGGAATTTGGTTTCGTGGCTAAAAATTTCCATGCCAAAAATTTCCTGTGTCGACAGGTTAGCTGACCTTAAAGACTCAAGTCCATGCCATGTATGATGTAGGACATGATGACGTATGCTTATGCATGTAAGAGGAGTGACGAATGGCTGAGGGGAAAAAAGAAGTTAGTCCAAAAGTCTATTTTTAGATTTTTTGGGTCGTCAGGTCTAAATTTAAATTTTTGAAAAAATTACATTTAAGTGAAAATTTTATAAAATAATTTCAATTTGATGGAAAAATTTATAACTTTACCTTTTAATGTTACAAAGTTTTTCTTTAATATGCAATTATTTTTTTCAAATTTCACCGAAATGATATTTTTCCTAAATTTTTTTGTGGTCGTAAAGATAGAAATGGTGTGAAAATTATATTATTTATATTTGTTCAATTGCCATCAATTTATCAACATGTCATTTATTTGTTAAAATGTAAATTATTTGTTTACGTGTCACTTATCTACTCATGTATTTATTTATGTGTTACTTATCTATTCACTTAAAATAAAATGTTACATCTAAATCATAATCATTTTACTTTTTACTCACAAAAGTTAAGAAAGCCAAAAAAGTCAACACAAATGAATTTTTTAGCCCTGAGCCAAAATAACCAAAAAATCAAAAAACTAACAGTTAATCCACTTCCAAATGAAACCTAATCTTCCTATTTGTCTAAATCATCACCATTGCCACCGTTGACAATTTTTTTGATAATTTTATCCAGTACCAACAAATTTTCAATAGTGGTTTGACGACTGTCTAACAGTGGTGGTTTTTGAGATTATAACTACACTAGGGTAAAAATGAAAAGAAAATTATTTCAAAATAATAATTTATCCTTATTAACATAACTTTTTACTATTATATTTTTACCAACAAAACAAATCAATCCTTAAATCTAATGCTATAAATATTGGTAAAAATAATTTTTCTTTATCAATTTAAAAGAAAAATAAATAAATAAATAAAACTAAGGTGCAAGTCCGAAGTATTGCTGCATTCTCAGAACTCATTTTTCTCCTTATGAGTTGAATATATTGGACGTCAAATCTTGGGTGCCACAGGAAAAAAATTGTAGTGGTAATTACATGCAAAGGAGAGAAAAAAATAATAATAAATGAGTAGAAAATCTATTTTAATTGTAATAGAAATACGAAGAAGAAAAATAATTACATAAAGGTAGAATCTATCCCATAAATTGACCATTCAGCAGTGTGCATAGATGAAAACTATAAAATAAGACCTAAATGTCTCACAAATGGGGGAAAGCTTTCTAAAAAATAAAAAAGAGAAAGAATGAAAAGACGAAGAGAAAAATAGAAAGAATGATTGACTTTGTGATAGTGACTTTTTGACTATTTTAAGTGATTCTCAAAAGTGTCTTTAAATTTATTGTTGACCAATCTATCATTCATCTTGTCTTCTCTATTGTCTCTCTTTCTCTTCTCTCTATAATTCTAGTTATCGACCACCACTGTCATGCCACCCTTAATTCCTCTTCCACCTTTCCTTCTCACTACCACCACTATTAACTCTAGTTACCGCAAAACTTGCTTAGTGCAAGTATTACATGTGCTCGATACAAGTGCAATATTTGCACAATGCAAGTATTAATTATGTGTTGTGCAACAACAATTGCGTGCAACCTCATGAAATTTGTACTTGCACTGGGCACACTTAACACATGTACACATTGTCTTTGTATCGAATACATTTAGCACTTTCACTACGTAATAGTAGGGGTAGAATGTGGGGTCATGAACAGAATACACTACAAGAAAATGCACCTATGGCGACTAAATTGGCGACTAAAAAAATTTTTAGTCGCTAAAAGTATACGTTTTGGCGACTAAAACAACATTAGTAGCCAAAAGTAAAACTTTTTGGCGACTAAAAAAATTTAGTAGCCAAAAGTATAGGTTTTGGCGACTAAAAATCAGTTTAGTCGCCAATTTTCGACTTTTGGCTACTAAAATATTTAGTAGCCGAATGGAAAATAAAAAAATGATTTTTTTCTCTTTGGCGACTAAACTTTGGTCGCCAAAAATGTCCTTTCAGCGACAAAAAAAAATTTTAGTCGCCGAATATTGACTTTTCGCTACTAAAATTTTTAGTAGCTGAATGGAAAATAAAAAAATTGTTTTTCCTCTTTGGCGACTAAAGTTTTAGTCGCCAAAAACTTACTTTTAGCGACAAAAAGAAATCTAGTCGCTGTATATTGATTTTTAGCTACTAAAATATTTAGTCGCCGAATGAAAAATAAAAAAATTATTTTTTCTCTTTGGCGACTAAAGTTTTAGTCGCCAAAAACTTACTTTTAGCGACAAAAAATTGTTTTAGTCGCCAAATCATTAATTTTTTTTTTATTATCTTTGGTAACCTATTCAGCGACAAAAATTTAGTCGCGGATCTGTTCAAAAATTTTCTAGGAATTATTTCAAATTGGCGCCTAAATTTTTGCCCAAATCTGTTACTTCTTCACACGCGGTTCTTTCTCTCTTGCTGTCCCTCTGTCTCTCTCTGTCACACAGAATTTGTAGGGTTTGTTTGAGTAATGGAGATTATCGATACTCAAAGCCTTTCGAACTTCTAAGGGCGTTTCGGGGGCAAAAATTCAAAACAGCCCCCGAACCTCTGTGTGGCCGAAACGAACTGTTTCCCCATGCCAAATATGACTTTTGACAATTGACGGAATGTTATTCGGACCTATAGGTTGGGATTTAGAAACGAATACACCCAAAACTTAGTCGAAAAATGGCGTTTCGGGGGCGAAAATTCAACACAGCCCCCGAACCTCCGTTTGGCCGACACGGGCAGCTTCCCCTTGCCAAATATGACTTGTCACAACTGACGGAATGTTATTCAGACCTATAGGTTAGGATTTAGAGACGAATACGTCCAAAACTTAATCGAAAAAGGGCGTTTCGGGGGCAAAAATTCAAAACAGCCCCCGAAGCTCTATTTGGCCGACACGGGTAGCTTCCCCATTACGAATAGGACTTGTGACAACTGACGGAATGTTTTAAACTTGCTAATTTTGTGAATGTACACACGTGTGTTATTATTTTTTATCACATGTTCTAATAACCTCTGTGAAATGGCACTGACATACATTAATCAGCATCGATGGTTTTATATCTAATCTAATTATTAAAGTGCCTTTTGCAAACAAATAATGATGAAGTTGGTAAGAAGAATACTTTCTATTCACATTGGGCTTTGATATTGGTTTAGCCACAGAATTTGGATACATGTTGCATACAAAGATTGTTACATTAGCTGTATGTTACTAATGAAAGATTTAGTAATGATTGTTTTGCATTTAACAATGTTCCGTCTAAAAAAGACTTTAGAAATACTGTACAATGACTGATAATTGATTCATCATGGAAGGTTGCTTCTCACTTATTTTTATTTGTCACTTGTTCCCAAATTCATTCATGAAGTTGGGCATTTTTGGGTCCAATTCTAATGTTTTTTTTGTTTTGTTTTTTGTAGATGACTTCGTTGCGTGGACTTGCAGAGATATTTTGGTGTATGGAGAAGAAATTGTACTTTTGTATAGAAGTAATATAATACTTTTACCGTCTCCAGCTTTTGTGCAGTTAACTATTCCTGATACAGAAAACTATTGGCAGCGAACAGATAATTATTGGCATGGTAGATAGATCACATTTTGATCATGCATCACCTTTTGTCGTGGTACAGATTACGATGGTAATTTGTACCATGCTAAATGGTCATTTCACATGGTATGGTAAATGTAATTTTTGTATATGGAGGGCTTTACTTTTTGTATGATTGTATATGTTGTATGAAATTATTATTTTAGTTTGGACAATAGTTCGTTTGTATGTACTTGGACAGTTATAGTAATTTATTTTTTGTATACGGATGCAGATTGTGGAATGATTGATAATTTATGTATCATTTTATTTATGTACGTATTACAGGTTGAATGGAATACAAACAGGTTATGGACACATTATATTATTAGCAATAAAACATAATATAATGTTTTTGCCGACTAAACATTTTGTAGCCAATGAAAAGGGAAAAGAAAAAAAAAAAGTAAACATTTGGCTACTAAAAGTTTTGTAGCTAAAAGAAACTCAACCATTTGGCTACTAAATTTTTGGTAGGCAAAAGAAAAACAATCATTTGGCTACTAAATGTTTTGTAGCCAAAAGAAAATAAAACCTTTGGCTACTAAAAGTTTTGTAGCCAAAAGAAAATTAAACATTTAGCGACTAAAATATTTGGTAGCTAAAAACCAAAGTTTCAGAATAAATATGACTTTTGGCGACTAAAAATTTAGTGGCCAAAAATATCGTAGTTTAGGCGACTAAATTTTTAGTAGCAAAAAATGTTGAAGTTTGCAAAAAAATATTGACTTTAGGCGACTAAAATTTTAGTAGCCAAAACACTAGTATTTACTTTTGGTGACTAAAAAATTTAGTAGCTAAAAATTTTTCGGCCATTAAATAATTGGCTTTCGGCGACAAAAAAATTAGTCGGCAAAAGTGTATTTATTTAATTAATTGTCAAACCTATTGGCGACTAGATATTTAGTCGCCAAATGTATACATTTGGCGACTAAATTCGGTTTAGTCGGCAATTATATTTCCCGACTACTCTTTGGCTACTAATTTTCAGACCAAAAATTTTAGTCGCTAAAGACTATAGGCAACTAAAATATGACTTTTGGCGACTAAAAATTTAGTCGCCAAAAGTGAAAATTCTTGTAGTGATAGGTGTTCACAGATCGGATTATTCTAGTATTAGATTAAACTAGGAACCAGACTCGTTCCTATAGTTCCAGAAAAATTAAAACCATAACCGAATCGATAAACCTATATAAAAACTGGTTTGATTAGGTTAGATTTTACAATCTAAAAAATTTTATATAATAATAAATATGATACATATATTCTATGTTAGTAATCAAACTAACAATAATGAATTTGGTTAAGTTGGTTAGAGTGTATCAATTTTACAATAAAGACTAGTGCTAAAATCTTATAAGAAACTTATATATTTTAATTTTTACATATAAAAATATAAAAAAACAATAATAAATAAATGTGTCATTGTTAGAACAAGAACAAAAACTAATAAAAATTAGACTAAAAAACTGGCAGTTTGGACTGGATTGGATCGATTTACCAATTCCATCAATTTTTTGAACACCTCTACTTTGTATCGACTACATTTACCACTTGCATCGCGTAACAGTAAGGGTAGAATGTAGGGTCCTGAACAGAAGGGGTATGGGGGTTAAATGGTTATAATGGTAAGTGTAGCGTCCCAAGTCTTAAATCCGATTTGAACTCACTTGTATGGATGTCCCGATACACTTTTGGACCATTGATTTGACGAATTGTATTTTTGTTGAGTTGGCGTTAATTCCTATTTAGCGTGTAACACTATTAATATTTCATTTCGGGTATAAGGATTAAAAACAGAGACTTAGAAACATCTTTGAACTTGAGCCTGCTTGGAATTTGGCTGCACAAGCGGCTGAGAAAGAGTGAAGCTTGAGCCAAGCACCGCTCAAGTGGTCAAGTGCACTGCACAAGCGGCGATGAGCTCCACATGAGTGGCCAAGTCTGAGGACCTTTCTGCTTGAGCTTCGTACGAGCGGACAAAGCTAAAAAGCTGCAACGTGGCAACCTCTCAGTCTAGCATTTTTTAATCCTTTTTTCTACTTTTGCAAAGATAGCTCCTCTCTCTCTCTCTCTCTCTCTCTCTCTCTCTTTTTCCACCATAACTACACATAAAGCTAGATTAGGTGTTCTAGAGTGGAAATCATTCAAAAGTTTGAGCATTAAAGTCGTAGATCACGACAAAGGCTTTGATTTGGTCAGAGTCAATATTCATTTCATCAACATTTCCATTTCTCCCTTTTCCTATTCTCCATTTGAGGTAGGGTTTCCTTTCATTACTTTAATATGGGTTTACAGATGTATGTGTGGTATTTTGATAGAGAACTTTAGATTTATTGATAGAGATTTTGGAAATGCATGATATGAGGTTAGGGTTTATGAATTGGTTGAGGTTTTCTTTATATTTTTATTATCAAATCCATTTTCTTTATATAAAATTGCATGAGGGTATCTAGAAATGAGAAAGCCTCAATGTTGTGAAAAATTCTAATTGGTGATGTTGCACAAAATGAGAAATTAATTGTGTTATGTTGAAATTAATGATACTAGTTGGAGAAAAATGATGTCTTATTGAAATTGAAGAGAAATGAATATAACTTGTGAAATTATATTATTGTTAGAGATAATAGTTTTGGGTATTGGTGGAGAATGTCATTGTTGCAAACATTGATCTAATAGGATGGCAAAAATCCTTATTCATTATACCATTGAATTGTTGAATTTATGAAAATGAAAACCCGTTGTAGAATTGAAGTGCATGGAGTACATTTTATGAGAACTGAACATTTGCATCGTTGCATCGATTACATTAAAATATCATGGTTTTTAATTGAATAATGAGGGTGAATCCGAATCATGTATAGTTGAGAATAAGATAATTTGGCTTGATAGTCCATGGTAAAAGACTAAAAATTTGTGCAGTATAGATGCCAAGGTCCTTCCGGTTAGAAGTCGGTAAATTTGGTGGTATTTAGGTGACACTTAGCAATAGTCACTAACAAAGTGTTGCTTCAGATAGCACACTAGATTAGGTGATACTTAGCGATGACCATTGGCAGATACGTGTATTTGAGAGGATTCATTGGGTCTTTAGTAATGATATTGGGAAATGTTAACTAAATGGGAAAACGTTTTCAACATACTATACATATGTAGTATCACAATCATGTACATGTATAGAAACATATTATCTTCAGAAAGATTACTCTATTGGACTATATGTTCACCTTACGTGGCTGAAATCTTTTTTAGGTATTGATGGCGTGCTCCGACCTTGAAACAAGGCATAAGATATTGTAGATACCCTATTTTTGACGACCCTTATAAACTTGGACGTCATCACATGCACACCTGATGATGAGTTTACATGTTTGCCAAATGCTCAAACTCCTCAGTGGAATGCCACAACTTTAAGCATTTCAAACCCTGCACCCCTGTTGCCTTTGTTCTTGGACCAAACCTTGGTTTTTCAAACCTACAACCCTTGGTGGCCTGCTGGCCACCTTTTTGGGCTGCTGGCCATCACTCTTGGTTGCCGGCCACTGATGTGGCCTGCCAACAATGTGTTTTGAAGATATTTTGTGACAGCTATGCCAGCTGTTTCCACAAATGCATTCATCTGCTCCCACGTGTAGCGCTAGATATTCTTGAGGGGAATTCATGTTTTCTATATATAGAGGGCCTCCTTCTCATGTTTTAAGGTTAGAAAAATTTTAGAGCAAAATTTTTCCTCTCTCTCTACAATTCTTTCTCTACAATTCTCTCTCTGTCTCTCTCTTCCAAATTTCTGCAATTTTGCCTACATATCCTTAACCTTTGCCTATACACCATTAACCAAATCTTCTCATCTTTGAGTTGAGGTACTTTTGAGCTTGGTTTGAGCTCTAGAAGGGTGTGTTGTCTTGATTTGTTGCTTAGAATTGGTCATCTCTTCAAGAGGTATAAGGCTTTGCTTGTTGCTTTATTTTATTTGCTATTATTCTTACTATTTTCCAACTATTTTTGGGCTATAAAACCTTTGTATTTTTGGGCTAAAACTTGAGTTTTAAAGCCATTAAAGATTAAAGGGTGGTTCCCCCTTCTTTGCAACTTGTTTTAAAGGTCTTTTTCCTTGTGTTTCATATCCTTTTACTATCTATTTTTGAGCTTTTAAACACTGTTTTTCGGAGTTATTTCAGTCGCCAAAATCATATTTTGAAGTCCAAATTTGGAGGGGTTAGCCTCCCCTTCTTGTGTCTAATTTACTAGCCTAGCTTGTGCTATGTTTTAACTAATTAATCTAGCCATTTTTGTCTTAATTCCAACATGTTTTAAGACTTATTTGAGACTATTTTAGCATTGTTTTTAGTTGATAGTTGCATTTGAGATTTGTTTTGTATGCTTGTAGTGTAATTGTCCTCATGAGTTTAGTGTTTTAGGCCCTAGACACCATCTTGTTTGAGTTGATTGCATTTATTTATGACTTTCCATACATGTGATCACTCTTAATCACCTCTGCAATCTCTCTCCCCCCCCCCCCAATCTTAGTTTTTGTTTTGCTTTGAAAGTAGTTCAAACAACTTGTTTATTTTAAAGCATAAGATTGAGGTGCCATGCTTAATGGTTAAATTCCTTTGGAGTTCATTACCAACGATATGATGTCTTTTCATGCCTAAGACAACACTTGGTTTGAGCCTTCTTTCCATTTAGAGGACTTAAACTTACCATTGGACTTAATGAATTAAAGAATGGATGGTAATCTAAAATAGAGTAATTAAAATTGAGGCTAAAAATGATGAAAGATAATAAAAAGTGTTGTGTTCAATCGGACGTTAATTGAACACATGGAAGCTTGAGACATTTCATAGTCATTAGTGATGAAATGATTCAAGTTTCCAAGGTCATAACTTCCCTTGATCAATCCATGAAAGGGAGATGGTTTGAGTCTTATTTTGTTGTATTTATTGAAATTGCACACTTTGGTTCGTAAGCCATCATGCACTGAAATTACGTGAGTTGGTGGTTTGTGAACCAAGCTTACTACTCCTTCGATTTGTTCATGAAAATGAGAGGTGAGTTGTGCAGACAAACCCTTGAAAATACTTTGTGCATGCTCTGTTTGTTCTCTGTTGCAACAAGATGAACTGGGTAGTAGTGGCCGGCATGCCACCTTTGATGGTCGGCCGGCTATCACTGGTGGCCAGCAGGCCCTCACTTCTGGCCGACTGGCCACTGATGCAAAATTCAACAATGTGTTCTTTCAGCAAAACAAAGCCATTCTGGAAGTGGACAAAGGCGATAGTGTTTTATTATGCAACAGAGGCCTTCTAGAAGCAAATAGTGACTTTTCGGGCGGAAACCGAGCATGTGCATGAGCATTCCTCACGTGCCGAGCATATTTAAGTTTAAATACTTAGCTTAGCTATTTGTTGTAATTAATTAGTTGTAGCTAGCTAATTTCGTAAAGTGTTGTAATTAATTAGTTAGTTAACTGGTTATTCGATTTCATCTTGGAATTATTTTAGTTAACTAGAATAGTTAATTTATTTGTTGTAATAATTAGTTAAGTAGTTTAGCTAATTTAATTTGTTTTGTAATAATTAGCTTATCTTTAATTAGCTTAGTTAGCTAGTTACTTTATTCGAACCCTTCGGTGTGAGGGCGCAATATTATAATAATATGTATGTCTTCCAACCCCACGTCTTTCTTCCTTTTATTTACTAGCTTATGATGGTTAGTTTAGGGATATCATGTTTTAATTAGCATTCTTCATGTTTGCATCCATTTGTATTGCATGCACCGGGGCTCGATTCATCATTCTAACTTACATTGTCGTTTAAATACCTTTTTGAATACATGCTTAGACCGCATGCTATTTAATTGATCCATATGCCATATTAGTAACCGAGCTTATTAGTTGCATTTTTGCATGTGTTGCATTAGTCATATCACATAGTTAGGAATCATGCATTTTTCGAACTCATTTCTCTTTTGGCTTGGAGTATTAAGTGAGCATTTACTCACTTTAGCATATTGCATGAGTGTGGTATTGCCATGAGGCTAAGTGCTTAAGTACTATAACTACTTGAATGCCTGTGGATGAAGGTTAATTGCTTAAATTAGAATAATTTGAGTAATGTTCATTATGTGATCACTTTTTCAAGTGGTACATATTCGAAACAATTTTTCAAACAAACATAAATCAAGCTTTCCAATTCTTGTTATTTAGTCTATACTTGTGTGTGTGCACATCACATAGTAATGCTAGCCTAATAAACTGGAACAAGAGCATATAATGTAAATAAAATTCATATCATGATTAGTAGAGGTCGATATTTGATCGGGCGAGCAGGGGTGCTCAATTCATGACCTTCTCCTTTCGTACCTAAGTTCCCAAGTGAAGACAATCTTGGTGATGATGTACACATGGCCTTTGCCACGAGTCATGGGTTTCCTAAACTTCTCAAAAATATTTAGATGGCGACTCTATATCTAGAAAAGCAGTCTATTTTTGGCATTTTGATTTAAAATCGATTTTTCAAAAAATTTACCGGATTGGGACTCTTTGGTGATTATCTATTTGACATTGCACTTGTGAGATCAGATTCAGAACCGCGGGAGTCCGATATTGTAGGGCTTATTTCAAATTTCGAAAGGGAATGCGGAAAAGTCGAGCTACAAATATGTGCATGAGCTGAGAGAGAGCTCTTTTGACTTGTAGGCCTTGTAGACCGAGTGTCATCTTTGTAAGTGATATAACCTTTTATAAGATTTAAGCCTTAGGGCATTTTAATTACATATGATGTTGTTGCTTTTGAATTACATACTGTATATCCACTTCATTTAGATGTTGAATATATAATGTATGTAATTAGAGAATCTCATATACTGAATGACATTATTACATCAATATATATGTGTGTGTGTGTGTGTGAGAGAGAGAGAGAGAGGGGTATTTTGGTCATATCTCTTTTCTTTATTGTTTGTGATTTGTTCTCAGGGATCAGATCTTGTAAATTTTGAGTGTGACAAAGGTTTGGAGTGGCGATAAAGTGACAAAGGATGGTGCTGAGGGTAGCAATAGTGGCGCAGATGGCAAGGAATGTATGGCAATATTCACTGCAACATTTATGAATTTAGGGTCTAAACTTTTTTGTCCCTAAAAGTAAAAATTTTGTTACGAAAAATATTAAAAGATCAATTTATGTTGTCACGAGAGTCCTCACTAAAAGCACTTTTAGAAAAGTCAAAACAACAACATTTAGCCACAAAACTTTAAAAATGTAGCAACTAAATACACTTTTAGAGACAAAATAATTTTGTGCAAAATAGATTTACTTTTTTAAATGAAAATTTTGAACCCCAAAAGATAGTAATTCATCAGTAAATATTTAATTTTGTCGTTAAAAATATAATAAAAACTATTTTCTTCCTAAAATATGATTACAGATTATGCCCTTGTGTGTGTCTGTTTCCCCCCCCCCCCCCCCCCCTCTTTTTGTAGATGGGACTACGCCCCCGTCAAACATTCAATTATAAGATATGTAAATTATGTGGAATTTGGAATGTAGGCTGTAACGAAACAACATTCAATTAGTTGACTCTTGAATTGTATATCAGAGTGATCCTTCCTGTGGGTTTTGACCCTTTTACATAGCATTGAAATCAACCAAAGTAGGCTTTAAATTTCATATGGATAATTCGTATCAATAAATAACATATAAAGAAAAAAATATAGGATAAATTATAAATATTCATCTTGAGATTTATTTAAAATACAGATTACTCTCTGTATTTTGAGAAATTATAAATACTTCTTGCTAGATTTTTTTATTTAACAAAATTAACCCAAAATAAATAAAATTTCTAACTACTCTTTATAAAACAATAAAATTATATGAATTGTTAATTAAAATATATTTCTGACATCATTAAAAATTATTAATTAATTTGATAATTTATTAATAAAAGATATCATTTGTTATGCGATTATAAACTTAAAGGGGCAGAAAACCCCCAGAGGTTGGCCTAATGGTGTAAGTTTGAGACTTGCGAGTTTGCTCCTCTTTAGATCTTAGGTTCGAAACCTCATGGTGCTATCAATCTCTGTGTTGGTCCAATCCATACGGAATTCTATTCTGGCTTTAATTGGACCCCCTGCCAGTGGACGATGGTATTGATCCCCAGGGATTAGCCACGCAAGCTAGACCGAACGCTCTAAGTTATCAAAAAAAAAAAACTTGAAGGAACAAGATGTAGTTTTCAAAACCACATGGGA
Organism: Camellia japonica; assembly: GCA_030407325.1. Lineage (NCBI taxonomy): Eukaryota > Viridiplantae > Streptophyta > Magnoliopsida > Ericales > Theaceae > Camellia > Camellia japonica. Next base: position 107,926,585 of record JAPPVO010000029.1, on the reverse strand, counting down.
ACATTTCGTATTTTAAACAAATCTTCGGGGATGTATTTATAATTTATCCTAAAATATGATTAATATTGAAAAGAACAAATTACAAATACACCCCTTGAAGTTTACATAAAATAAGGATTGCCCCATGTAGTTTAGAAAATTACAAAAATTCTCTTGTCAAAAAAATTTATTTAACAGAATTAACTAAAAAATGAAATTTCTAACTGTTCTCCTATACAATAATAAAATTATATGAATTATTAATTGAAATAAATTTTTGATGTCATTAAAAACTGTTAATTGACTTGATAATTTATTAATAAAAGAGACCAACTGTTATAAAATTGAAACATTAAGGGACATGATATAATTTTCAAAACTACAGGAGGCAAATAATTTTTTTAGCAAATATTACGGAATGTGTTTGTAATTTATCCTACTAAAAAAAATGACTCTTTTATTTATTTATTTATTTTTGATGTTACTAAAAAATGGCTTTGATTTGATCACCACGTCCACGTCAATGCTCTACATGGATCCCCAAACCACGAGATTATCTTATCCGGTGCAAAAGAAAATTGTTGAGTGTGAATGTCACATAATTTAATATAGGGTCAATTATAGCAGTATTTTGATCCGTATAATTTTAATTAATTCGATTTTATATTTATTTGGTCTAATTAATAATAACAAATAACATATTTTTTAAATTGAAAATTGTATTTATAAGTAGCATGTATCATGCCTTTAGAGAAAAAATTATAAATTTGCTTAATTAAGGCCAAGTTTGGCATGTCTTGAAAAAGACAAAAAGTCAAAAAGTCACTATCCTATTTAAGTCATATCATCTTATTTAAGTCACATCACCTCTCTAACACATCACTTCAAACCTAAGCCAAACCCAACTCATATTTTATAAAAAGTCAAAAAGTACACTTATTTAGATCATTTCAAAGTGAGTTAATTTCAAGAAACTTAATGATTATTATTTGTCAAAGACTGTAATGATATTTATCAATTGAACTAAATTGACATAAAAATTAAAATTAAGAGTTAAAAATTAGTTGGTTAAAATTGTACAAATCAAAATGATACAAATACTAAAATATAGACATTACATGTATAATTTGCCTTTTATTATACTATTTTAGAGATACCCTCAAGAAAAGTAGTTTTTTGACATTTATAATAAAATAAATGCTCCAATAGGAAGATAGGCACCGAGAAATAAAGTTGTATTAATTAAAAACGACCAAAGCAAAGACATAAAAATCTAATAGAGAAAGATTCATGGTCATCTATTATGTTTAACGAAACATTCTCTACGTTTTAATTTCTTTAGTATAGTTTTACTTTCTAAAACGAAAATTCTGACTCTTAAAAAGAATAGTAATTTATTAGTAAATATTTAATTTTGTTGTTAAAAATATAACAAAAATATTTTTAGTATATAAAATATTTTGTTCTTGAAATGTGAATGATTGAATAAATTTTTGTCTCTGAAATTTTAATTTGTTTGAATGATTGGTTGGCAATCAAAGTTGCAAACAAAAAAGAGATAGCGGAGGCGAAGGGGCAATTTGGTGAATTTATTGTGTAGATTTCATTCATTTGTAATTATTTTTTTCTTTTCACCTCTGTTACTATAAAATTAAAAGATTGTTCATTAAAAATAAAATAAAAAAGCTTATGCATTGATTTGAAATTTTTTCTCCTCTACTTTTCACATAAATGTAATTGGGCCAAAAGAGTACACACTACGCCCATGTGTTTTTTTTTCAGATGGAAGTAGGCCCTTGTCAAACATTCAATTATAAGGTATGTAAATTATGTGGAATTTGGGCTACAAATTGTAACGAACCAACTAAAAAAGACGCTAGTTGACGTTTGAATTGTATATCAAATTGATCCTTCGCATGGGGTGTTGACCCTTTTACAAATCAACCGAAGTACCCTTTAAATTTCATATGGATAACCCCTATCAATAAATAACACAAATAAAAACATTTAGGATAAATTATAAATATACCCCTTGAGTTTTGTTTAAAATACATATTACTCCCTATGATTTGAAAAATTATAAATTCTTCTTGTCAGAATTTTTTATTTAATAGAATTAACAAAAAAATTGAAATTTCTAACTACTCTCTTATAAAATAATAAAATTATCTGAATTATTAATCAAAATACATTTTTGATATCATTAAAAATTATTAATTGATTTGATGATTTATCACTAAAATGTATATTTTGTTATGTGATTGTAAACTTGAAGGGGTAGGAAACCCCAAGGGGTTTGCCTACTGGTGTACGCTTCGGACTTAGGAGTTTACTTCTCTTTAGATCTCAAGTTCGAAGGGCATTCTATTTGAACCCAAAAAATATCTTAGTACGCCCAATTTAAATTTATAAATTTTAATTTCTATTATATCTTAATGTGAATTTACTAATAAGGACAATCCATATTAAACCCTAAAATAATTTTTTTTCTTCTCATGGTACACCCTAATCAATTATTCCTATTCAAATTTTTACATCTTCTTCCTCAAGAGATCAAAGTTAGTTTGTCTTCTTCTTCTTCTTTCTCACTCCAAAACTCTAATCCACCTTACCAAAACTCACCATTAACATTAACATCATTGTTTTTTTTATTATTTTGAAACTCTAAACCCTAGAAGAAAGTTTGAACAATCAAACAATGGAGGAAAACAAGTTTTGAAACCCTAATCTATCATTGTTTGATTGTTCAAAACTTTCTTATAGGGTTTAGGGTTTCAAAATAATAAAAAAACAATGATGTTAATGATAATGGTGAGTTTTGGTAAGGTGGATTGGAGTTTTGGAGTGAGAAAGAAGAAAAAAAAGACAAAACTTTGATCTCTTGAGGAAGAAGATGTAGAGATTTGAATAGGAATAATGGATTAGGGTGTACTATGAGAAAAAAAAAAAATTAGGGTTTAATATGGATTGTCCTTATTAGTAAATTCACATTAAGATATAATAAGAATTAAAATTTATAAATTTAAATTGGGCGTACTAAGATATTTTTTGGGTTCAAATAGAATGCCCCGAAACCTCATGATGCTATCAATTCCTGTATTGGCCCAGTCCATACAGAGTTCTGCTTTGATTTTAATTGGGCCTCCACTAGTGGACAATGAGATTGGTCTCTTAGGGATTAGTCGAAGTGCTGATCCGGACATCCTGAATTATCCAAAAAAAAAAAACTTGAAAAGACAAGATATAGTTTTCAAAACCACAGGAGGACATTCCATATTTTAAACAAACCTTAGAGGGTGTATTTGTAATTTATCGTAAAATATATGGATAATATTAAAAACAGTAAATTACAAATACACCTTTGAAATTTACATAAAATATGGATTACCCCATGTAGTCTGAAAAATTACAAATATTTTCTTGTCAAAAAATTTTATTTAACAGAATTAACTGAAAAATGAAATTTCTAACTATTTTCCTAAAAAAATTAAATTATCTAAATTATTAATTGGAATAAATTTTTGATATCATTACAAATTGTTAATTGACTTGATAATTTATTAATAAAATAGGCCAATTGTTGTGAAATTCGAAACATCAAGGGGTGTGATATAATTCAGAATCACAAGAGACAAATAGTATTTTAAACAAATTTCAGAGAGTGTATTTGTAATTTACCCTACTAAAAAATGACTCTTTTATTTATTTATTTATTTTTTATGTTACTAAAAAATGGCTTTGATTTAATCACCACATCACTAATGCTCTGCATGGATCACCAAAACACGAGATTATCTTATCCGGTGCAAAAGAAAATTGTTGGGTGTGAATGTTATATAATTTAATATAGGGTCAATGATACCAATAATTTTTATATTTTGGTCTTCATAGTTTTAATTGATTTGATTTTGTCTCAATTTGATTTAATTAATAACAACAATTAGCATTTTTTTAAAATTGAAAAATGCATTCATGAGTAGAATATATCATGCTTTTAGGAGAAAAATTATAAACTTATTTAACACAGTGAGTTAATTTCAACTAAATCAATGATTATTGTCTGTCAAAGACTCTAACGGCATTTATTAATTGAACAAATTAATTGATACAAAAATTAAGAATTAAAAATTAGTTGATTGAAACTATACAAACCAAAATGACACAAACTAAAATGTGGACACTACTGGTGTCATTTACCTTTTATTATATTACTAGTGGATACTCGTGCCTGAAGGCATGGTGTAAATAAAAATAAGTGAACAAAAAAGAGAAAAAAAAATTAGATAAATGGAGAGGAAAATACAAAAGGGGAGAAAATAAAAAAATAAAAAGAAAAGGAGGAAGGTAGGATTATGGGATCATTCATGGGATTATTCATGGGATTATGGGAGGGTGGGTGAGAAAAGGAAAAAGTAAGAGAGAGAAGCGGAAAAGTAAAAAATATACATATAGGATACATCACAGTCGTTGTTTTATAATTTGAATAGATCTGAGACGTCCAAATGTCATAGTACGACAAATGTATGTAGAAAATTTTCAAAAATCTTCTTTTCTTATTATATAGATTTTAGAGGTATCCTCAAGAAAAGTAGTTTTTCCACATTTATAACAAAATAAATGCTCCAATAGGAAGACATGCACCCAGAGATAAAGTTGTATTAATTAAAAGCGACCAAAGCAAAGACATAAAAATCCAATGTAGAAAAATTCGTGGTCGTCTATCTATGTGTAATGAAACATTTTCTACGTTTTAATTTCTTTAGTATTATAATCGAAATCATACCTTTCACATGTGAACACTGTTCTTAGGAGTTTAAAATGAGATAGATGCCATAACATACATGGTAGTTAGAAATATTTAATGAGATGCTTTTTAATTTTTTTTTATTATCTGGTGTTTTATTATACTTTTAATATTTAAAATTGAATGTGTTAAGTGAAAATAAATTGTTTTTATTTAGGTTTTCATTTATATTGATAATTATGGTAGACTAAAGTGGTAATGGGGTGGTTTTGGATTATAGCGAGAAAATGAAGAGATTTTTTTTATCAGGAAAATAAAATAAAATTGTGGGTCTTATAGTAAAAGAAATTGAGGCTAGGTTAAAAAGAGAAAGCATTGAGAAAAAAAATAAATAAAGAAGAAGTGATGGTGGTGGGTGTAGACACTCCATTTTGACCGACCCTAAGATTTGATCACTTTTCTACCACTTTCTATATATGTCTTTCGGATTGGATCACCCCCCACTGAGAGACCGATGATCATGGAGAAGTTGTAGTAGGTCATCGTCATCTCTCCGGTGGATGAGAAGTGGAAGGAGTTGGTGGTGTCCTACCACCTCTCCACCAAGGCGCCATGAGAAGCCCTCAGATAGAGATGTTCACTTGGCAGAGGGCGAGGGGATGTACATCAGTGCCTAGTCAAGCTACTTCATTAGTAGGCTGGGGCATATTCCTGGAATGGGATTGGGAAAAGCAACAAAAAAAGGTATCGAGCAGAAAAAAATGAAATTGAAAAAAAGAAACTCGCAAGGTCGAAAATCAAAAATGACGATTTTAGCAAAAGTTAGAGCATGAAAGGATCTTTTTTCAATTATGTGCAATGTATGAGATATGAGATTTTCAAATTTGATCAGTGGGTTAAGCATATCATTTGAGTCGAGTCCCGGGTGATGTTAGAGTGCGCTTGGGTTTGACAGAGAAAATAGAGTTTAAAAAAGAAATTGATGGAAATTGTAATGGTAGATGGAGGTGGGTTTGGGTTATACAATACATAAATAAATAAAATAATTGTTAAGAAACATACGGAGACAATTGGCTGAACACATTTATGGTGGTAGTCTTTATAGATGTATAGCCTTTCTAGCATAGTAAATATTTCTACTATTTCACTGTTGTAATAGAAATTTCACTGTTGAAATTTCTCCCATAAATTGAGGAATTATTCCGTCAATCAGAAAAATAAGAAGTGAAGCAGAAAGGGCAAAGTAAAGATCAAAAGAGAAAGGATAAGAATTATATTGAAATGTATAGTTAAATTATTAAATAAAAGGGTAAGAATTATATTGAAATGTATAGTTAAATTATTAAATAAAAGGGTAAGAATTATATTGAAATGTATAGTTAAATTATTAAATAAAATAACATAATTAAATACTGAAGATCTATAATTAAAAATTCTTAAAAAAATAAAAAAAAGTTTCTAAAAAACTCAATTATCTTTATATCTTGTATTCAGTTTATTATTTTGTTTGCTTTAATAAAAATAGTATGGTGGAGGGATGGTGGTACAGGTGGTGGATTTAGGTAAATGAAATAAATAGATTGAATAAAAAATAGTGGTGAAGGTGGATAATGTGGAAGTTTGGTTGGAGTCAGGGTCGGCCCAACCTTCTTGGGCCTTAAGGCAAAAAGTGAGGCATTTTACTATTTAAATGTTAATTATAATTTTTTATATTTTATTTTTATTCCAAATTCATCTTTCTTGTTTTTTGTGATGCAAAACTTTTGCAATCAAAATTTTCTAATATGTTTTTTCAATTGATAGAATTAATCCACTTAATCTTTTCTTTTCTTTTTGTAACATAGTTGATTCTATGTATGATTTTATCAATTTTAATTTTGAAAATTTTCTTTATGCATAAATAATTTTTACAAGTATTGTTAATAAATTTTCAAATGATAAAATAGTTAATCCACTTAATCAATTTTTTTTTTTTTTTTTTGGTATTATTTCATTAGTTTCTACATCTTTTTAGATAAATTTTCACCTTAACTTTTTGTTATTATTATTATTATTATTATTATTATTATTATTATTATTTCTATCAATTTTTTTTTAATGGTTGATAGAATTGTGAAAGTAATTATACCATCTTCCATGAATTCCACGTTGGTTGTGTGCCCAACCAATAGTAAATGGCTAAATGAATACATGACCCTAATAATAAGGAGATGGTGGACAAATTATAGCATTTCATTGGTTAGGCATATGAATACGTGGTCTTCCTGACCTACTAGTTGTGCAGTATTTGGCTCTAACTTTATAAATTCTTGCACCGGTTATACATAGAGGAGTAATTAATTTATTTTTTGTTTTTTTTGTGATAAGAAATAAATCATTACCTACATTTAAAGAAAGTAGACCAGGCCTTTTAATTACTTTTGTTAATTATGCGACTTCTTTTATCGCCCTTGTGCAGTGAAATGTGATGAAATGTATAAAGGAAAATACTAAACACATACGTAGGCATTATAAAGTTTTTGGAGGCCTTATTAGTTTGAGGCCAAGGCAACGGCCATAATATCCTTGTACTTGGGCCGACCCTCGTTGGAGTTGGAGAGATAAAATGGAAACAAAAGTGGGGATTCTATTTACACCCAAATAATAATTTAGTACGCCCAATAAAAAATTTAAAATTTTAATTAATATTATACTCTAATATAAATTTATCAATAAAGATAATTCACATTAAATCTTAAAATATATTTTTTTTAATGGTAAACCCTAATCATTTATACTTATTTTTCATATATCTCTTCATCTTCTTCTCCAAAATTTAATTATTTTTACTTTATCTTCTTCCTTTATCAAAACTTTAATCCATTCCACTAAAATTTACCACTATAATCGAACAAAAAAGGAACCCTAGATCTTGCACAAAAGTCTAAGAGGAGGAGGTAATGAAGTTTTGGAGTAAAACAATATTGTCAATCATTCTTTGAATCTTTGTGATGAGATTTTTAGAAAAGAATAAATCGTGTCAATCTCTCAATATAAAACCCACCTCACAAAACATTATTCTAGAACCCATGAAACCATTAGAATCATCATTAAAAAAAAAAAAAAAAAAAAAACTAGAGAGAAAAAAGTTTCCAACTGTAGAGAGAGAGCGCACAATTCTTGATGAAAAACAAAATCTTACTCAACAAAGTTCATGAGACCTAACCAAGATCCATATATGATATATACATATGAAGAGAGAGAGGAGATGGGGGAGAGAGATACCCAGTGTTGAGGAGAGAGGAAAAAGCGAAAGTCTTTTGTTTTTTAATTGATTTGTTTATTATTTGAGTGTACCATAAATTATTATTTTATATTGAAGTGTAATTTAGGAAAAAATATAGTGTATGAAGAATAAATTATAAAATTAAATAATTAAATAAAGAATAATAAGAAATGGGGCGTACTAAACAATTTTTTTGGTGCAAATAGAATCACCGAAACAAAAGAGATGGAGAAGTTGTTGCAGTGGTTGTCGTGGGAGAAAAGTGGGATTGGTTTGGGAAAAAAAAAAAAAAAAAAAAAAAAAAAAAAAAAAAAAAAAAAAAAAAACTGATGGTGGCTATGATAAAAGGTAGTGATGGTGGTGATATATTAGAGAGGGAAAATAGAGATTAAAAAAAGAAAAACATAAAATTGTGGTTGTGGTGGTGATTATAGTAAATGATGGGTCGTTTTCACATTAAAAATAAATAACTAAACTAAATTTTAATTTTGTAAAATAATGGTAAATTCAAGTATCGATTTATAAGGACTAAAAGGCTAAATTGTTTAGATATTAGAAAATTAATTCTTGATTAATTCGAATCGGAAGAATATTTTGATTTTAATATAAAATTAACTAGAAACAAGTATTAAACAAAAGGACTTTTCTTAAGTGTGCAACTTACACCTTAAACTTACGCCTTTTGTGTTTGCTGTCATGTTTCATGTTTATACCTTCCACTTATGCCTTTTGTGTTGGTTACATATGGTGTGCAACCTTAAAGGGTTGCACACCATAACAGGACCCTAAACAAAAACAAAGATTGAGATGAAATTGAAGTAGAAAATAGTTTTGGATTTCGAATTCACTTCTAATCTCATAACAAGTAATTAATATATTAAATTACAATAAATCAAAGATTCGGATAATAGTGATGTATCATGGCTATAAGTCCTTATATCATCGTCAAGAGAATAAATATAATCAAATCGCAAGCACGAATTATCTTCGGTGCGTACAAATCGTTCACACTAAATTAGGATTGCGGCACGACTTGTCTCCCCTAAGTATGATTCGTCTCATGATTTGTATATATAACAAAGTAAAACAATTGTATGATCATGCATTCTCAATAACAGAAATTGAATAAAAAAATTGTTTGAATAAAAGATCTAAAACAATCATACAATGATTATTCAAATTCAAAGAAAAATTAGAATCTAAATACAAAATTACAAGTTACTTGATTAGGATTTCATCTCAATCCCGAAGAAGAAGATTAGCCGCTTATGCTTGAGGTAGAAAACCTATTCTCCTTGCCTCCTTCAATTTTTCTCCAGAGTCCTCCATAACCCTAATGATCAATAGGCTTCTTTATTTATAGACATAGGAAACATCTAAAAAATACCCAAAAGACTAGAATTCTCCAAAATAAAAAAAGAAATTCAAATAGAATTATTCTCAATTTTTTTTACTCATCTTGTGGGCCCATTTTGACCTAGTAAATGTCAAATTGGATAATTTTTATTTCACACAAAAGTGTAACCTACACTTCTTGATTCACCTTAGTCTGATATCAGATGAGAGAGATACGTCCAAAATATCGAATGATTCATCTTAATCCGATATCAGATGAGAGAGATATGTCCAAAATACCTAATGTTGTGCAGAGTGGTTCTATAGAGGGATTGCAACAATTTGAACTTTTCTTTCTTCAAATCCAATGGATTAGGCTTTTATTGCTGGATTCATCTTCTAAGCCTTTAAACTTGGGTTGAGTCTTGTCTCTCAGACTTTAAATACTTCAAATTAAAGTTAATTTCATCTCACAAGCCCGAATGACCTACACATATACAAATTCATTAAATTGTCAAGTAACAATAATTCAAGGACTAACAATTGTATTTTAGGAGACCCAATGTGGACATTTCGACACCTATCACACCCCCCAACTTATACTTTGTTAGTTCTTAAGCAAAGTAAAAGAAAAATAAAATAAAATCTATTTAAGCCATTTTCGTAGGGATTACAATGACATTTAACGTATGTAACAAGCCTTTCAAACCACCAAGTTACCCAAGTGGACAAATGAAGTCTCATGAGGGTTTATAGTGAATGCACCCACAAAATTTAGACAAAAGATAAAATACCCCACTTCAACTTTTGAATTCAAACAGATACCTTGTCAAGCAGTCAATATATAATATCAAATAGTTAAGAACCACAATTATCATTCATGAATTATTTTAACCAGTCAAACACCACACTTTGAAGCAATATTACTCAAGTTCAATATACTTGTATTTAGTAGAAAATCATCACATGCTCCCTTGGTGTAAAGTGAATATTCACACAGTAATACGACTCCTTAACTTAATTTTGAATACACTAATACATCACAATTCATTAGACAACATGTAAAACAATGCAACCAATAGCTTGACTTTTTTTTTTTTTTTTTGACTATGCAATGCTTAGATCCTTTAAGCTTTCTAATTAACTCATGTAGCAAGTATTGAGCTAATAACTCTCAAACTAGATGGTTGTAGGACACTAGGTGTGAAGATACCCAAACGAACTTAATAACTTGAGTTAAAAAGGTTACAAACCTAAACTTATCACTTATTATTATTATTATTTTTTTTATTGTTCAAATCTCTTAAACTTTTTACCCAATCCTTATAACAAGTGTTAGGCCAATGACTCTCAAACTAGTTAGCTTTAGGGCATTAAGTGTAGAAACACCTTGACAGAGTTAATAACTTGAATTGAGAAGGTTACATATTCAAAGAATTTCCTTTATAAGGATAAGAGTAATTATCTATAATATTTTCTCATTTATCTTCTACCGTGGATTTGTGCTTGCCTTTATCTAATATTATATGAAAGAATTTGTTTATAATTTTGAATTGATTGTTTTTGCTAAATTCTTTTTATTACATAATTAATGTATTGTTTTGTTCTATTACTATTTGTAAGGAAGTATTATTATGTAAATTATCTAATTTTACTTATTCAGTATATCCAATATTCATATAATTTATTGGCAAGATTGAGAAATCAGACTCTAATATTAATTTAAACACACAACGAAATAAAATACTTTTTAAAGACAAAATAAAATTTTAAAATATTTTTTTTGTAGTAAAATATTAATTGGGGAGGGTCTTTTACTAATTTAAAATGCGTATGGAAATATATTTTATTTTTGTAATATTTTTAAGGTTTTAGAGATTTAATAGATTATAGTTTAAGGACTAAATAGACTTTGATTTATATATTTTAAGGACTAAATAAATTTAATCAATAGTTTATGAATTAAATAAACAATTTGATGATAATTTAAGGATAAAAAATATAGTAAATCCATAAAAGTTTAAATTTTGGGGGTAATTACGTGTAGGTCCTGATAAATGAATTTATTGTCTAATAGGTCCTACGAGAAAAATTTGTCATAAAAAAAGTCACTAATTGTAAGTTTTAACGGCAATTTATAAAAATCATGACCAAAAAAAAAAAATCACTAATTGTCAATTTTTAGCGACATATATAAAAAATTGTCACAAAAAATTATTTTTAACGACAATTTTACCATGATTTATTTTCAATAGGACTTGATGAGAATTAAATCCAACTATTAGAATCTATTGATAATTTACTCTAAATTTTTCCGGTGGTTACAAATCCCTTCTCTACATCCAAATGAACAAAATCAAAATATCCGTTTAAATGCTAAACTTTTTCCCAATCCCAATCGAACACGGCCCATTTCCCTTAATAGGCTGTTTCAAAACTTTATTCTCATAATAAGGTGAATTTTTACTTTATTTCCAACATAGGAGGTTTGAAAACACGTTTTTAAAAAATCTTGTTTTCAAAAAATTTATTTTCAAAATACATTTTTTCGATTTTAAGAATGATTAAAATAATAATAAAAATACAAATTTATTTTTAAAACACGTTCTTACAGAAATTATAAATCACCAATTTTTTTATGTTTTATTTTTAGTTTAAATATTTTTATTTTTTAGCAAAAATACTTTGTATACATAAAGTAATTTATTTTCAAAATACATTTTTTCGATTTTAAGAATGATTAAAATAATAATAAAAATACAAATTTATTTTTAAAACACGTTCTTACAAAAATTATAAATCACCAATTTTTTTATGTTTTATTTTTAGTTTAAATATTTTGTATACATAAAGTGGGTTTTGTAAACACATTTTTATTTTTATTTTTATAAAATGTGTTTACAAAATATGTTTTTACAATTTTTATTTTTATTTTTATAAAGTAACTCACATTTTTCTCTAACATTTACGCTGTGTTTGGTTGGGGGATTTTGGGAGGGATTTGGAAAAGGAAAGGGAAAAAATATGTGAAAGTATGTGAAATTTAAGTATATTTTATTTACATTTCACTTACCTTTTCCATTTCTCTTTTCAAATTCCTCCTCAAATCCCCCAACCAAACACGACATTATTGAGGCCAAAAATAAAAGAAGTGTAGCAGCAGACGAGAGAGAAGAAAGAGAGAGTAGTAGAGAACAGAGAGAAGAAAGTCCACTGGCAGTGGAGAATCCGCAATCATCAGCAAGCAAAGATCACCACAACCGGCACCTGTTTCATCCCTCTCACGCTAGAGTTGCCCCACCTCTCTCTCCCACGTCGGAGCTCTCATACATCTCCCTTTCACCATCCAGATTCAGGTTCGTTTTGCAGATATTATGGTTTTAATATTTGATTTGGGTTTTTCAATTTCAAAATTAGGACTTTTCAATTAAGCCCTAATTTGAGACTTTTGAATATTTTAATTGTTTTTGTGTATTGTATAACTATAACATTTCAATTGCTTGACAATAATTGCTAATGATAAGTGCGCTTCAAATTTTTTTTAGCCCTTGCTCTTAAGTTGAAATATTAGAAAATGTCTAATATTTTCATGTTAGTGTATATATATAAGATTTAAGCGTAAAAATATATTTTGTAAATACGTTTTCTATTGTCTTCAAAAACGTACATTTTCAAATGTTTTCAAAAAGAATAAATGTAAAAATGTACATTTTGTAAATACGTTTTATAAAAAAATAAAAAGTGTGTTTACGTTGTATTTTTATTATTATCTTAATCAAATTTGAAATTGAAAACATATATTTTTTAAAACTTATATTTGAAATCCGCTTTATCTTAGGTTGGGAATAAAATAAAAATTCATTCTATTGTGGGGATAAAGTTTCATGAACATCCTACTAAGGAAAATGGGCACACTATATGTGTGAGTGATTTTCCGATCACACTGCCCACCTTAGTAATTCAGCTGTAGAACACAGGCAGAATAGATGGCACCCTGCTGTCCTGCACAGAAAGAGAAGGCTCCGGCGGTGGTTCTTCCACCCGGGGGCACTCCGACGATCAAGTCAGTATATCTCTAAAAGATAATCAAGTACTCAACTCACTAGCTTGAGTATATAAAAACATACCTTAGACCCATGGGGGTGCTTCTCTTTTATAGTCAATATGATCCTAGTCCTACTAGAAGCCTGACTTCTATGGACTCCAATTCTGTACTTACTTTGGACTCCTTAAGAGATAAGGATAGACTCCCTTAAGAGTGTTATCCTTATCTATCCTGAAGTCTTTCTTCATCCTAGGACTCTTGTCCTTTATCCGTTTATCTCGGATTCCGGTATCCTCGCAGATAACCTTGGCCACGCCGAGATAACCTCGGCATAACTACCACGACACGTGGCACCTCGGCTGACACGTCAGCGTCACCTTGCCACGTGTTGATACTTAGAAAATATATCCCCACAACTGCCCCCTAGGTTCTATTACCTCGGCATTCTGAGGTGATGGAACCTATATTGTTCCTTCTTTCCGTTACGTCGGCTATGAACCCCTCAGCCGAGATCACGTTCTTCAGGCCGACATGTCTTCTTTCAAGAACAAGAATTCAAATGAACTCTCCCACGCGCATGAGCTATCATGCATCACTTCTCAACCGTTTTACTTACGCGTTTCATCTTCATTGGCTCGTGCCTGTGACGCGCTTGTAAGCCGTCTTTCATTCATCTGCGCCGTCTGACGTGTGCGTTGCTCCAGGCACATTAAATGTCCTGTTTTGCCGCCGTTTCAAGTTTTTGACACAAACTTTCCTCTCTATCTTCGGTTCTTTACTTTTGCATTCGATTTACTTGCTCTCTCTCTCTCTAAACTCTTTCTCAAATCTGCCATTGCTTAAGCTCCAAGCTCTGCAACTGTTTCATTCTTCCATTCTAGCGAAGCTTTCTCCGTTTCGTCGTGTCTGCCACCGTCGCCTGACCTCGGCGACCTTTATACCGGCTTCATTTTTCCTGGTAAGCCTTTGTTCCTTTCATTCTTAATTCTTCTATGTTCTTTTGCTTACTTGCTGCCATTACTGCTTTGTTCAAACCTTTGATTTGTTGAACTATTCATCTGGACGCGTCTATTCCATGATTTCGTTCATGTCTTGTACACTCTGCACTGTTTCACCACTTTCTTGCCACAGTTCTTGAGCCTGTATTTCTTGTATTTTTTATGCTTTTTGAGAACCCTACCTCTGTTCTTGATTCTGAAACTTTGTTCTTTGTTTCGTGTTTTCTGTGTTTCCTTCCAGATCTGTGCCCTCAATCTTTACTTTCGTAGATTTAGGTTTGGGATTTGTCTGTAGAACCTACCAATTCTTAGGAAAAAACTGAAACAATCCTTACCAACGTTCACCTAGGTTGGAGCCGAGGTCCCAAAAAACCCCTAAAGAACATCCTCTTTCTGAAGTAGAATACCTTTACGCCGATATCATGGGGATGTGGAGACATAGGGCTGATACCCCAACCAAACTCGAATACTTTAGGGAAGAGTTCGCCATTCCTGCCGACGTCCATCTGAGGCTGGCTGGGGATGACGACTCTATCATGCGCACAGATGATACAATGTCCTTTCCCATTGTTGCTTTCACTGAATGTGGACTCAGGCTTCCACTTGATCTCCTTTTTCGTGAAGTTCTCCACTACTACAGGTTGAACCCTATGCAACTTACCATCAACTCCTATCGAGTGATTAATGGTATCATAGCCTTAGCTAGGCAGGAGAACGTTAGGATCACCCTTGCCGACATCCAATATTGTTATACCATGTGTGCCCTTAACTTGAAAGAAAAAGGTTTCGTCTATTACCTCAAGCCGAGGTCCACCGAATTCAAAATCGTAGCCGACCTCCCAGACTCCAACAAGGGGGCTGGAGATGACTACTTCATTACCTCTGGAAATTGGGAGTTTGCCCCAGGCGAGGATGCCCATCTTTTCTCTTCCTCGAACAGTTAAAGAGGGCAAGGGTAAGAGCCCAGTATTAATACTTAGTTGTTTCTTTTCAAGTCTTCAATATTTTATCTGTTTCTAATGTCTGTTTTCTTCTTGCAGATGTTCGCAAGCCACCGAAAAACTTTCGCCAATCTTACGTTCCCAGCAAGGACCTGAAAAAACTCCTGGACTTGCCAGTTCACAAAAGAAAAGCGCCTCTTCTTCTCAACTTTATTCCAACATACAAATCGATTTTGCCCGACGTCCCCAAAAGAAAGAAGAAAAGCCTTTATCCTCCTACTGCCACAACTCAAACCGCTTCTACATCTCAAACATATCAAGGATCAACATCTGACCCAGCGGATTTGCCATCAACTTCGGCCCCATATTTGATCCCAATACCTGAAAGAAAACGTCGGTGAAGACTTGTAAAAACTGCTGAGATGGGTCGCCCAAAACCTGTTGCTGCAGATCTCCTTGCCGATCTCCCTGTTGACGTCGATGCTCAGCCGACGCAAACCATGCCCCCACCAAAGCCAAAAAGAACCAAGAAAGCCCAGTCAAAGGCTAAAGCGACTCAGGTCGAATCTGAGGATACTGTGCCTATCTCCAAGCTGGTTGAAAGCGACAAGTCTCAACCTTCTGCTGGAAAGAGGCATGCAGAAACCCAGCCATCAGAATCCACATAATCAAAGAAGCCGAGGTCATTGTCTGCGACGACCTCGGGGTCTAGAATACCAAAAGTCCCCTGGACACCTGAAATTACTCTAGAAGATAAGCCTGTTCTTGCCAGCGACAGCGCCGATGACATCAATGTCGGCGTAGCACTCAGTACTGTTCTACTCCTTCCAGGCGATCTTGAGCGTAATGCCAAGATGAGTGAGTACGAGAACTACGCCTTTATGCTTCAACGTTCTGTCCAAGTAAGTGTCTTTACGTGGAAACTTGTCTTCTTTTTCTTATACTTTTGTAAAATTCTGTAACAATTTGTGCCTTGTGTTTTTTCAGGCCATTCAACATACCCACTCTCTTTCTATACAAGCTTTTGAAAATCGGGAGAAGTTGGCCGACATGAGGAGGGAGGTTTCTGCCCTTAAAAAGGAGAACAAAACTCTTCATTCAAAAATGAAAAAGCTGGAAGACCAGGCTGAGGCTGCCACCAAAGCCCAAACCTTAGCCTTAGAAAAGGCCGAATCTGCTGAGGCCATCAAGACAGTTGCCGAATCCCAAAAGAAAGAGGCCGAGGAAAAAGCGGCTCAGGCCGAGAAGGAGCTTCAGGAGGCCTTGGCCACAAAAGAAGCCGAAATCAAAGAAGTTGATGAGAAGGCTTATGCCCAGGGTATAGCCGATGTCACTGGAGATTACAAACTGCAAGTCAGGCAGGCATGCAACAGGGGCTTCTCCCTTGGTTGGATGTCCCTGATAAAGAAACTGGACCTCCCTGCCGATTCACCTTTCCACAACGCCGACGTTATTCCTCTTCCATTCCCCCTACCTCCTCTTCCAATTCAAGCTGAAGATGAATCTGAATCCGAATCCGAGGATGAGGATAAGGATGATGATGAGGCTTTAGTAAGGAAGCCTAAAGACTCCAATGAGACCAAGTCTCCTCTTCAGGATAATCAAGTCCTAGATTTGACTCATGAGGAGGATGAGGAGGTTGTCAAGGAGGCTACTCCTGAGCAAGCATCATCTGATGTTTCTCCAACCGATAAAAGTCTTGATCAAACACTTGCCGAAATTGATGCCGAGATCGTGGCAAAGAAGGCTGCTGAAGTAGTTCTTCAAGAATCTGCCGAGGTAGTTCACCAAGAACCTGCCGAGGTCCACACCCAAATTGCTCCTGAAGCTGAAGAATCATAACTTCCATGTCTTTTGTACTCCTTTGTTTTTTGGACAATATAAGTTTCTTTGTATGGCCGATGTGCCCTCTTCTGGACAGTTACTCTTGGATTGTTTCCCTCTTTTATGAAAGACTACAACTGTATTGTCTGAATGTTTCAATCTTTATTTTCTCTGGATTACGTCTGTATGATTCTATACTTAGAATATTTTGCATGCCTTTCATACTTTGCCTCCTTTGTGCAATCTTCTCGGGGTTACATACCTCGGGTATAATAACTACAAGTTTTACTTCGGCAAGATACTGACCTGCAAACTTTTCATGAATTTCAACAAGTGTAAAACATATACTTATTCAATGTTAACTTTGCAAACTTTTCTCAAGTTTCAACAAGTGTTTAAACAGTGATCTCGGTCTAACCTACTTGTAAATTGCTACAAATTTCAACAAGTGTTTAAACAATATACTTAGCTTTTACTTCAACCTGTAAATTGTTACAAATTTCAACAGATGATCATATGTTGGCTTAACGTCATCTTGTAAATTGCTTGGCTTTACTTCAACTTGTAAATTGCTACAAATTTCAACAAGCGAAGAGAAACAGTAATCTCGGCTTAACTTCGACTTGTAAATTGCTACAAATTTTAACAAGTGAAGATAAGGAATCAGCTTAACTTCGACTTGTAAATTGCTACAAATTTCAACAAGTGAAGATAAGGAATCAACTCGGCTTAACTTCGACTTGTAAATTTCAACAAGTGAAGATAAGGAATAATCTCAGCTTAACTTCAACTTGTAAATTGCTGCAAATTTCAATAAGTGAAGATAAGGAATCAGCTTAACTTCGACTTGTAAATTGCTACAAATTTCAACAAGTGAAGATAAGGAATCATCTCGGCTTAACTTCAACTTGTAAATTGCTACAAATTTCGACAAGTGAAGATAAGGAATCAGCTTAACTTCGACTTGTAAATTGCTACAAATTTCAACAAGTGAAGATAAGGAATCAGCTTAACCTCGACTTGTAAATTGCTACAAATTTCAACAAGTGAAGATAAGGAATCATCTCGGCTTAACTTCAACTTGTAAATTGCTACAAATTTCAACAAGTGTCAAGCATATTCTTCTTCTCTTTGCCCCCAATGTGAACCTGAGTTCCACTTGGGTTCTTATTATTCAGAAATAATATTGTGCATCTTTTATCAGTGTAAAGGAATTCTGCTATGATTTTATTGATGATGTTGAAAAAATAACAAGGAACATCTAATGATAGAAAAAGTTCAGATTACAAGTGTTCCATGGTCTAGGTAATGCTTTGCCCTCATTATCTTCAAGTCGATAGGCTCCATTGCCTAATACCGAAGTAATTCTGTAGGGTCCTTCCCAGTTTGGGCCAAGCTTGCCCTCTCTGGGATCTTCTTGTTGCCGACGACTTTTCTCAAGACTAGGTCGCCGACTTGAAAATCTCTTGGATTGACCTTCTTGTTGTAAGCTCTGGCAAGCTGTTGCTGGTATACTGCGAGCTGAATTGCAGCTTTCTCTCTTCGTTCTTCTAAAAGATCCAGATCTCGGGCTAAGAGTATATCATTAGTCCCATTCTCAACTCCCTGGGTTCGGATCCCTGGGATGCCGACTTCCAGTGGAATGACTGCTTCTGTGCCATAAGCCATGGCAAAGGGGGATTCCCTGTTGATCTTCTCGGCGTAGTCCGATATGCCCAAAGTACGTTGGGCAATTCGTCTACCCACTTTCTTTTGCTGCCTGCAGCCTCTTCTTTATTCCATCCAAAATTACTTTGTTGGATGCTTCTGCTTGCCCATTACTTTGGGGAAAACTTGGTGTTGAAAAGTAATTCTTGATCTTGAATTTCGCACAAAAGTTCTTGATGAGTTTGCTGTCAAACTGCGTTCCGTTGTCGGCAACTATGGCTCTGGAATGCCAAATCTGGTGATGATGTTTCTCCATATGAAGTTCTTGACGTCCACATCTCGGATTTTGGCAAGAGGTTCTGCCTCTATCCACTTCGTGAAGTAATCTGTTGCTACCAGCAAGTATTTTCTCTGCCAGTTGCCTGGGGAAGTTTTCCAACAAGATCCATGCCCCACTGGGCAAACGGCCAAGGGCTGGATACTGGATTCAAGTCAGCAGCTGGCTGATGTATCAAAGGTGCAAACCTTTGGCATTGTTCGCACTTCTTCACGTATGCTTCTGCATCTTTTTGCATGTAGGGCCACCAATACCCCTGGGTAATGGCCCTGTGAGCTAGTGATCTGCCCCCAGCGTGGCTTCCACAGACTCCTTCATGAATTTCATATAAAAAATCTTCAACCTGCAAAGGGTGTACGCACCTTAAAAGGGGTCCAGTGAAGGACCTTCTGTAGAGATGTCCGTCGCAGTCAGACTGAATCTTGCCGACTTCAATCTGACTTTGTGTGCCTCCTTGCGGTCTTCTGGAAGCTTTCCTTCTTTTAGGAATGCAACAACTGCATCCATCCAGCTTGGCCCCATGTCCACACACATTGCTTCCTGCTCTGTGTTCTGTGGTTCTATGCTCGAGCCCGACATATAGTCAATCATAATTGTCCTTGTTTTTCCAGTCTGCATTGAACTTGCCAGGTTGGCCAACGCGTCGGCGTGGCTGTTATCATCTCGGCTTACTTGGAGTAGTCGGCAGTTCTGAAATAAGGCTGCCAATCTGATGACCTCTTTTGCATATGCCGACATCCTTTCGTCTCTGGCTGCAAATTCTCCTGTTGACTGGTTAACAATAAGCTGTGAATCACAAAAAACTATTACCTCATCTGCTTCTGCTGCTGCTGCTAGTTTTAGCCCTGCAATTAATGCTTCGTATTCTGCTTCATTGTTTGAGGCCTTGAACCCCAAACGGATGGATTGTTCTATTATTTCTCCATCTGGAGATATCAGTAGCACTCCTGCCCCTGCTCCTTGTCGGTTTGAACTTCCATCGACAAACAGTCTGAAGGAGTCGCCGATGTAGATGCTGCAGGGTCTGAGTTTTTCCTTCCTTTGTTCTTTTGCCTTAGGCTGGGATTCTCCTTGCTTGCTGGGACAACGTTCATCTTGGCTCAACGGAGCCCGATGTTCGATGGATTCAGGCGTGAATTCTGCCACGAAGTCGGCCAAAACTTGGCCCTTAATTGCTGTTCTGGCCTGAACTCCAGGTCATACTGGCCCAAGGCAACTGCCATCTTGCTATTTTTCTTGTTAAGTCTCCTTGTTGCAATAAGGACTTCAGTGGGTGCTCTGTTAGCACCACAATCTTGTGCGCCTGAAAGTAATGGTTCAACTTCTTTGAGGCCATTACTAAGGCCAGCATTAATTTCTCTAGTGGTAGATACCTTGTTTCTGCGTCGGTCAAGGTTTTACTTACATAATAAACAGCCTTCTGTTCTCCTTTTTCTTCTCGGATTAGCACTGCACTTACTGCGTGTTCTGACACAGCTAAGTACAAAAACAGCTCTTCCCCAGGTTCAGGTGTTGAGAGGACTGGAGCCGTGGTCAGATATTTCTTTAGGTCGGCCAAAGCGGCCTCACATTCCTCAGTCCATAGGAAGTCCGTGGTCTTTTTCACCAGGTTGAAGAAAGGTTTACATTTGTCTGAGCTTCGGCTTATGAACCTGTTTAGGGCTGCGGCCCTTCCAGTAAGCATTTGTACCTGTTTTGCCGATGTTGGGCTCTGTAGATCTACGATGGCCTTGATCTGATCTGGGCTGGCCTCTATGCCCTTTTGTTACCAGGTACCCAAAAACTTACCAGATCCAACTCCAAACGCGCACTTTGATGCGTTGAGTCGGAGCCGATATGTTTTGAGGATTTCAAATACCTCTTTTAGGTCGGCAAGATGACCTTTAGGCTCCTTGGTCTTCACGACCATGTCATCGATGTAGACTTCTACTGTTTGGCCAATCAAGTGTCTGAACATATTGGTTACCAACCTTTGGTAAGTTGCTCCTGCGTTTTTCAGCCCAAAGGGCATTACTCTGTAACAGTACAGGCCTTTTGGGGTGATGAACGCTGTTTTCTCCTCATCTGGGGGGTACATGGCTATCTGGTGGTATCCCCTATAAGCGTCCAGGAAGCTCATCCTTCCATGTCCAGATGTGGCGTTTACCAATTGATCAATCTTGGGCAAAGGAAAGCTGTCTTTGGGATAGGCTTTGTTCAGGCTTGTAAAATCTACGCAGACCCTCCATTTACTGTTTTTCTTCTTTACCACCACAGTGTTCGATAGCCACGTCGGATAATTGACTTCTCTAATGGCCTTGGCTTCCAGTAGTCTGTCTACTTCTTCCTCCACTACTTCGACGTGCATCAACGTCGGTCTTCTAGCTCGTTGTATTACAGGTTTGGCCGACCTGTCGACGTTCAGTCTGTGACATGTGACCTCGGGGTCAATGCCAGGCATTTCATAAGGTGTCCAGGCGAACACCTCTATGTTTGTTCTAAAAAAGCTTCCAGTTCTTTTCTTCTTCTTCGGCTAAGCCTGAGCCGAGAAGAAAGAAGCGCTCTTCATCGCCCTCCTGGACGAGGATTTTCTTTAGTGTTCCTCACTCTTCTCGGCCGGCTCCTTGCCGACATCATCTAGGACCTCCATGTCCTCATCTTCAATCTCTGCCTTCCCTGGTTCTTGTATGTTGCAGGTTGTTTTCATTGCTGCCATGGAGCAATTTTTTGCCTGCAGTTGATCTCCTCTGACTTCTTCAATCCATGTTCTGTTGGAACCGCAATAGTTGATGCAACGTTGAGGGAACTGCCCCCATTGCATGCAACCATGGCCTTCCCAAGATGATGTTGTATGGTGAAGGTGTGTCAATCACGATGAACTCTGTCCTGATCTTCTTAGTGCCGGCTTGTACTTCCAAGTTTGTAGCGCCCAATGGCCACGTTGGCGTTCCATTGAAGCCGACCATCGGGCCATTCGATTGCTCCATGTCGTCTAGGTGAAGGCCCAGCTCCTTGTAACATCTAACATACATGATGTCACAAGAGCTGCCTTGATCTATTAGGATGCGTTTCACTTGGCACTCCCCAACCTGGAGGGATACTACCAAGGCATCATTATGCGGATGCTGGACCATCTCTAGGTCGGCTTCAGTAAAACTATCATCGGTCCTTGGCACTCCTCTGGCCGATGTCTCTTTTCCCCGACTTGGTAAACATGTTGTAAATGCCTTACCCTCTGGGTCTCTTCTCTGACTTCGTTCTCGTTAACCCTTGAGTGGATCACATTAACCACCCGTGGTCCCCTTGCCTGTGGTTGTTGTGCTGGGAGAGGCGGGGCTGCTGGTGCTTGAGGCAGCCTTGCCTGTTCCTCTCTTGTTCTGGCGTCATCGACAAGGTCCCTCAGGTGGCCTTGTCTCACTAAGTCCTCCAAGTGTGCTCTTAGAGCTCTGCAGCCCTGAGTTGGGTGCCCCTCTTCATTGTGCTAAGCGCAACGCCTACCAACGTTCCTTCCCATGTATTCTCCTGGGGCCTTTGCCGGTGCCCTGAAATAGGGCTGATTTCGAATTTGATCTAGGACTTTGTGGATGGGAATTCGGAATACAGTCGTTACTGCTTGCTTACCCCTCAATTCTGTCTCCGATTTGTTGAATCCGTTATTACTTCGGCCTCGCTTCGGCGAGCCGTTCTCTTTTTCCTGCTTTATCTCCTTATTCCCCGATGTATCCTCCTCGGCTCTAGCATATTTCTCGATTCTCGCCATGAGCTCCTCCATGCTTTTTGGCAATGTCTTTGCCAAAGATTTCCGCAATGAGCAATCATCTTTCAAGCCGTTTTTGAAAGACACGACCGCCACTTCTTGGTTGCATTCGGGTATTCGATTGAACACCTCGTAGTATCTCTTTGCATAGGCCCTAAGGCCTTCATCCTTGCTGATCTTCAGAGCCATTAATGCGTCCACCCTTAATGGCTGCAGCTTGTTTGTCACGAACCTGGCCACAAACATCTCGGCCAGGCCTTCCCAAGTCTTTACGCTTCCCTTTGGCAGCTTGTGGAACCAATCTGATGCAATCTCCCCAAAGGACGAGGGGAACACTTTGCAGAGCAATGGCTCGTTTCCACTGTATAGTGCCATTGAGTTTAAGAATAATCCAACGTGGAAGTTAGGGTCTGACTTACCATCGTATATTTGAAACCTCGGCATACTGAATCTCTTCGGTGCCTCAAATTTGTCCAGCTCTACCGAGAATGGTGTCCTCCACTTGTTGGGTGAGATAACCTCGGCTTCAGTGTTCTGTTCCTTCCTCTTGAGGTAATTTCTCAAGTCTTCTTTACTCCTCCCTGGAGCTCGGCTATCTTTTGACTTCAGTCTTTTCAGCACACTACTTTCGGCCTCGTGGTAGGCCCGTTTTGATCTTTCTCCATGGGTTGTGTCAAAGCAGAGCGCCTGCCTTTGAACATGCCGATGTTCTCTGGGCTCTGGGTCCTTCGTGCAATATGTCCTTTGGGACTTCTCTTGTCTCAGCTCCTCTCGTCCAACTTCCCTGGAAGGTGGGTGAGAGTGCCTTCCGCTCCCGGTGTGCTGAGGTGCTTCGGGAATTATTTTCCTTCCTCCCTTCTGGGTATTAACTGCTGGGATCGGCGTGTCCTGCAGTGGGTACGGCGGCTGCATGCATTGTTTTGCATCATGAAGTTGATGACCGATTGTAGGTCTGCCAACTTGTCTGCCAAATCTTTTACTTTCTCATCCCTCCGTAGGCACCTATCCCTCCATACGTGGAGGTTATCTTTGTTATAGTACTTGCTTTGGTCCGTCTTTTTTGATGTGTCGCCCTCCTGGCCGACGTCTTTTCCTCCGTGCCCTTGGTCATGGGCTTCTTCGTTGTGGTTGTCTCTTTCAATATCAAGGTCGATAGGCCTGCCACTCCCAGCGGGAGCGTCGTCCCCAACCTTTTCTTTTTGTGCGTTACTGGCCATCTATTCGTCTTTCTTTCCCACAGACGGCGCAAAATTGTGTGTATCAATTTCCGACCACACTGCCAACTTAGTACTCAACTAGAGAACACCGACAGAATAGATGGCACCTATCTGACCTGCAACAGAAAGAAGAGTCTCCAGCGGTGGCTCGTCCACCCGGGGGTACTCCGACGATCAAGTCAATACTCCATATCTCTCAAAGATAACCAATAGTGCTTAACTCACTAGACAGAGCATAAAAGACATACCTTAGACCCATGGGGGTGCCTCCTTTTATAGCCAACACAATCCTAGTCCCAAATAGAAGCCTAGCTCTAATGGACTTAGGATTATTGCTAATATTGGACTCCCAGTAGGATTAGGATAAACTCTCTAAGAGTCTCATCTTAATCCAAACTGTAGTCTTCTCCCATGCTAGGACTCTTGTCCCTCATCCGCTTATCTCAGAATCTGGTATTCTCGCAGATAACCTCGGCCTAGCCGAGATTATCTCGGCATCATGACCAGGACACGTGACACCTCAGCTGACACTTCGGTGTCACCTTGGCCACGTGTTGTCATTCAAAAATGATGTCTCCACAACTGCCCCATAGGTTCTATTACCTCGGCATCCTGAGGTGATGGAACTTTAGCTTGTAAATTCCAACTCCCAAGCATCATTCTCCAGCCCTCTTTGATTCTCCATGCCCGACCTCCCGTGAAGGCTGGTGAGAATGCCCCTTTGCCTTGTCGTGCTGAGGGACTACAGGAACTGTGTTCTGCCCCCTTTCTGGGCATCTTTCTGTCCGTCGTTGGCTATCTATTCTCCTTTCTTTCCCACAGACGGCGCCAATTTGTGTGAGTGATTTTCCGATCACACTGCCCACCTTAGTAATTCAGCTGTAGAACACAGGCAGAATAGATGGCACCCTGCTGTCCTGCACAGAAAGAGAAGGCTCCGGCGGTGGTTCTTCCACCCGGGGCACTCCGACGATCAAGTCAGTATATCTCTCAAAGATAATCAAGTACTCAACTCACTAGCTTGAGTATATAAAAAACATACCTTAAACCCATGGGGGTGCCTCTCTTTTATAGTCAATATGATCCTAATCCTACTAGAAGCCTAACTTCTATGGACTCCAATTCTGTACTTACTTTGGACTCCTTAAGAGATAAGGATAGACTCCCTTAAGAGTGTTATTCTTATCTATCCTGAAGTCTTTTTTCATCCTAGGACTCTTGTCCTTTATCCGTTTATCTCGGATTCCGGTATCCTCGCAGATAACCTCGGCCACGCCGAGATAACCTCGGCATAACTACCACGACACGTGGCACCTCGGCTGACACATCGGCGTCACCTTGCTACGTGTTGATACTCAAAAAATATATCCCCACACTATACACCCCTAAACTCCTCCAAGTCTAAAGATGCTCATGAGGTGCTGTCATCTCCACTCAATCCAGACTTCACATTTTAAGAGCTTGCACGTGATCAAGGTTCTTCCTCGGCCAAATCCATGTCCTTATAACTTGAGATAGCCCTTGCATACTTTGTACATATCAAAACAATTGATTAATTTAACTCTCAAAATTATATATATTAAATAATGTTTCAAATTGTAAAAATGAAATTTTCATTTTCACATCTCATCAATTTTAGTGGACAATTTTTTAGTGAATTTGTATCATAGTTGATCCTCAGGCTGAATTCTTTCATTACACTCTATTTGAGAATCTAAGAGAGAAAGATAGAAATAATTTCATAAGTTACAAGTAAAAAAAAATGTATATATATATATTGTAATTTCTCTTCTTGTTATTTGATTAAATAGGAAGAAAAAAAAGATATTGATTTATCTCCTATCTTATTTGGTTAAACAATAAAAAAAATATATTAAAAATTATTTTATGTTATATTACAAAAATAATCTTTTATAAGTATTAATTTTTTTTTTTGTTTCTTTTATATTTGAAAAGATAATTTTGATATTATAAAAAAGAGTTAATTACCTAAAACTCCTATTTATAAATATTATGGTAGTTCAAGTCCTATCTAAGATTTTTTTGAACCAATAAGTCTTATTTAGTAAAATTGAGAATATTATCAGTTTTTCTCAATTTTTAAAATTAAGAACATTATCAATTTTGCATAATAATATTTTAGATAATTTTTTCACTGACTGATGAAAAAAACAGAGCATAAGATTAAATGTTTTTACATTTCTACTTATTGGTTTGATTCAACTATCCAATACAACCAAGAACATTATCAGTTTTTTTCATTTTTAAAAGTTTTTTTTCTCAGTTTTGCACATCAATGTTCCATCATCATGCTCCTTTATAGACACAAAATTTTCAGTTTTGCATAAAAAAAAAAATTAGTTTTTTCAATTTGAAAGTTAATATTTTAAAGTTTTAAAAATCAAAATAAATGTCAAATCATCATGTTCCTTTATAGATAATCATAAATGATGAACAATTATTGCTTAAATGGTAAATTTGACTATTAAAAATTTAATGGAACTTCAAGATCCAAAAAATCTTAGTTAGGACTTAATGGTGTATAAGTTCATAAATTAGGATTTGTGTGTAAATGACCCTATAAAAAATAATACACTCTCCTAATCTCTCTAATTTTTTTTTTTAAAAAAAAAAACAACAAAAATTTCATTCTATTTATCAGTGCTTATTTAAAAACAATGAACTAAAAAAAAAAAAAAAGAAGAGAAAATATCATTTTTCTCCAAACGATTCAAGAATCAATTCAATTCTTGTTCTTTTAGTAATGTCAATTTTACACATATTATTTTATTTTAGATTAATTTTTCCTATATCATTATCACCGGTTTATGATCAAACGGAAATTGTTGATGTGACACTAAACTTTTATTTGAAAATTTATTTTATCACTCAAATTATCTCAAAAATATCAATTAAATACCCAGATTTCATTTTATGTTAGAGGTCTAATTGATATTTTAGGAATAGTTTGAGAGTAAAATAAAATTTGGGTGTCATATCAACACCTTCTGTTTGATTATAGATGTCAATTGACGGTGAGATAGGATGAAATTGATGTAAAATCGAATAATTTAAATATAAAATTGATATTATTTAAAAAAAAGATTAAATTGATTTTTGAGTGATAGTTTGAGTTGGCAAGATCATCATATTTTCTTTTAAAAAAAGTGCAAAAAAGCTAGTTTATTTTTTTTTTTTTGAATTTTTTTTTGAAAAAATGTACAAAAAAAATAAAAAAATAATGTGACATAAATGAATCAAATAAAACTATACGCATCAAATGATACACCAAGTAATATACTAACAGATAATATGATATAATTTTATTAATTGTAAATATTTATAATTTATATAATAAATAAAATAAATCAAAAAATCAATCAGCTTGCTTGGTTCTATTTTTCCAAAAACATTTTTTAGAAAATTCTATTTTCTTATTTTCTGTATTTTTTTGTTTTTACTGAAATTTTTTTAATATTTTAA
Organism: Camellia japonica; assembly: GCA_030407325.1. Taxonomy (NCBI): domain Eukaryota; kingdom Viridiplantae; phylum Streptophyta; class Magnoliopsida; order Ericales; family Theaceae; genus Camellia; species Camellia japonica. The sequence continues at coordinate 107,899,034 of JAPPVO010000029.1, read as the reverse complement.
ACAATTTTTTTTTTTTACTTTTTAGACATACTTAACATAAATATACCTAAAAAGTAAAAAATTTGTAAAAAAAACCTTTTAAAAATTCACTAAATACCAAAAATACAAAAAAAATAAGAATTCAGTATATTTTTTATATTTTTATGTATTTATTAATTTTTTAAAATATTTTTTGACAAATTTTTTACTTTTTAAATACATCTAAGTAATGTGCATCTTAGTTAAAAAAAGAAGAAGTAGTAATGTGCATCTAAAAAAGAGGCTTTTCCCAAAATAAGCCTTTTCTATATTTTATTTCCCAAACTAGGCCAACTTCTGACGTATTTCCCAAACTAAGCTAAAGCGCCATTCCGATTTGCGCTTTTACTGTTAGGAGTCCAAAATTTGATGAACAGAAAAATCGCTATTAGAAATAGCGATTTTAATTAAGAAATCACTGTTGTAAATAGCGCTTCTAATCTTAATTTTTGTTCGAGAATAAAACGCTATTACTAATAGCGCTTTTAACATAATTTATTTTCGCGAATAAAACGCTATTACAAATAGCGCTTCTAACAGAATTTTTTTTCCGAATAAAACGCTATTACGAATAGCGCTTTTAACATAAACTTTTTTGGAATAAAACGCTATTTTCAATATAAAACAAAAGAAAAAAACATAAAACATATTTTAAAAAACATATTTACACTGTATAAAATTGAAATTGGCTTTACTAAAGCCATTGTCATGTTAAAATATGTTTTTTTTTCTTTTGTTTTTGTTTTGGTTTAGAATGTGTAATTCATAAATTTTACATAATATGAAAAAAAACCTCTTTTCATATATTAATTTTACATACTATTTTTCATATATATAATTTTAAAATCATATTCATTTAGATATTATTAAGCCAATCATGTTCATTTATTTGGCTTTACTGAAGCCGTTGTCATGTTAATTTTTTTATTTTTTCTTTTGTCTTTGTTTTGATTTAGAAAATGTAATTTAAAATTTTTTTTCGTCTTTACTGAAGTTGTTTTCATGTAAATTTTGTTTTGTTTATTTTTTGTGTTTGTTTTGGGTTAGAAGGTGATAATGTAATTAATAATTTTTTTTTGGCTTTACTAAAGTCGTTTTCATGTAATTTTTTTTTTCTTTTGTCTTTGTTTTGGGTTAGAAGGTGTTATTTAGAAAATTATTTTGGTTTTACGAAAGCCGTTTTCATTTAAACATACATATATATTTATTCTTTTGTCTTAGTTTTGGGTTAGAAGATGAGAATGTAAATCAGAAAACCAGTTTAGTAAACCAGTTTAGTAAAATCGTTTTGTACCCGTTTTCATTTAGGAAATTTATTTTTTTGTTTCGTCTTTGTTATGGGTTAGAATGTGATATGCATGCTCTACAGTCCGAAGCACACCCACACACTGTGCAGCTCGACGAGCAACGACGAAGGGTGAGACGCGAAGACCACCGCGGAGTAGGCCAAGAAGACGAAGGCCACAACGAGAGCTCCTAAAATAAATTTTGTCAACATTTTTGTAATAATACTTAATACATAATATACGAAGTCAGTACTTTACTAAATACTTATATAGGCATGAAAACAACATAACTGAAGTTGCAAATGTTATAGTTTTCAGTTACATAGGTAGTACAGACATAATTCTCCCACAAAAATACATTCTGGACACCATGAACTGAACACACATTACATACATCCTGGACACCCTGAACTGAACACACAATACATAAACATAACAGTTAGACAGACAAACACCTGATTCATGACCTAATATTGCATATTAATAGCCGTAACATTTGACAGACACAATACATAAACATAGACTTAAACATAAACATAACATAACATAACAGTTATACTTACTCTAACACAGACATTAAATATTAATGCAAGTTGTTATATTGCCGAAGTGTAGACATTAACACCTAATTCGCGCTTAAATCGGCAGGTGGCTCAGAGTCTGAACAATCCGAAAGCTCAGCGTCAGAGACAAGTTCAGGATCCTCCATGATACCCTTGATAGCCGCAACATCTGGTTCTGTTCTGTTCTTCTGGGCATCCTTCTTAACTATGAGTAGCTGCATATCGCGGGCCAACCTACGGCCCATTTGAGAAATCTCACGTTGTAGTCTTTGACATAGTCGATCAACATTTTCAGGATCTTCCTTTTGGATCTCAACAGAACGTGCTTTTGGCACCTTCAGTCGTCTTTCCCGACATAATCTTTCCATTTGCACTCGCTCTATAAATAGTGCGGGCCACTTCAGAAGTCTAGCGTTTGCATAACCATATCCTGTTTGATTATCTGATGGATCCTCCACCAAACCACATGGATCTCGATAGTACTTGGGCATGACAAAATGTCGCTTCCCAAACCTATCATGATAAGCACAAGAGGCATCTAACAAAGGAAATGGTGTTTCATCTTCAGCATCGCCACTTCCCTTCCCCCTCCTCGTCGTGAACTTTCACCCCTTTGCAAGTTCCTACCACCTCTGCGATTCCCACTCCCTCCCATGAACCATGTAGCCATGCTAATTTTTTAAAGCAAATAAATGATAATTTCGTAGGGCGAAATGAGTTGTAAGGTTGTGTCTTCACCTTTACTCGTTTATATAGTTGGTTATGAACGGCTTTAGAAAGATGCCTCTGCATGACAGTCCCACATATATGAACAAGGTATGAGTTGTCAGTAGATTGAAAAAATAGAGAAAAGCAAATACTGTGTACGAAGTCACGTGACTTGACAATCCATCTGTATATATGGACAAAATAAAGGCATGCTGACTGTAAGGTAAATCAAAGCATGTGCACCAAGTACATGACTTCACAATCCATCTGCATATACGGACAAAATAAGGGCATGCTGACTGTAAGGTAAATCAGTGAATTCACTGTTGCCATGTGACTGCCTGAATTGAGAATCCCACATATATCAATAAATATTTTGAGGTGTCATTGTAATAAAAAAATCGAGCAAAAAATCGAGAAAACCAAAGCCTGTGCACCAAGTCACATGACTTGACAATCCATCTGCATGTAAGGACAACATAAAGGCATGCTGACTGTAAGGTAAATCAGTGAATTCACTGTTGCCATGTGACTTTCTGAATTGAGAATCCCACATATATCAATAAGAGATAAGGTGTCACTGTAATAAAAAAATCGAGCAAAAAATCGAGAAAACCAAAGCCTGTGCACCAAGTCACATGACTTGACAATCCATCTGCATATAAGGACAAAATAAAGGCATGCTGACTGTAAGGTAAATCAGTGAATTCACTGTTGCCATGTCACTTTCTGAGTTGAGAATCCCACATATATCAATAGGAGATGAGTTGTCACTATAATAAAAAAATCGAGCAAAAAATCGAGAAAACCAAAGCCTGTGCACCAAGTCACATGACTTGACAATCCATCTGCATATAAGGACAAAATAAAGGCATGCCGACTGTAAGGTAAATCAGTGAATTCACTGTTGCCATGTGACTTTCTGAATTGAGAATCCCACATATATCAATACGAGATGAGTTGTCACTGTAATAAAAAAGTCGAGCAAAAAATTGAGAAAACCAAAGCATGTGCACCAAGTCACATGACTTCACAATCCATCTGCATATACTGACAAGTCTCTCCACGATTTGACTACTCAATGTGTGAAAAAATGAAGCTTATGTAGCCAATGTTGTGTTTCACTTAGCTAGGCAATGTTACGAGCTACTATTTGTATTTCCTTGAAAAGTATGACTATTTGAATTTTTTTTGTCATTTCGAATTATTTTAAAATCAACTTTTGAATATTCAATTTGTAATATTTTGGGAAACATAATCAATCTCAACTTTTGAAATCATATTTCAAATAATGGTGTATCTTGTGAGTGAAACGTGGGTTACGTAGGACTACTTGTGTATCTTGTTCTCTTTGGGTATAAATCCGAAAAATAACAATACAGCGTCATTACAACTGGTTACAATTCTAGTTTCTATACTAAGAGAATCGTCAATTTCTGTAAAAATGTGCAGAAAACAATCTGTTTGTGTATAAGTAATTGTAAATAGTGATTAATCCCAACCAAATCAAGTAAAACCAATTGGGTTTTAAACTTAGTCCCCCAACTGGACCAACCACCATTTCTTACCAGAGTCATCATTTTTACTGGACTTCCAGGAATTGGAAGGTGACTCTTTCTTCTTTCCTGATGGATATTGAAATTCTTTACGTACAGTATCCCTATTTCACGAGCCCCAGTTAAGGGAAGCTATTCACCGACCTACCTGTTATGTTTTATGTGCTATTGAAGGCGGTAGTTCGTTTCACCGAGTTTAGTTTTCTGTCAACCCCTCATTCATTACCAGAGTCATCATTTTTACTGGACTTTCAAGAATTGGAAGGTGACTCTTTCTTCTTTCCCGATGGAGATTGAAATTCGTTGTAAATTCATCCCTATTTCAGCAGCCCCAGTTAAGGGAACCTTTTCTCCGAGTTACCTGATCTATTTTATGTGTTTTAAGTATTCACATAATTGAACATACATTAATCCATTCATTAATCCAGAACATTCATTAACTAATTGCAATTCAATAAAGAAAGTCATGAACTCATAAATGTGTAGTTATAAATGTAGTTATTTCATAAACTTCAGGTTCATAACAAAAATACTTGAAATACATCCGTACGTTAGACGAACAACAACATTGTCTTACACTCCAGTAACGAACATATGAAAGATAACGGTGTTTGATTTCTTATTCCTCATCTGACATGTAGTAGTCAGAGAGATATTTTTCATTGTTTAAGACATTATTTCGCTCAACCATTGTCAAATCTCTGTTGCTTGCTTCTGCCATTTCAGTGGCTAGCTGAAGCATGAAATGTCGACATCTCCGCATCAACATTCTGTTGTTCTCCTTCTTAATTCTGCTAACTGCTTTTTCATAGTCACTCACATTTCGTCTAGCCATGGTCAATGAACGACGATGAGGTACCGGTGCCCCAAAGTTACGTAGATCATTATACAATCCTTCTTGCTCCGTTACCCTGAACGCCCATTCTGCTCGGATACCAGCATAATAATCCTTCGGACTCGAGTACTTTTCGCTCTTGTAGTCATAGGTAAATGGAGGTAGCAGCCACACTTTCGGATTTCTTTGCCAGCGTGAACTTCCTGCACCTCTTGAAGACATTGTTAATAAAATAAAAAAATTAATAATAATAGTAATTGTATATATATTACTATTGTTATGACTTCAACAAACATCATACTGGGGTATTTATAGACATCATAGTGGTGCTAGGGCACTATGGAATAAGTGATACACGTGATATTATTTGATGTTATTCATTTCATGTAATTTTGAGTACCCGTGACTTTGTGTACCTGTGATGTAGTCACAGACGTGGTTGTCAGATAAAATCATAATTGTAGGCCACAGAATCACAATGCAATCCCTTCATATTCGAGCAGTGCGTTGTCAAATAAAACAAAATGCAGTGAGTTGTCACATCGCCACATGAAACTATTTTGTCATGCTTACTTTTGTAATACAATAAGTAGTCACTTGGAATTGACGATTTCAGTACATATAGGTGTTTTCGAGAAATTATAAATGAAATCGAAAAATGAAATAACGGCTTTAATTTTCTTTGTATTAAAGTAATATTGTTCATAAACTATGATTGTTTTTCTCACCAACATAATAAAATGGTCACCTGCTAGGTAAACACGATTGGAACTTTGGTGCCTATATTTTATCTTATTTTCAGTTAATGAACTTCACAGTCATCCGATTTTCATTGTCATTACACAATCGTCCATCATGTTTTTTTACCAACATAATAGCATTTTCTGCTTCTTTTCACAGTCGTAATAATGTGACTTAGATGAATTCTGAAATGTGAGGAAAAAACAAAGCATGTAAGTTGCACTGCAGAAGTCACATGCATCACGTAATTTGAGGAAAAAAGTCACAACGTATACAAGCATGGCAAAGTCAAAAAGTCACATGCATTACTGCATCACTGCATAAAGTGACATGCATCATTGCATCACTGCACAAAGTCACATGTAGTGATGTAGTGATGCACAAAGTCACACGCATCACTGTATCACTGCACAAAGTCATATGCATCCCTGCATCGCTGCACAAAGTCACAGACATCACTGCATCTGCGGCACAATAGCCGATGCTACAGGCCTTTCATTCGTTCATGACTTGACAAAAGTGGAGTCCTGACAGCCGAATGCACTGGATAAGGTCAGTGGCATGCATGTGATCGAACAGGAAATGCTCATAAATTGGTTCAGACAAAATATTATAATCAATTAAAATATTTTAGTACTTCAAATTGTAAGTATATTTCAATGCAATATTGTAGTCAAAATTCAGGCTGTGTTCAGTTATATTTGTCAATTGTTCACAAATTTTATTAATTAATTAATTTATTAAAACAACCGTTAAAATATTTTTCATGACATATACGGTGGTTGACAAATTTAAAAAACAACCGTTCATGTATTTATTAATTTGTTGAAATATTGTTTCACAATTCTTTTACTTTTTGTTTTCAAATGACAATAAATTATGCAATTCATAAAAGTTGAAGTGACAACTCCTATCAAGTTGATGCATAGTTGTTCAGGTCATCAAAGTTGACGTGACAACTCTAATGCATAGTTGTCATAGTTGTTTACAATAATTGCATACATACAACTACCATGTGTATATATGGTATAAATATCGTAGCATACCACAACAAAAGTTTTACAGCTATTTCTAGCGATATCATCATGACATATACGGTGGTTGATCTATATTCAGCAATGGGTCGCTATTGGGTTGCAGATGGAGATGAATTTCAATACCCATTAAATCCAAATTTGCGTTACTCACGTGCCACCGTCAATACCATGAGAGCTGAGTGGGAATTTCGCAAAACTCGAGCAAACGTTCTCGTTGAGCTATGCCGTGAAGTTAATCTTAAATTTCCTCGCCGGTTAGCCATGCGTATGCCAACTGACACTCCACAGTTGTTGCAAAGGGCATTGCATCGTATTCGCGACGAGGTTAATCGCATGACCCAACGTTTGCAAAGGTCCGGACTAATGAAGACCGCAAATGAGCGTGCCGAAGATGGGTTAATGGATGATGCACACCAGTACTACGCCTGGAGCATGGATGTTATGTATGAATCTGATATTGAGATGTCAGATGATGATGATAATGAATGAAATTGTTTGGATGAACGCCCAGGGCATTTCTGTAATGCATGCAATTTGTAATGCTTATCCATGACTTATCAATGAAGGGAGATATTTCAATTATTTTTAGCCTTGAACAAACATATTTTTTATAGGTTCTTTACACGTTTTGTTCAAACCAAACGCGTTTGTAATTTATGTTTTCCTAAAAATAAACATAAATGGTTGTATCAAATTTATTTAAACTTCAATTTTATAAATGGTTGTCTCAATTTGTAAAATTGAGGAAAAATCGTAAATTACTATAAATAATGCACAGACTACGGATAATGAGAGAGGGGTAGAGATGTGAAAGAGATTTGTGTGATTCACCAATATAAATAAGAATAAAAAATTGTGAAATTATAATTGCGAATAAATAAGTATTGACACTTACATCAGCTGTACAAGTTTGACACACAAAAAAAAAAAAAAAAAAAAACCTATATAGTCCATATCGCAACCGCTAATGCCCTAACCTGCCCCCAGTCCCACAACCCCGACCGTGGATCTCCCTCCTCGGTCTCCTACGGTAGACTCTCTGAATATCTGGCACTCCCTCCCCTGCATGCGGCCCTCCACTGACTGCCTGTGGAGCCTGTGAGTGTGACCCCCCTCTCCTGCATCTGATGCCCCTGATCCTGCCTGTGCCTGCAGATCAGATACTGCTGTGAGCTGTGAAACTCCCACTCCCTCATCTGGTGCAACTGTATCACGATCTGCAGCTGGACCCCGACCTCTGCCTCTGCCCGCACCTCGACCTCGGCCGCGACGTCCCCCACGACCATAACCTCGGCCTCTCCCTCGCGCTCTGGGGGGGGCTCAATATGGGCCTCATCATCAATGTGGGAGATGTCAGTGAGAACTGCATCATGTGTACTCCTGGGCGCGGTCGAAGTAGTCCCCAGAAAAGCAGGTGGTAACTGGGTGGGTGGGGTAACAACATCATGCATGAACCGGGGCGCGGTCGAAGTACTCCCCAGAAAAGCAGGCTGTAACTGGGTGGGTGGGGTAACAACATCATGCATGAAGCGGGGCGGTGACCAATCAGGGTCAGGGTCAGCATGCTGGGTAAGATGTACGTGTGGGAAATCTGGAAAAATGTATGGGGTATCATGCGGTGGGGTGACTGAAGTCGAAGGACCTGCTGTGGCTGGCGCTGAAGTGGGAGGCACTGACGTGGACGGGATTGACGTGTCTGGAGCAGCTGCTGCACTGTGTACACCGTAGTCCCCAAAATGCAGACGATCTACCCGATGGGCATGCTGGATCCCCTTGTACAATAACTCTCGGATCTCTACAAGGGCCTGCAGACCAAGCTGTCTATCACGTCTGAAAATGGCGTCCCCAGCCAAGTGATATGACCTCCCAGCTCGAACCACCTGAACAAAAAATCAGATATATTAGGCTATAGTTGACTGAAAATAATCAATTATGATATTAACAATTATCTGACACATAGTATGATACTCACCAATGCCTCGAGAGAAGGCCCAACTCCCTGATATCCGGCCTCGGACAGGTGGCTCGGATTACCGACAAATAGGTGTGTATGTCGCCGATACCACAACATGTAAGGGTCGGGAGAGAGGAGGACCCCATCGCTCCAGTCAGCCTGTATAATAGTGTCGCGACGGGCATCCCATAACTGCATGTATCGCATATGATGCAGACTCCAGTCAGTGCTGGCTCGGCCACGTCTATCAGTCGCATGCAACCGCCACTCGGTGTCACACCGATCCGGCACGGCCTGGACCCGACCAAACTGTCGGAGGACACGATCAGGGAGATGCCACTCAACCACGTCAAAACAAATGAGTGGTACTCTTGCCATCCATATCTCCTCACCTAGTCAGCAGTAGTCTGGGAGCGTATGGAGGATCTCAGCATAAGGCTGCCAGATAAACTACAATAACGACAAGTCTATTAAAAATCGCTCATAAACATATACACTCCATATGACACTTAAAATTTAGGTATTTAAATTTGATACCTTGCCGTCTATCATCCGGTCAAGCTGGTCTCTATACACGACGACTACGTGGGTCGATACGACCTCGTGGCCATGTCAACCCTCCACCGGCTACCTCGAGGTCCGGCCGGCAACTGCATATCTCCCTGCCCGATGGGAACCTCACCAGGAGCAACTAGTTGCCGCCTAGACGGGGCAATGCAAATCAATCTCTCCCACGCCCAAATCTGCAATAGTTTGAACGCAATTACAATACTGATATATGCCATACAATATGAATTAACATGTAATAAAATTCTTACTAACCTGTAGCAAGACAAGGGGTCCTCCGATCTGAGTCACACCCACCTGAGTGGCTCGATATAACATCCTATACAAGCATGCCAAAGCCGCGGCGCCCCAGCTGTACTGGCCGATGACGTCAATGTCTCTCAACAGTGGCAAGTACATCAGCTTGAGCAGGTTCTGTGACTTATCAGGGAGAAGTACCCCCCAATAAGCCACAGAATATATGCTCGCGCATGCTGCTGTACTAACTCATCTGGAGCATGATCTGGAAGATCGCCCTGAAAATGCTCGGACAGCCACCTCACCCTCACTCTACCTGCCTGTAAGTCTGCAGGTGTAGGTGCTACTCCCAATAGCTCAGCACATAGGGCTATCCACTGCTCCGTCGTCAATGATGGGTCAAGTCCAGTAACTGCTCGCCCATCAATCCGTAGACCGTATAGGACAGATACGTCCTGCAATGTGACGGTGGCCTCACCGGTCGGGAAATGAAATGTATGAGTCTCTGTGCGCCATCTCTCGACGAGAGCAGTAATGAGTGGGTGGTCCAGTCTGATATGGCCTATACGATATACACCATAGAATCCCGCGCGTAGTAGACACTGCAAGACTCTATGGTCCAATGGACGCTCCCACAGGCCGGAATCTCCCCGCCGGCATGCCACCACGGTGCGTGCCTGGTCCTGCATAACAGAATGAGTAGTTTAAATTATAGCATTATCAAGGAAATCAAAAACAAAATGCAGTGTATTTTCATTGTAAGCGTAAAGTCCAACAAACGTTATTGCATACCGGGTCCTCCCATATACTGTCAGCCCGATGTGGATGACTCAAAAGGGGGACCTCATCAGGTAGATGTGCCATGAAGCCTGTACAGTTGAAAAACAAATACATTTTGAAAAACTGTATTGGTGAGCATGTAATTTAACTATATCAATTAAGCTCAAATTATTATGTACATGACGACTTGGAAAACAAATGTGGTCGATTATTTTAAAAGTATAAATTTGTGTGCCATTAACATGGAAGCAATTCACTAAAATCTAAATTTTGCATATTATGTGCCATTAAATATGATAAGCAATTCAACATAACCTATCGTTATCTATGCTTCGGACTAATATAAAAATCTTTTACAAAATCATTTTACGATCTCAGTTACATAAGCTTAATAATGACCAATAACATGTGGATAGTTTTTGTATGTAAATATTTACGAAAAAATGGAATGATAATTTTTTTTCAAAACTTCATTGTTGATTTTGGCATATTTGACATAACCTCATTATTGATTTTGACATATTTGACAAAACTTCGTTACATTTATGGCATATTCGACAAAACTTCATTATTGATTTTGTAATTTTTGTTTTCCAATAAAGTATAAAATTTGTAAATTACGTACATGTAATTCATAAATTGTAAATGTACAAAATGCTTGCATCAGTCGAAATATTAAATCTTAAAATGGTAGAAGAACTATGTGATTTGAAATAAAATTCTGTAATAAACATTTTCAATGAAGTAGAGAATAAAAACCATAGGACTATGTGGTATAGTTAAATGTTTTTGCATTGTCATTTAGTTTAATTTATTTGTTTACTATGTTAGTTGTAAATTTTGTCAAGGAAATCAAACAATTACAATATATAAAGAATTAAACAATAGAAATGATCTATTACAAATAAAAAATGTTCTATTTAAATGTACGACCCCGTTTACAAATAATGAATTACAAAAGAAAAGAAAATGATCTATTACAAATAAAGAATTACAAAAAGATCTATTACAATATGTAAGTATTACATAGTCTTCATCGACCAAGTCGCGCCGGACATGTTCGCCTGTCATGACCTGTCTGCTGGCACTCACTGCAACGAGCGGTCAAACGCCTATCTGATATGTCCATCTCATTCGGAATACGAGACATAGATGCACGACCCCGTTTCACTTCTCGCAGACGCAGTACATTAGGCATTAAAGTCCACTGCGGATCAGCCCAATAATCTTGATGCGGTATTGGATTGAATTTAGTTTCCCAAACCCTCATGTATACAGGAAGCCTATATACTAGATCAACGTACTCGAATGGATTGTCACCGCATTCAGACATTACAGCGAGCATATGAGAACATGGATAGTGTCGTATCTCATATTTCCCACAACTGCACGTGGGTTGATTCATCCGCACAATTTGTGTATTGCGACCTCGTCCATGGCGAAAAGATGTTTGCACCTCAAACACGCGGCGTGGCCTATAAAAAAATTGTAATAGAAACTAATGAAGTTCATGTTTTTAGGTGTAGTTAAATTGACAACATAATAACAATAATTTAATTTATATTACAAACTAACCTGTCATATGATATCAACTTGAAAGTATTTGCCCTTGCGATGCCATCCTCAATAGTTTTTTGCATCTCTCTAGGGTATTGGAACTCATTTCGTACATCTAGTTCAGCTTGGGCTCCCATCTCGTCAAAATATTTTACAAGCCGCCGAAATGTAAATTCAACCATAGCTGAGATAGGTAAGTTCCTTGCACCTTTCAAGACGCTATTGAAGCACTCTGCATCATTGCTAGTCAATACCCCCCACCGATGTCCACCGTCATACGAAAGGGCCCACTCCTCAGGATTCATCTTGTAAACCCAAGTGATGGCTTCTTGGTCAATAGCCTGTATTTGTTGTAAGTAACCATTACACTTTCGTCGTTGATGAGCACTCCCTGCTTTCCATAGAAGTTGTTTCAGCTCCTTATTTTTGAACGTAGTGTTAAAGTTACTACAAACATGTCGAAGGCAGTGCCGATGATATCCAACAAATTGGAGCGAGGGATTCAACCAATGCCGCCTCACAGCAGCTAAAATACTCTCAGCTCGATCGGATATCAAAGTCACTCCCTGTCGGTCCATGACAATATGTTCCTTGATATTTGAAATGAAGAACGACCAAGACTCCAAACTCTCCCTGTCGACAACAGCAAATGCAAGCGGTAGTACTTTGCCATTGGCAGTGACAATCGTTGCTACAAGCAACACACCAGTGTATTTCCCGTATAAGAATGTACCATCTATGGTTATAACAGGCCTACAATGTCTGAATCCATCGATGACAGGTTTGAAAGACCAAAAAACAAAGTGGAAGACGGGCATAATGGTTGTATTTCCGGTATATCTATGCTTCCATTGCACGATGGTGCCAGGATTAGATGTTTGTAATGCATACATGAATTTAGGCAACATCATATATGATTCATCCCAATCCCCGAATACCATTCTAATTGCCTTTGCCCTTGCATGCCACGCCTTCTTGTATGATATAGTATAGTTCATGGACTTTTTTATATCTTCGATGACATTCTTAATGGGCATATCAGGTTCGTTCTGCATACAACAATACCTATGAGTCAGATTATTTGGTGTGAACACTTTAAACAAACAAATGTGTATATAAATGTAAACATTTATTTTGTATACTCACCGCAACTTGTCCCAAAAGATGAGAAGCAATATAACTGGAGCTAATATTTGTGTGGTCCCTGTTCATTCGTGGGTATAAACAATGGTGAGGACCCCTATACTGCTTTATTTCAAAAAGACCATGTCTCCTACTAAGAGATGCACGCAACCACCATCTACAGTCGTGCTTGCAAGCACACACCCAAACGTCTCGCTTGGAGGTTACGACTTTATACTCTCGATTATTTGTTGCATGGTACAATTTCACAGCATGTACGAGTTGCTTCTTATCAACGAAAACCATCCCTTTGTCCAACTCTGGATTTTCAGCATTCCAGATTCGGTTACGGGGAACGACATCGCGGTTACTAATGTCAAAATCACCACCCATGTGAATGTTTTCATAGAAAGGGATTTCAGGTCTAGGTGGAATGGGGGCATTCTGAATATCAACGGGAGCGTCGACATCATCTTCTTCATCATCATCATCATCTGATCCGCCCAATAAATTTTCTTCATCACACATTTCATTCTCATCATTGTCTAGGGCGACATCAGGACCGTACATGTCACTGTCAGCAAACTGCACAGAATTAACCGTTTCAGCCATATTACCAGCAACTTCAACTGGAGTGGTATGATGGCTATAGGTGGGCACATCTTCGGCGTTATTGTGAAATTCAGTCTCGTATCCACCACGTGAACTTGATTCTCCACCATGGCCATGAAATGTCTGTTGTGTGTAGCCAGCTGCATAACATTCATTTGATTCATACATAGGAGACTGAAATGCTGTCGTGTCAATCCCATGTGTCAGCAATGTAGTGAACGGATGCGAATCCATCTGTGTTATATTCGGAAGATTGTGTACAACCTCTTTCTGAATGTACACTTCCAAACAATTTGGTGGTTCGAAATTTCCACCGATACTCAAAACGGTGTTCAACGCCTCATCGTCATTTATCGGTAATATTTTGTATTTGCTGGTTGCTTGCCACTGGCGATAAGGATATCTACATTTGAAGATCAATCGGACTGTTTCCCCGTAACTTGCGACCTTGGACATAAACATCTCCTCCAAATTGCCAAGTGTGGTGCCAAGTTGCACCCTATATATCCCTTTCGGCTCAGCATCATATGACACACCTTCATCGGGATCCCGAATTATGTTTCCCCCCCAGTAAAAGATAATTGGAACAGTTGCCATATACTTGCTTCAATGAAACAATAAATATTAAAATATCAACAATATACATATATCGAATTCTACTTGTAAAATAAACATTAAAATAACATTAAAATTTGCAGAAGTCACAAATAAAAGCAACCCTCTCATTTTTTGTCAATTTATATTTTCTAGGGTTGAAGGAACTGTAGAGGTGAAACATTAATTCAATTTGTATTTTGTCAACTATATATTTGTGTCTCAATTTGATTATTACTGTTTATTTTCTCATTTTTCTCACTTATTTTTATTCGTATAACACAACAGCTGAGATTTCATCTATACGTGGAGTTTTTATTTACTTCCTATGTGAAGACTCTTATCTTTTCAACGTGAATGTTCTTTGTTGTCATTGCTCTATTGTCTAATTTTAAAAAAACATCACAACAAGTATACTTCTTGTCTTAATTCTTTCGAATTAGTGGCGAAAAATAAATTTTGAATCACATAGCAGCAATAACTTCATCACAACAACAAATAATTAAATATTTCTTCCATTGAGTTGAAAGAACGCGATTGATTTGGACAATATAAAATAGAGGTGCAAACATTGAGAGATATTTTTTTAACCTGGTGATGTAATTGTTCAGATTTATGAAAAATATAAGTTAATTTGATTTGCAAAACTTGTGCCATTAGGGACCTTAATGACAAAGTTATTTCCTATGTGAACTAGTAACCTTCGTCCATTTTGTAGAGGTCATAGAGGCTTTCTTATAAAATTAAAACAAAAAGCTCATTTTGGATCGTTCTGAAAAGTAAGAAAAAATTTAATTTATTTACTCCTTTTTTTCTTACACATACAAAAACAAAAAAAATAATTACAGAGATAATTTATAATGGCAAAAAAATTAGAGATAATTAAATTGAAGTTGGTGGTTAAATGTATGGACTAAATTTTGGATAGTTATCCATGTGAATCTATCGGGCCATCCGTACCAATTATTTGGTATTACAAAACACAGGGTTACCCATCAAAGTGCCAATTTTTTTCTTTCTTACGTACGAAATTGCTATGGACTATTAATTAAACTAATTTAAGACTCTTTTCATGCATATATTGTAACTAGTCTAATAATGACTTCTAATTATACAAATATAAATAAAAATTATTAAAACATAATGTTTAGATTTTCCTTTTCAATGGTGGTGGACAATCACAAAGTGAAAATGGCAATAAGTCACTTCGTTCAATACCCATTTCAAAAACTTTTTCAAATTTTCTTCAGTTTTCTGAGGAAATTTTAATTTGTACTAGAATGCTATTATATGTATTACAAATTCAGCTCATTAAATTTTTTAATCATATTTTGGGTGCCTGACCCCAAATATAGTGAAATAAACCAAACGAAATTAAACCAAATTTTTTTATTTAAATCAAATAGAGTCAAAATTAAATATTTTGAGAAACCAATAAAAATATTTCTTTTGAATAAAATAGAGTCAAAATTAAATATTTCAGAGAACATGATCTTTATTGAGACGAGAACATGATCTTTTCATTGAGAGAAAATTAAATATTTTTTTAATAAAATACATTCAAAATTAAATATTTTTTTGTTAATAATTACATTTTGTAGAAATTAGACATTAACAATTTCTGAACCATAATTTGATTCAAAAAATATAGACATTTTGATTCACAAGCATAATTTCAAAATTCCAATTTCTGATTTCAAATTTCAAAATATAGACATTTCATAATTCGAATTCAACAATTCTCAATTACATGAATTTCGTAATATGACATTAACAATTACGAATTATATGAATTTCAATTTTTTCTAATTTTATTCTTAATTAAACAAAAATTTTTTAAAACCCTAATTTGAAACCCTAATTTCCTTTTAATTCCTCTTAACAAGCAAAAAAAAAAAAAACTCACAAGCATAATTTCAAAATTCCATTTTCTGATTTCAAATTTCAAAATATAGACATTTCATAATTTCAAATCAACAATTCTCAATTACATGAATTTCATAATATGACATTAACAATTATCAATTATATGAATTTCGGATTTTTTAATCGCAATTCTTAATTAAAAAAAATTACTTTTAAAACCCTAATTCAAACCCTAATTTCCTTTAATTCCTCTTAACAAGCAAAAAAAAAAAAAATTTCCAATTCAACAAATGTAGGTTGGTTTATTCAAAATTCAAAATATAGACATTTTGATTCACAAGCATAATTTCAAAATTCCAATTTTGATTTCAAATTTCAAAATATAAACATTTCGTAATTTCATTTCAATTCTCAATTCTCAATTCTCAATTATATGAATTTCATAATATGACATTAACAATTATCAATTATATGAATTTATGATTTACGAATTTCATCATTCCAAATTTCAATTCTCAATTCTCAATTCTATTTATGATTTATTAAAAAATTCAAAAAATTAAAAAAATTCCAAACCTGATTTATGATTCAAAAGCATAAAAATTCAAAAGCATTAGAACCCTTAATAATGTGAACCCTAAAATGTCATCCTAAAAGGATGTGTGAACAATCTGATATCGAACCCTAATTTCATAACCACAACCACACTGATAAAGCATAAACATTCATAACCATATTCAATTCACAAGCAACATCCAAAAATTCAAAAGCATAAAAAATTCCACAAATTCAAAAGCATTCGCATTTCTAATTCCAAACCCTGATTTCTGATTTCAAAAATTTCCAAACCCTAATTTCATAACCACAATGATAAAACCCTAACACATTTAATAATTCACATGTAAAACCCTAACATTGACAGAAAAATACAACACATTCACATTTTCACAAACACAAAAACTAAATACATAAAATTAGGGTTAATGTCATACCACGGAGAGAGAGAGAGAGAGAGAGAGAGACAGAGAGAGAGAGAGAGAGAGAGAGAGAGAGAGAGCAGAGACAGAGAGAGCGAGAGCGAGAGCGAGAGCCGAGCTGAGCTGAGCGAGATCGAGTGAGTCTGAGATGGAGGAGAGTGAGAGATGGAGAGTGAGTGATGGAGAGGCTGTTTGAGTCGAGCAAGAGCCGAAAAACCTAAGTGTGAAAAACGTATGCAAATGAGGGGGGGAGGCTTCGTATTTATAAGGGCTGTTAAAAACGCTGATTGAAAAAGCGTTTTCATTTAAGTGAACTCGCTATTAGGAATAGCGTTTTATTCGCAAAAAAAAATTCTGTTAAAAGCGCTATTCGTAATAGCGTTTTATTCGCGAAAATAAATTATGTTAAAAGCGCTATTAGTAATAGCGTTTTATTCTCGAACAAAAATTAAGATTAGAAGCGCTATTTACAACAGCGATTTCTTAATTAAAATCGCTATTTCTAATAGCGATTTTTCTATTCATCAAATTTTGGCCTCCTAACAGTAAAAGCGCGAATCGGAATGGCGCTTTAGCTTAGTTTGGGAAATACGTCAGAAGTTGGCCTAGTTTGG